>JACDJE010000010.1:2401364-2599544 GCA_016647715.1 Pavo muticus | reverse complement strand
GTTTCTCCTCCTCAAGGTAGAAGGCTGCCATGTTAGGTTTAAATGTTGTGGTGATCTTAGGTGTGTTGTGTGCTAGGAGGGAAATCAGTGACTTGTTGGTGAGCGGCACCTTGCCTCCGTGCTGCCTTCTTGCTGGGAACCGAGGAGCAATGCGGCCCCAAAGGGCCTTAAGGCTGCAGTGCTCGAGGGGGAGAAGCTCGGTGTTAGAACTTAGTGAGGTGCTGGGTTGGGGATAATCCAGGAATTGTCGCTTTCCCGCTAGGTACTGTGGTAGCTCTTCGCTCTATAAAGTCGGATGAAGCTTTGCCCAGAAGGGGATTTAGTGGATCATAACCAATGATGTGTAATTTAATGAGAGAAACAGGATTTAAATTCTTAAAATGTGGTGTGGGAAATGAAAAGCGCGATGGCTCAGAGTAAAATAAGTGCGCTTGAGGAGCTTCCTGCACGCGATAGGGAATTTTACGACAGGGAAGCTGTGAAATTTTCTGAAGTAGCAGAGGAGTGGCAGAATGTATGGCTGAGTTTGATTTTTTTTCCCCATTTCCTGAATGCTCAGAGTGATCTTGGATTTCAAAAAGCAGCGTAAGCATAAGTGAGCACGAAGTGAGTAGTTATTTGCTAAGGCGAGCGCTTAAAAGATTGGGCATTTGGAGCCTGCAAATAATTAGATAATTGTCACTCATTTTTCATTTCGGTTTTAAATCGAGTCGGGCGTTTTTTTCTCTGTCGCTTTAAAGCTGCAGTGAAAATGCACAGCTTTGCTGCAGCTATTAAGAGATTTAGAAACAGGGCGCCTGGTTATTTCTAATTCATCTTCTTAGGTGCGTAGAACTTAGAAGCGTGGTTTCTGTTACGGCTGGCTCTTTCTGTTGGGAACGTACCCCGATGTCTGATGGTTGGTTTCTTTTTTTCCTTCCCTTAGGCTGATCTAACTGGGATTAAATGGAAGCGATACGTATGGCAGGGTCCAACGTCTGCCCCCATTCTCTTTCCGGTCACGGAAGAGGACCCTATTCTGAGCAGCTTCAGTCGCTGTCTGAAGGCGGATGTGCTCAGTGTTTGGCGCCGAGACCAGAGACCTGGACGCAGGGAGCTGTGGATATTTTGGTGGGGTGATGACCCCAACTTTGCTGACCTTATCCATCATGATCTCTCAGGTAGGAAGAAATGAATACCTTCTTCTGGTCAGTGCGAGGGTGCTGTTGCTCGTGGTGTTCTCCAGCCAGCCCTTACAGAAGTCTGTGTGAGATAAACCGTTGTCTAGAGATAAGATAAATGTATTCCCATAATCTACATCTTTGATTTTATGGTGATAATGGGAAGAACTGTTAGAAGCCAAATTATGATGGCAGCGCGCTGATCAAACAGCATAGGTGGTCTTGGTCTGCTGGGTAATAAAGAAACAAGTTCTTCCTCCCTACTTTCTTCTTTTTTGGGGAGGGGGGTGGGAGGGAAATACACAAAACCATCAAAGCAAGTAAGCCTATGAATTTTGGCAACTTCTTGGGGCTTATTGTGCCCAAGGCTGTGCCTGTGATTCAGAAGTGATGCCTTAAACGTGTTTTGATCAGGTCCCTTTTGTTGGGTAATTGGAACTTCAAAATTCAAACCTAAATCCCATGTTATCATGTAATAAGAACTGTAGAGATCTGGGCAATTCTGAACTGCAGGGAGTTGTTTGGGTTGGAAGTCAAATGGCTGGTGGGAGTCCTCAAAAGAAGACAGTTTGCTTCATGGTTTTGTGTGAGAATCCTTAAACCTTGTATTTTTCTCACCCTTTACCAGTGCTCTGAACCTGTACGTGCTTTCAAACTTAGACCTGCTGCTTCTGAAAGACTAGCAATGTCTATATTTCTCAATGCTGTTCTATTTGAGACTTGGCACTTTATTTTGAAAACATTTACTTGTTGATGTCAGTTCTAAAAGTATGATAAGCAACTGGGAAGCTATGTGATGAAATTCAGCATTTAGGCAATGTGTAAATCTGTTGTGAGACTACACTGATTGGGGGCGGGGGGGAGACTCACATCACTGTAATTTCCTTTGGAATAATGTACAGTATTTGAGTTACTGAGGTGTAAAATGAGTCCAAGGTTTGGTGAGCTGCTGACCAGACATTGTTAATGCTGTGTTTGTGGGTAAGCTGAAGAACAAATACATATTTGAAGTGCTGCTGTGGCAGGTGACTTGAAACAATTTAACGTGTGGGTTTTTGTGCCCATGATGTGGTCTGGAGAAGAACTGACATACTGAAATAGTGTTTATTTGTTTGAATAGTGGACTTCAGAGTTGGGATGCTGCTGGTATTCCTGTCCGTCCTGGGAATAAAAACTTTGCATCTTTAAATGTTATTGATGTTGTAGGTTGCTTGGTATTTCAGTGCATTGATGGCTTCCTTATTTTTGCCCTATGAGTAACCTCGGTCTTGACCTGCAGGAAACATCCTTTGTATGGCTGAGATGTAACTTAGACTAAAGGCTATTTTTGGCCTGGGCCTGCCCTGAGCAAAGACCAACTGTTGTGGGAGAGTATCGGTGTAGAACTTGTGTGCAGTTGGCTGGTGAGATTAAAGTGAGCCCAGCGTGTTACATTTGTGTCCGCGTGTTACAAGTTAAGCCATTTGGAGACTTTGTTTCTGCTCTAGGTGGCCGTCCAAATCTTTCTGAGCAGCTTCCTTTCTGCGTTCCTTTGAAATTTATCTACTAATGTTGAGGTACCTTTTGAAACAGCAGTGTGTTGTAGCTGAGCTTTTGGGTCAGCTTGTTTGTATTTAGACACTGACACTTCTGTGCAGGTAGGTAAGCACTGAGGGCGATGCGTGTTTACCAACTCCAAACCCCTTCTGTGCTGTAAGGGAGATGTGGTAACAGGCGAGTGTCTCCCAGGGCTGTCTTGGCCATTGCTCAGGTCTTGTCTTTGTTCTGGTCACCTGTGGATGTCTGCCCTTCCAGACAGGTTACTCGATGTGTTTTGCTGTTAAATACTTGTTAGCTGTGCCCATGCGTAGAGGTACTGACATCATAGTTTTAGCAGGCTATTTTTTTTTGACTCATCTTAATTAAAAGGGGATGTTATAATCTCTTAGAACATATTGGTCTGCTTGGTTCTTACATGACCAGAAGCTGATAAAGATATTCAGCAGCTGAGTTGTCCGAGGAGCACCCACACCTGTGCTTTTTCTCTTCCCCATTACACGAAATCTTAATGTGAACCTCGTATAAGGAAGAATTACGGCTGAACCCAAACAATGTTATCTGACCTTTGTCATAGACCTAATGGATTTTTTCATTGGTGGACAATTTCTCCTAGTAATTCACATCGCCCTGTTCTCCCAATGATTGCTTGTCCCATTTTCAATGGGAAAGATAAATTACTTCCTGGCAGAGGCTTGTTACCTTCAAAATTGATTGGAAATTGTTTGCTGCTGATGGTTGAGGTGCTGCCTCATTTAGAATTTTTCTACTCGGTAGGAGAGGAATTGTCCTAAGGAACAGAGTGCAGGAGTGGAGTAGGAGCAGCTTGCTGCTGCTGGCATGTCCTTTGCTGCCTACAGGCAGGGAAGGGGGGCAGCTTTGGTTTTGGCTTCCTTTGGCATGAGACTGTGCCTGTTAGGGAGAGGTCGGTACTTTGGCAGTTTTTTGATGGTTTCTTTGTGATTTGTTGTTCCAATGAATAATGGATGTTCGGTGTCTGGAACACATCTCAGTCATCAGCTCTCAGTACCTGAGATATGGCAGCCTTTGAGCATCTCTTCATCCCCTGCAGAAGCATCTTCCCAGGATCACTTCAAAAGGGAACATACAGTTTTGTGGGTGTACATCTGTGCATATCAGATAAAAAAGATGTTTCTCTCTCTCTCTTCAGCCAGTATGTTCTAGAAGTTCTGCCTTTGCCCTAGAGGTATGTCTGATTGACTGCTACTGGCTGTATCTGAATTCTCGTATCGAGCCTTGGGTAACAGTCTTGTTGATGGTCAGGGATTGTTGTTGCCTGGGGGCATGTCAAAAGGAGACTTGTTCAGAGTTAGTAATTGATCAGTAATATTGACTTCACTCAATCATTTCTCTTTTCCTTCCCTAAGAAGCTACTTATTGTATGCCTTACCAAAAACCCCTTCGGTCTGCTTCTCCCTCAACATAGCCAGAGGCAGACAGAAGTTGGCGAAATGTTATTTTATCCTCCAACAACCTCAGAGGTTACGTTTGTTGTGATGGTGATGCTTGATTATAGCAATTTCTGCAGCTCAAACCTTAAGGTAGGACATACTGGGGAATTTCAGAAGGCAGTGACCCCTCACTGCTCTAATCAACAGTTTTTTAGTAGATAATTTCTTTTTAAGTTCTGTTGAAGTGCTTGCCTGTATGTTTGTTAAATTGGTGGAATTGGTAGCAGTTTCAAACCTGAGAACAGTTGTGCATGAATTATGCACAAGACACAGTCCCAAGGAAATGGTTACGTTTTGATTAATGCTTGGGTAGGGGAAAGCTTCAATGTGCCATTGACCTTCAAGTTGCATCTTTGAAATGGTGATCTATAAGATGCGGCTTTTTCCTTCTGGTGTCTGTTAAATCTCATTAATTTACTTTAGAGTGTTTTGCTCCTATCTGTCATATATCGAGTTAATCCGTTTTTTGTTTGCCGAGCAGCCTTCCTCCCACTTCTTGAAGGAGAAATGTATGAGCGTAATGCTGGTCTTAGCTCCGTGCTGAGCCCCTAGGAGAGCTTTAGGGAAGGAGGAGTGAGGTCTGTGTGGTAATGGCTTGTTGCTGATCTTGAGTGGGGAAAAACAGCGACAGCCATGGCAGCGAGGGCTTCTTTCTGTGTGTTGTCTGGTGTCGGTGTGTGTGCGTTACAGGTCATATCCTTGTCTCCAAACAGATCTGAGAGCAGCTTGGTTTGTGCTGATGTCAGCATCGGGTGTCTCATTACTTCTAATACAATGGAAACTGGAGTCCGAGCCAGTTCCCATACTGTGAGCTCTGCAGAAAAGCCTGCTGCTTGCAAGTATTCAGCAAAGTGAGCTTGGAAAACAGCTCAGCTGGTCGTTTGCTGGTTTGGTTTTGTTTTTTAGATACCGTTTGCTTCCTAAACTCATTTTACTACTACAGCTACTACAAAAAGGGTGTGTTCTTTAAGAATTCTGCAGCAGGTACAGCATCACATGCGTAATATAGCTGCACAGATCAGAGCAGGGAGCCTACAATTGCTGAGGGTGAGATTTAACAATGTATCTGCTTATGGAATTACTCAAAGATGGTGTGGAGGAGGATATTAGTGAAACACGCAGTGAAAGGTGTTCAGCTTTCACTTGGTTATGGCCACAGGTCTCTGTGCAAGGAACTTAGAGCTCGCAGATTCTGAAGGCAGTTTGTAGGCAAGTTATGTACTTACAAAAAGGTCATACCTTCGGGCTTTTAATGCTTAGAAAACAAACCTTTTTTGCTGAGTAGAAAAAGCATAAAATACATTCATGTGGTGCTGGTGAAGGGCTCATGCTGACTTGTGGTGCTGAGTATTTTGAGGGTGGTGTTTGGGACGGTAGCTCGTGTTTTGGCTTGTCTCTCAGTTGGTGAAATTTTGCAACAAGTTTGGATAACGGGAGTGTTTGCAGTGAGTGTAGATTAGATACAACCCTGCAGAATCCAAGCAAGAAAACGTATGTTGAAGCTGGTATTTTTGAGTTCTAGTCAGCACCTCTAAACACAAACTGGTGCTTCTCACTTAGTTTTGTAAGGGATATAAAGGGATATGGGCCCTTAAAACAATTTTTCAGTAGGTTAGCAGGATAATTCTTACTTTGAACAATTTTCTTTCATCTTAAAGTGTTTGGCTTTTTCAATTCTTTCATTCTTTTAAAGGGAAATATCACCCTGTGTTACTATCATGTAATTACGATATACAGCAACAATTGTAGTCTGACACTTACATAGGAAGTGGGATTTGATCGTATAAGTCAGTTTTGCATCTGTCTGTTTCTATAATTGGCTTGCTGTCAAATGGTGACAGAAAGGAAGCCCATGGAAGTAAGCAGTGCTTTATAAATGCTTCTGAATCACGGTACGAAGGAATGGGTTTTTCCCTGTGTAGTTAAAGGAGGGGGGGGGAGCTGTAGTCCAAAGTGCTGGCTTGCCTTTGGGTTCAGGTAAAGCAAACTCTCCACGTAGTATGTGGTATAAAAGGAGAGGAAGAAAATTCATTACAGGAGGACAGTTGATGTAAATGCTTGTCTAAGGAGCTGGCATTTATGCTGCAGAGCAGTTGACTGAATTGGAGAGTGAGAGGACTAACCAGAAGAGTTTGTAATCAAGAACAAAAGGTTTGCAGCCTCGGGATTACCAGAGCACTTGTGTGGATATCACTTTTTGAGCCACAGCTTTACTTCAGACACCTCTTAAAATGAATCAGCAACTTATTTTGGTTTATTGCTACTATCAGGTTGAACATTTACCGTTATTCACTTTAAGAAAGATCAGGAGATGAAACCCTCTCTTCCTTTCCCTCTCACAGAAGGATTTTATTATGGTTTACTTGTTATGATTCCTATTAAGAGGATTTTTCAGATGTTGAGAAACAACCATTTAAATAAAGAAGAAAAATATGACATGGGCTCAGACCTCCTGTGTGTTTCTCTCCTTCCATCCACCACCAAAATAAGAGGGGCAGGTGTGGTGACTAAATAGACTTCACAACGATGCAGAACACTTACTGCTGTTTGAATAATGCTCTGAAGTGAGAGTATCTTTAACCACCATCTTCTTTAACCCTCCCTTTCCATAGCAAGTGTGATGTTGTCGATCCCAGGTGCTCTTTCTGATCAGCAGGCATGTTCATAGCAGGCTGTCCTTCCAAATTCTACAGCTCTAATTGTGATTTTCACCTAAGCCTTACACTTACCCCACATAATGTGCTCCTCTTTTGTATTTCCTAAGAGCTCTCCTAGCTCAGTTTGCTGCTGAAACAATCTTGTGGCAAGTTGTTGCATGCAGACTTTTGTTAATAACTTGGTTGTCAGCACAACTGTTAATGTTAAATGGAATACCTGCTGCTTTGTAGTATCCTCTGAAAGCTGAAACTTCTCCTTTGTGCCTGTAGTATGACCATCAAAATTAAAGCTGAGTTATACTCTGTGTGCAACTTCAGCATCTTTCTGCTCATTGATACACTCTAATATGTCAAAACTGGGCATAGAGGCTGGAAATAATTCCTTGTCTGTGGTACCCTCCTGTAATGGGCAATTGATGCAGGAGGTGTTCTTGGAATGATGTTTTAAGATACAAAAGCCGTATAGGAACCGAGTATTTAACCTTTGAAATGGTGCGGAGTTTATTGTGCAGTTAAAGTCCAATATCATTAAGCTTTGTAGTTAATGTTTGCTCTATTGAGCTGCTTGTTTGCCACCGGTTGAGCTGTATGTGCTGAGCAACAAAGCTGCCTGTAGGATAGGGTTGCTTGTTTGTGTGTGCCTCCAAATCTCTGAGCCAGGGAAAAATGCGTCCTCTTGGCACCGCTGTTTTGTGCCCTTTGACTTTGGACCTTTGTTGCTTTTTGTTGCAAGCTTCTTGTATGATGTTTCCTCAGTGAGTTACTGTGTTATCTTGTAGCCTTATGGTTAGCAAAACAAGTTTTTGCTGAATTTCAACGCTGGAGTAAGGTGATGGAAGGGGAAAAACTCACAGTGGGGTCTCTTATTGAGGAAATGCAGTTCCTTGCTTTTCCTTGTCTTTACCAGGGAAGTATTTCGTGTAGTGATTCATCTGTAGTGGTGTGCATCTCTTCCCTTACAAATTATGGGGCAGGTCTGTTTACTCTTCTTCTGTCCCTCAGAGAAGGATTCTGGGACAGTGAGTAATCTTCTGTAACTCACAGCAGTGATGTGGAGTGGAAACGTGCACTTAATTGTGTGGAATTAAACAGGGCACAGATGTGTCCCCCCATTTTCTAGCTGCAATAGTGCCTTAAAATTCCATTCTCTTCACCCTTGTCTTCAACATTGCTTGTTGTAATAAGCTGTAGGGTTTCCTTCTAAATAAAACCTTTAGGTGTTTGGTTTTCTATATGCTCTCTAATTTAAGGATATTGAGACTTTACTTAATACCACTGCAACCTTTTAAGCTTCTAAGTGGCTTCCAGATAAAGGTGAAGGGGCTTATTTCAAAGGGCGATTTGCAATGCAAGGACTTGGCTGCGTTGCTGAGGTTTTCTGACCGTGAGGCAATCCATGGGAAGCTATTTGAACCCAAAACCTCTGAAAGAGAGGTGAGCAGACAGGTTGCTTCTCTAAGACCTCATGTGTGGAAGTCTGAACCCAAAACTCACTCCTTGGAAGTGCAGCAGGTGATGGATAAGGGATATGGGCAGCCTGGTCTAGCCTTGAACACTGAGGGTGGGTGGGAGCAAGTGACTTCCACACCTCCCTTTCAACCTGTGTTGTTCCACAACTACCCAGAGACTTGAGTAAAAATGTCTCCTTATCCATGTCGGGTAGTCATTTAAGTCTGTGCTGTTACCTGGAGTGCCAAAGCAATGGAGCTGTAAGAATAACTGTGCTAAGCTAGTCCAAGGTGACCAGTAGCAGATCTTGGGGGGTATCTGTCAAACACGATGTCCGAGGGTTGTAGGTGTAAAGGTAAGACTTGATGGCCGTAACGTAAGGAGAAGATCCTGAGTTTTCCTGTATTATCCCCTGTATCACTGCTCTGATGAGAATGAACCACTGAGAGATGTCATGGGAGCCATGAGATGTCTACCTGTGTGGTGTAGCTGCCACTGTAATTCTTTGGGACCGCTGCTCCTAGGGCCTGTAGTGTATGTTGAAGCACTAAATGCAAGCCAGAGTGGTTGAAGAGATTACAGCTTCTTGCAATGAATCCTGCTTTCTGATTTGGAAAATCAGCTTGGCTTGCTAAGTTGGATTCCATGCCTGTGTTTTATGTATGTGCCCCACAGACCAGATCTCGGTGTTTCACTTGAGAGTCCTATCAGTACTAACTGGGCTTTGTCTTTGTTTGCTTTTCTGTGTATAGATCCGAAAGTGGCACTAGCCTGATCTACTGTCTTTCTTGTGTGTTTGTTTATTTTAAAATTCCAGTTGTGTGAATCTTGTGAGGAGAGAGTTCAGGTGGTTCCTACCACTGCTTTCTGTATCTAGGTGGTGTTTTTCCCCCCACCTCCCTTCCTCATTAGCGAATGGGTGACCATTAAGGGTCAGTTAATCATTAATACTTCTGCCCAGCCCCTCAGTGGACAGTAGCTAAACACACAGGGATATTTTGAAAATGTGGCTGTGGGCAATTTAATGTATTTTTTTATTAAGCATAACTGTCAGTTAGCATTTCAGGATAGCTAGTTCAAAATACTCAAAACATGAGGCACCCTGCAAACATACGTGGCTTTGCAGACTGAAGTATGCAACATACTGGTGCTGGTTGTTTCCTTCTGTTTACAAATAGCCTTGAATCTCTTCTTCCTTTTTTAAGGAAGGAGTGTGGGGGAGAGATTCTAACTGATTTCTTTGAGCAGATATACTCTTGTAACACTCAAATTACTTATGTTATAGGCTTTCTTTGGCTGTATGTTATGCTGTGACTGTCTTAAGAGCTTGTGGGAGAGGAAGCAATTTCATGAAATGTCTACTACGTGGAAATAATGGGATGTAGTTCAATGTTAACTTATTGTTTTTCTTTGCCTCGTAGAAGAAGAAGATGGTGTTTGGGAGAATGGACTTTCTTATGAATGCCGCACTCTGCTTTTCAAAGCCGTTCACAACCTGCTGGAGAGGTGCTTGATGAACCGGAACTTTGTGCGCATTGGGAAGTGGTTTGTGAAGCCTTATGAGAAAGATGAAAAACCTATAAACAAAAGGTAGGATGCTTTATTAAAGAAGCTGTAGGGTTTGTTTAAGCTTTATGCTAAAAGAAACGTTTAATTAAGAGCACTCAATTTACGGGTTGCTTGGGATCCTGAATCTCTGATCTTTCTTGTTTTTCTGCCTTTTGGGAATTCTTCAAAACTTTCTTATGAAGAAAGGCAGTAATACTGAAGATAATAACCTGTCTCTTCTGTATTGGACACCGTGGATAAGAAGAGTTGTAAAAGAAGCTAGAGTCCTTTAGGAATGAAGAAAAGGGCAGCTGCTGTGAAGCTACCAGTATAGTGGCCAGGACTGATTCTAACTGTAAATAGTACTTGTTCTTTGAGGAAGTGGAATCTGGAGAGCCATTTACAGGCATCACATGCAGAGGACTTTGGGAAGAGAGTTTGTTAGCTCCTAATAATGTCCGTGTGGAGACATTATTAGTATTATTGGTAGAGGAATACATATGGCCTCCACACTGGGGGGGAGGAGGGCCAGGAGCAAATTTCTGATCTAGATTGGAAGAACTTCTCCTCGTGGTTCTAACGTGGTTTGACACGGTCTGTGTTGCCTAGCAATAAGTAATGAAATGAATAAAAACTAGGTTATCTGGAACAAGTGTAATCTCTGTTCCCAAATCAGCTTTTAAAATCCAAAGTAATTTAAAGCTTAGAGAATGGTGATGGGTTTTCTTATTTGTTTTTATCTGTTGGTTTTTTTTTTTTAATGCATGTGTTAAATCTTGCATGTAGAATATTTGGGGATTGGTGGCTCTGCTTTTTGGGGTTGGCCTTTGTTGGCATCTTCTGCAATAAATTTAAACCTGAAAGAAATCTAGAACTGTTCTGCAGCAGAAGCACATGTTTGTGTGTGTTTCTATCAGTTGTGGACTGCTGCTTTTAATTTATGGGTAAACTTGTCCTTTTAGTTCCAGGCATCCCTTTGTCCCCCCTAGTAAGGGAAAGATATTTCCTTTCTGGAATGTCCTTGTCCACCAATTTCTTCTCTCTGTTGGTGCCGTAAATCAATAGTAAAGAGTTTACTTTTACCTGTTTGGACTGATGCTGTCTTGGCACACTCTGGGCTTTTCTCAGTTGAGGAACTAGTTTTCCAAATTGCTGTTTGAAGCCAGCCTTCGTTGTGCCATGGCATCTCCTGGAGTAATTCTATAAAGCTCTCTGCAGCAGCTGGAAAAGCTGATGGAAGCTTTTAAAATAAAATAGCAGCATTTGTTTAATTTGGAAACTGATTCTTTTTTTAAGAAGCTCAGAAGGTCAGCATGCTTGATGAGAATAACTGAAGGAATTGTGGGCTTACCCACAGCACCACTTCACCATAAGTAGTTCAGAACTACTGGAAAAACAGGGGGAAAGATAAGACAGATCTGCATAAAATGATTTTATGGCAGAGAAATCTGTGTTTTGTACCAGGTACCTCAACCACCTGATATTGTGAGTAGCAGTTTGTATGAAACGAACCACTAAAGTGAGGGGTGTAATTAACAGATGTGCTTACTCCTGGCATATTTTGCTCATCCCTTCTAGGAATGTCTTTAATTTTGTTAGGCTGTTCAGAGGTATCTGCTGAAGCCTCTGCTGGTCCAACAGATGCACTTACCTTACAAATCATAACACTCTTTTTGAAGCTATATTTTCTTTTTTGCATTTTCTCGTTCTCATAGTAATAAGAATAGCATTTCATACATTCATACCACTGGTTTCAAAAGCACGTCATGCTCGCTTCTTGATGTGGAAAGAACAGAGTCCTTTTTCAGAAGGCTGCTTCTTCCTATATGCATGCATTTCCCTCTGGAACAGCAGTGCTGCTCCTGTGTGGAGGTGGTCATGGATGAATGTGGCAGGCACTGCACCTGTCATGGAGAATAAAGCATTTCTATTCAGGAAGGTTGTAATTGCTTCTCTATACTGCTTGTGTGCATTAAATGCCTATCTCGTTATTAAGAATGAAAGAAGTTACCTTGTGATGGTGTTGGTATATCTTTTTTCCTCCCTTCGGTCCTAGAAGATATGAAATAGTGGGAGAAATACAGGAGAAAGGGCACGTACCCGAGGGGAGGGAGGATTTTCCCTGCTCTGTAGAGTCAGTGAATGAACGTTGCTTTGCTTCATTTCAGCCCTTGTTGCTGTTATCTTTAGTGGCTGCTTTCATCCTCTGTGCTTTGTGTTCTGTGGGACTGTGCTTTGCATTGACTTTCAGAAACCCTGAGTATAGAATCAGTGTGCCTGTATAATTTAGAGATGCCTATTATCCTGGGTATGAAATCTGCTACCAGTCTGCTTCAGATCAGTTTGTGCTACCCTATACTTTGGGACGTGGCTAGTTACTACACAGATTGGATTTCTGTGTATTATAACTACAGACTTAGATAGGGTTCGTTGTTCTTGTAGGCAATCTTAAAAGACTTTGATTAGAGACTGAATAGTTGATGCTCTTGATTGCGAAGGTAACTGGCTAAGCTCAGTGTGCTGGAGCTAGAGCTGGCTGTGTAGAGCCCTAGTCCCACTGCTTCACTTTCTTTCTCTTTGAAGCATGTACAGATAGAGCTCTTTTTTTTTTACATGTGATTGTTCCCACCTGAATTTTGAGGTTTTGTTACCCAGTGTCCCAGCTATGAAGATCAGTGCTGTGTTTTCCTGTCTGTGGCAGTGCAGTGGGGACTGATGGACTCTGTTGGGCAGCGCACTGCAGCGGGGCAGGCAGGAGGCTGCGGTGGTGGGATGGAAAAAAATTTTTCTGGTAAAGCACAAAAGTCAAATGTTTGCATTACGGGGTCACACGCTGCACGTTGGCAGGGCTGCGAGGCAATCACCATGACCTGCTCTTCCCTCCCTCCCCCTGCCTCCCCCTGGTCTAAAACCAGCGCTGGGAAAAGTGAGACAGTCGTGTATTTGGTGAAATTGGATCTGCCGGTGCAAGTCACGATTGCCATGCCTGAGGAAACTGCTGGAGGGTTTTGAGCATGTTGGTTCCACTGCTGTTTATAGAGACAGGGGAATGGAGTGGCTGACTCCTTAAAGGGGGTGTGTGTATGGTGGTTGTTGTTTGGCTTTTCTTTCTTTTTTCTTTGTTGCTGCTCTTAATATGTAAGGAATTGATTTCCTAAATGTTCAGGAATGGGTGATGGGAGTTACAGTGATAGCAGCAGAATAAAGGACTGAAGTGAAGGTTTTGTTGATAGCCCCACTTGTAACCAAATGGGGAAAGAATTGCTGCAGTGTTTGTCACATCCTTTCTCAGTAACTTACTGAGCTTTTGTAATCACCTTAAAGGTGACCACATGAAATTACACAGTTTGACAAATAAACACCTCTTGCTCTTTTCTCCTCTCCAACCTGTTGCTTTGCTACTGTCGCGTTCAGAAATAGCTGTGTATGTTTATTCAAAACTCTACACTTGAAGAATATGAGACAGGGGCTGTGATCTGCTGCATCCAACCCTGCCTTTCCTGGTTGGGCTGCTGAAATAGCAGCCTTTGGACGAGTTCTTTCCTCCTGCCAGCTGGATGATAAAATAGTGGCATATACCTAGCATAAATATTATTAGAAAACTTGTCAGAGTAAATGCTATTGTAGGCAAAATTCCTTAATGAAGATTAAATCTGACACTCCTACTGAAAAGTCTGAAGGGCCTACGTGGAGCACATCTGCTGAAGTTTTTTAGGTAATAAGTAAAACCTGCTAAATTTTAACATAATTGGAACGCTGGTAAGCAAATAATTGAGCAATACTGATTTGGTGGGGTTCCTTTTAAATAGTAAATGAGTTGATCTGTTCACGTGGAGGGGGGGGGAAAGAAAAACCCACAAACACAACACTCCCACCACTTGGAAAAACAGAAGCGATAAGCTTATCATAGCTTACAAAATAAAACTTGCTGCACAAGTTTCACAAGTCGTGCTGTTCGACCTTAGCCTGGGTACAGCATTATATAATGCAAGTGCAGAACTTCAAGGGAAACGACTGCTGAGAAATATTCCTTGTGTGTGTTTGTGTGTCTGCACTTTGTGTCTGTATATGTGTATGTATACACACAAGTACTTTTTTCTCCTCTGCCTTATCTTACCAAGAGGAAGAGGTAAAACCAGCCACAGTGGGCACCTTTCACTAGTGTGCTGGCAGTCGTGCAGTCCCAAATGCCCACGGCTTCTGCAGGGGAGCAGTTCTTTAATTGGGACTTAGCAATTGCTGCCTTCTTCAGGAGTGTTGGTAATGTAGCAGCAGGTACTCAAAGTGATTGGCTATTGTCTGTTTGGCCTTACTGCCCTTAGGACAGAGGGAGTGCTGTGCTTCAGCCCAGCTTCTTCCTGCCACTTGGGTTGCCCTCTTTGGTGTCTCCTGTTTTCTGTGGGTGCTTCTTTCAGTAGCAGTGAAATAGTTCTAGGAGGATGCTCCAAATTACTACTAATAATAATTCTTTTCAGGAGCAGGATGAGGAGATTTGAGTGCTAAAACTCAAATCTTGTTCATACTTGAGAATTAACTGTACAAGTATAACCTGTAGTCATGGGTTTTACCTTTATTCCTGTATGTTTAACTTGAAACCTTAATACCTGAAATGAAGTGGCTCTTCTTTGCTACTACTGGAGTATTTTCTGCCATCTCTTATGTCTGCTCAACTCTTTTTGCAGTGTAAATTTCCTCCCTATGTTAATCTTTAAATCAAACAAAGTCAACATTTTTTTTACAGCAGTCTAATGAGGCTGTTCTGGCATCGCGTACCGGCAGGAGAGCAGGTGATGTTTTTCCTTTTACTGTAGACAGCTGGAATTGAGAGCTGCTGTAAGTAGGACAGTGTAGGATAAACAGCAGGAGCTGAGAGCATTGATCACATGATTGTCTCTTTGGAATATTGGGTTGCTACAGAGACTACAAGCAGACAAATTTAGCACTTTACATCAGAAAGCAGTTTTCTCTTATTTGGCTTAAGTTGCAATGCTAGTTTGGCTCATCAGGAAAAACTGGTAGCAATATTTAGCTTTCAACAATGAATTCCTATTTATTTGTCCACTGAGCAATAAGGTGATACAAAAACCATACAGATGCATCAGATTTAGTCAAACAAAAATTTTATAATGCATTTCAGTTTTCAGCTTGGAAAAATCTGGCTTAACAAGATGGTTTCTGAATGTTTCAGAATGGGGCTGAGCAATGCACTGAAAGCTGTTGCTTTGAAATAGTGTAAAATCTGGTTGTTATCTGTTTTCCAAATGAATGCTGGATTCCTTGTAGCACGTATGTGTTTCCTTGTGAAAGCACACGTTCAGGTAATTGAGATTTGCATTCTGAATAATGCAAGGATGCTAAAATCTGAGGTAACAGCTTTGTTGATCTCATCTAAGTTCTGAAGTAAGGGAGCACAAACCAACTATTTTCTTTCTAAGTATTACTTATAATTGTTCTTCCTGGAGAAATATGCATGTGTTTTGTGTGCTTTTACATAGCTGAAGTTCCACGTGCATTTTGAAAGTCAGCTTTGCTTCTATGATTTTATTAGTATATAAAAATTGTTTAATTTCAATCTTTTTTACAGGGGTGAAGCTCAGCTCATTAATAATGTAATTAATAACTAAGTGTAGAAGTCTTTAAGGTGGCCCTGACTTATTCTGTAACGAGTTACTACATTTGTATTTGTTGTAGATTACACAGCTGGGTTATGGAATAAACAAAGTGATCTATCTTAACTTCTAGCCAACGTCAAAACGTCCTTAGCTATGTGAAAAGTATTTTGGAGAGCCTTTGACAGTAATCATTAGTGATGTGCTTTGAACTGGAAGTCTTTCTGCTTAGCTATTAGCTGTGTTTTTTGCTTTGTGTTATCATCAAAATCAGCTTTCTGCTATATTTACCTTCATGACCATAGGGAGTCACTCGGAGATGCTTAGAAAGATGTGTGCTGTGCCATCTCTGTGGCAGTAGTTAGAGAAGCATCTGTGTTTTGAGATATTATTACTTCATGTTAAGAAAAAGAATATGTGACTTGCTAGGAAAATGTAGATGTGCATTTGTTTAGAGTTCCTTGAGCTTTCACATTGAGGATATTAGTGCTGTTGTGTCTGCTTGAAGTGCAGACCCTGTGATAGGGGCTGATGCAAGCCCTGATGTTATGGGGAAAACTTGTAGCCAAGGGCAAGAAAGGCATGTTTGTGAACCTGATTAATGATGATTCCAGCTCTTATACAGCAGCACGAGTTTCTGTGATAATGAGTATGTATGTTAGCATGTTCTTCCTGGAGAACGTATCCTCTGTGTCCCTCACCCCCAGCACTGAAACAAGCAAAAACAACCCCCAGAATAAAACAACAACAAAAAAACAACACAGAAAGCTCCTAGAGTGTTCCATAATTGAGATAGGCAGGTACACAGACTTATGGGCTTTTTCTTTCATTTCTTAAATTGTAAAACAGCAAAAACCCACAACCACCACGTGTTTTTCATGTCTTTTTTATAGTGCTGATTTAATAGAACGATCTAATTTTAGTATTTGAATTACATTCATGTTTTGCTTATTACAGCAAATTCATATTTGATTTCCTGTTCCTTTCTAGTCTGAATGAAGGTTTTGGAGTCTCCTAATTCAGGATTATGGCATGGTGAGCAGGAATTGGAGACTTCACACTTAAAATAGCTGCGAAGGTGTGAACGTGGCAGCATGGGAAGCTGCTCTGCATCAGTGCATTACGGGTTTGTGGCTATTCCTGGAAGATGGATGTAGTCCCCAGGAGCTATTTTGAGCAAGCACTTACAAAGGCAGGGTGGTAGGTGGGTTGTGCTGGGGGAGTAGCTCCTGTTGTGTTCATTGAGCCCAGACATCCTCAGGTGGCTCAGCAGCTTTGCTGCTTCTCCACAATGAAAAGCCTGAAGTGCTGCCTGATGGATAACAGAAGGTAGAGCAGAGATCAGAGCGCAGTGGTAGTGCAGGTTGAGCATGTGCCCAGGTATGTCATTCCTCCAGACTTGCTCTCTGGCAGTTGTTTTGTTTTCTGTTCTACCCTGTTTGCTGCAGTGTTGTTTTTCAAAGAAGTTAAAGGGGGAAAAACACAAACAACAACAAACTAACCTAAAAGCCCCAACAAAAACAGACAGCAGGCTACCCAAAAACAGAATAACTGAATATGAAAGGATTTTCTTTCAGAAATAACCTATTCAGTTATTTAATTCACTATATAAAGCAACTGTTATCTTTTAAATAGAAACTTTTTGATACTGAAGTTTATTTAAATAACATACCACCCGTGGTTGGCTGTGATGAGGAATAACTGTTGGGAGCTGCTTTCATTTAGGCAGATTGAATGCATTGGTTGGGAGTTCCCTGGGCAGTTGCTGCTGTGGACTGTTGTCAGCCAGTCACAGTGCAACGATTCGTGGTCAAAACAGCCTGAAGTTTCAGATTGTTGGCCATTACATACTGATTTTTAGCAAACATAACAGAAACAGTGAAGCATATTAATGGGATATTAACTCTATCTGGTGTGTTTGTGCTCCTGAATGAACTGTTCTTCCCAATTGAAAAGTAATTGTGTAAGTCATTAGTTCTGGGAGAGTAATTTTAGCTTTGCAGAGTCCTTTTTCCTCATCTACAAAATGGGAATAGCAAAATACACAGTGAGAATATGGTAGGTATTTTGGTAGGTATGGTCAGCTACTTGGCTCAGCTCTGAAGTAATTTAGAAGGGCAATCTAGGAAGAAAAGTGGTGGTAGTTATAAAAACAAAAGCATTCACGCTTTCAGTGGAAACGTTTGGATGCTTTCTTGAATTTACCATCAAATGTGCTGTAGGTTTTTTTTAATTGGAGACTTCCTCGTTGCTTTTGATGTTGCTGCAGTCTCCTTGCCTTTCAGCCATAGCACAGTGCTGACCCGATGGAATCCACTGAGGTGTGGGTTAGGGAAGTTCTGGTGCAGCTGAGGTGCATGGAGCATTTTGAAGATCTATAACTGCAGGAGTACTAACATGGGGGGAGGAACAGACCCAAGTATCTTTTTATCAAGGAGATACATTCCTATTGCTAATGGAGATGTAGAAACGTTGTGTGCATGCACTTTTGTGTGCTTCCCCCTCTTTTCCTTCTACTTCCCTTACAAAGGTGGAAGTGGAAATTTATTGGAATTGTCCATGTGAATTTCAGTTGCTTTTCACATAATCTTCCATCTCTGAAGGATTTTATTGTTTTCATTCATCAGGAATGCTATTCTGATGATGCCTCATAATTCAGCGGCCAGTTACCAGTCTTGAAGACTGGATGATAAGTATTAATGTTCTATAGTTAGGACTTCCCTGGAGTGAACTCCATGTTCAGGGCTGGGCAAGATGATGAGATTTGGGCAGAATGAGGGCTTTGTTTTCAGAACTTTATTTAACATTCTGTGCACTACTCTCACGTATGCACGTGTGGCAATGCATGATCATAGTGTAAAACTAACAGAAAGCAGGCGGGCTATGAATAGGAGCTTTAAGACAAGCTGCTGGTGTTGGGAAGGGACATCTGTCTGCACCTCCAGAGCTGCCCTCTGCACGTACAACAGAAGTTCTGAGCGCTGTGGTACAGGTGTTTTATACTGCAGTATGAGTTGCTCTGCACAGATTATCCAGTGATCTGTTGAGCTACTTTAGAGAACAAACAGGTCTGCAAATAAAAGCATAGGGTGAACTCTGTATTGGTGGGCAGGAAACCATCAATTTTCTCACTGTTCTTGTGTACTTGACTAAATTGTAAAGGCAATTTGCCTATTTACCCTTAAGTGAAATGCTTTTTGACCAATTAAGTGGGCTTGCTAATTACTGAAGGGGCTGCTGTGCTTTCTTTGCTTGATTGGGATTTTTGGCTGCAACGTGAATCATTGAGGAGAGGAATTTAGAGAAATAGTGGGATCTTTTTAATAGCTTTTGGAAGGGTTTGAGGAGAGTCCTCTGAAGCTGAGGTTGAGGCAGCAATGGATCTCTGGAAATGCAGAGGATTGGAGAATGTGCAAATGTGTTAAAAGCCTTAACAAAAAGCAAGCATGCTTGGAGTATCTTGCTTAGTCTGTGAAATGGAGTATGGAGGCACTGCTGGTAACTTAGAGCTCTGCTTCTGTGTTTCCTACCACCGTTTCTCCAACCCCTTACAAAGAGCTTCAGTATGTTTCTGGCTTTATTATTGTATTTCTTGTGACTTTCTTACAAGCACCAGTATTTCCTACAGTTCTGTAACATCATAGCAGTGATGTTACATGTGAAGAAAGGGTTTCTGAGCGTGAGTAGTTAGGACAAAAATTAACGCGGTGTTTGAGTACATGAAGTGTTAGTTTTACCCTTCACTATAGCCTTTAGATAAGAAGATTCATGTTTTCAGGAGATACCATGTGGAAATCTTTCCCTTGGCTCTTGTTTAAGGAGCAGTATTTTGCTCTATTTCTGCTATTAGCAGCGTTATTCTGTTGTGCATGAAATGACATCACTGCATACACTGAAGCAAAAATCAGAGGTGAGGTGCTTAGCTTTTATTTCATGTTTGGACCATTCACTAATTCTGGTTATGGATTGATGTTTAGGTTTGCAAGAATCATTTCTAGCTTAGTGGGTCTGCTTTCCTCCCATACAAACAGCCTGCTTGCAGCTTGCCGAAGCTGTTTGAATGATGCTGGTGATGGCAGTGGCTACTGTCTTACCAATGAAATTTTGCTGGAAACTTCCCACCTGCTGGATGTGGGGAGGAATGCCTTTTTTTCTTAAACTATTTAAAAAATTCTTGGTTTTTTAATATGGCTTTTGCACGATGACCTTGAATTTTTGCTTCTATTTAGGAGTAGTTTTGCAGCATAATGAATTGACATGCTTCTGTTATCATGCTGATGCTTCTCTTTGCCTTGGTTTATCTGAATTCTCTCAGATAATAGTACAGATGTCTGCCCTTTATCTGTGTAATAATGCAGAGCTAACTAGAGACATAGCTTAATCCCATTTTAAGTGTATTTAAAGAATATCTGCTTTTATTTTTAACTCTTCTTCATGTACACTAAGCTTCCGAATTGGTATCTGTCACTTGGGGCCAACAACACTATCCACTATTTCAGTTTAAACCACCCGGTACTTTTAAAGTAGAATTCAATTGGATGGGATCAGTCTTCAACTATTTGCATAAGGATTAAAGTTTGAGGTTTCTGTATAGGAATTCAGTGGTGTTTGATAACCATGTGGATTGGCCTGAACTCGAAATTATCAAGATGGTGCCGAGCTCCATCACCACAGGATTTTGTCAACTGTCTTTTTTGGGATTCTTGGGCAGCTTTTCATCTGCAGGGAGTAGGTTGGCCTAAGCTGGATTCCTGAAGCAATGAGGCCAAGTAGTTGTCAATGAATAGTCATAATTCATTTGTATGTCTGGATCCTGGCTCTTTTTGTTCTGTAAAAGAAATGAAGTTGGAGAGCAGGTCAGCGTACTGTCACAGGCTTGATGCTCCTTGAAAATGGCCGTGGTGCAGTCAAGGCAAACTCCCATAGAGGTTTCTGTTGGTTCACTTCACGGCCTGCAGCTTTCAGTTACTGTAATAAAAAATATCGTGCTTCACCTGCTCTTCCTCCTCAACCAGTTTGTGGGTTTTCTCATCCTTGAAGAGTTTTAGGTCCCTGAATGTAGCTTGTTGATAGTCAAAGCCATGTGTTACACTGTTGTGGTGGTCTTGTTGCGGTGCCCATCCTGATGGCTGCTCTTTGGGGTGTGGATCAGTAAACCCATCTATCTCTGCTGTCATAGATTGAACAGGCTGTGCCAGTTTCAGAAATATTTTTCCCCATGTAGCTTAGTCTCTTACCATCTACCTCCTGCTGGAGGAAATGCCTTGGCAATGACACTTGTGTATCTGGTAACCACGCCTATGGAGGTTTTATTTTAATAGGCATGCTTTAGTTCTTCCATGACCTGGAGACTTTTTTAATTCATTTGACAGAATCTCATGTTTTTTTGGGGGCAAAAGGCGATGTTGCATTCATACAGTCTTTTTAGGGTACGGTAGTTCATGAAGTGTCTTTCTGTTTGACTTTGCAAAAATGCACTGCCATCTGCTATTTTGACTTGCTTCATTTAGTCTGTTTCCCTTGACCTGTATCTTTTCTTTTCCTGAGACTGAGCAGGTGCTTGATGCTGCCCTCCTTAAAGAGAGATTTATTTTCTGATCAGTAGTTTATGAAGGATTTTTTAAGCTTCTCCTTGACTTTCATCCTTCTGTTGCTGAAACGTTGGCCCTAATCTGATGTCCTGTGTTTGTGAACAGCATCTTCTTGTTTTTAACGCCTGTCTTTTCCTATGGGTGTCTATTGGTCTGTCACACACCTGAGATAACTTACAGCTATAGGACTCAAATTGTCATGAATATATATAAGTGATTGTTCAGATGTAACTGTGTACTTAGATGTACTATTTCTGCAGCTTGCTCACTGTGTTCTGCTTTTCTTTCCTTCCCAATCTCTGCCTGCCATGTAATTAAAATACATATAAATGTTAGAATATAAATTCCGCTGACTGATTCTGTGGCAGGAGGACTAGATATGACCTCATTAAATTAATGAATGTTCAGAAATACGTTTGCAGCTTTTAAATACATACACCATACAAATATTGTCAGAGTTTACTTTTAATTGACTTGCAAAAAGCAGAGTTTAAATTTCTTCCAGAAATCAAAATTATGAAGTCTCAATCAAAGAGGCTGAAAACTTAGCATCTCCTGCCTGATCAATCTTCCTGATTGATCTTCGGTTTTATCTTTAAACTGGAATACTTTGTAAGTACTTCAAGGAGTGTGTATTTAGCATTTCCTTGTTACTCAGATAGAATGGATTTTTTTTAGTGCTAATTAAGTAAGACTTTAGGAATGAAATTCTTTCAAATTAGTGAAAAAACTTACCAACCTCCTGTTTTAAGATCTGTACTTAGGATTTGTTCTTTTCTCTCCCCAGTGAGCACTTGTCCTGCTCATTCACCTTCTTCTTACACGGGGATAGTAATGTTTGCACCAGTGTGGAGATCAGTCAGCACCAACCTGTGTACCTGCTTAGTGAAGAACACCTCACCCTTGCCCAGCAGTCCAACAGCCCTTTCCAAGGTAGGTTTTCCTGATCGCTAATGTCTGTTGAAATAAATCCGTCCTTTTAGTTGTTCAGAATGAGGATTTCTGATAGAGGCTGGGAGTGGGAGCAGGGGTGTTACATGTTGTGCTCTACTCGAATGTCTGCTGTATTGACACAGCTAGTTAAGTCATTTGTTCTATCTCAGATCTTCTGCAGGTGGATGATTTCCATATTCCTCTTATGGCTTGTTGCCCAATAATGTGACTTATGGCACAGTAAATTTAATTTCCAAGTACTGTCCTATTGGTGACTCGAATATTTACCTTTTTCAACAGTGTTTTCGACATGCTTTATAACCCCCACGTACCTCCCTCGACTTCTATTTTAGAAGTCCATTTCTGACCTGACTTACTTAATCTATTCACTCCCCTTTCCCCTTTTTATTTGGCTCTCCCTTGCCTGTAAATTCCTTTGGTTCCACCAGCAGATGCAGGCTATGCTCTCGAAGACAAAGGAGCGATGGGGCCTGAGTCTGGTTAGTGGGCTGTTTGATCATTCCCTGTGTTAGACACACTTACGTTGGCTACAGAAATCACTTCTCCTGCATGACCACGTGCTGCCCTTGTTTATTAATGCTCATTGTCCAAACTTGCTTTCTTTGAATGCAATTTAACAGCAGCTGTGCTTTCCTAATATGGACAAGACTAAACATGAACCGGATTACTTCCTTCTATATATGTGGCAGAACAAAAGGATGGGGAAACACCTTAACTCTGTCAGAATTTGAGTTGGTCCTCTTTATCCCACCTGTGTATTGCAGAGTCTTTGCTGGTCAAGATCAAAACTTGATTGCTGCTTGTTTAAACAGATTAATTTGTAATTGTGGTAACTTGATTCTTACAGTACATGTACGTTTAACAATGCATACACATTGCCTACAACTTGTGCCATGTAGTAAAATGTGATCAGGTTGCATTCTGACTTGCCAGTGGTAAGTTGTTAATTTGGTGTGGCTGAAATAACACTAATGCTGTTTTAATGGGCAAGTGCAAATTCTGGTTAGATACAATCTAATTTACTTCTATTTATCTTTTTAGTTATTCTAAGTCCCTTTGGATTAAATGGCACGCTCACAGGGCAGTCATTCAAACTTTCTGATTCATCTACAAAAAAGCTGATTGGTGAATGGAAACAATTCTATCCTGTCACTTCAAACTTGAAGGAGGGGTCTGAGGAAAATCAAGAAGATATGGATTGGGAGGATGATTCTTTAGCTGCTGTTGAAGTCCTTGTTGGTATGTCCTCTCATTACCTTTTAATTACTGAAATTAACAGGTTAGGTTTAAAAACTCTGAATGCAAACATGACCCCATTTCATTCTTTTGCAACTCTTTGTGACCATTTTGCTCTAGTTTGTTCTCAGGCCTGTGTAAAACGAATGGCTACCTAAATTGGGTTCTGCAGGTCTCGTGGGTGAGGTGTTTTAGTTTGTGCCCTTAGAAGCGAAACTGTTGATTTTATATTATAAACAAAACAAAAAAGCCCCAAAACAAACCAACCACTGGACTATCACTGTTGGCATCTGAGATGCATCAAAAGCATGTTGTGCTGTTTCAGATTCTTTGCATATTCAAACAGAACAGACATGCCTTTCAGGGATTTCTTCAAAACCACAATCCTAAAGAACTTAATGTACTCAAATACTGCGTTTATCTGCTGCTGTTCCTAAAGTGTAAGCTCCCAGGACACAGGAGTTTGTTTGTCTGCTGTGGGCTATTGACCTTTGATTTGCCAACTAATGTAATCATTTCTCTGTAACAAGTGCTACAAGCTTGTATTGCAGTGGTGACTGGAGACAGTTATGTTGATGGGGGTAGGAATCTTGTCAGTTTTATATTACACTTAAAACTGTTGTCTTCAGTTTCCTTTGTAAATAAAAACAATAAACTCGAGTAGTTGTATGCATGTGACAGGGTTGTCTCTGGCTATACGTAGAAACCCTGTTTTATTCACTCACCTGAATCTTCCATATGATAAAGCAAAGCATAAAGTAATGATGATAGCAGACTATTTGTGCAAGGTAGGTAAAGACTATCCTTCTGTTGGCTACCTTAAATGTAAGTTGTTGGTGAACAACTGTAAAATAGGCCTGTTTTTTTTCCTTATTAGCCGGTGTGCGAATGGTGTATCCAGCGTGCTTCGTTCTAGTTCCCCAAACAGACATCCCTGCTCCTAGTACTGTTGGGACGTCTCACTGTTCGACTACTTGCTTGGGTGTCCACCAAGTGCCTGCTTCCACGCGAGATCCTGCCATGTCCTCAGTAACTCTCACTCCTCCTACATCCCCTGAGGAGGTTCAAACAGGTACAATGCAACTAGCTTCTTGTGGATGTTTTGATGGCTTCTTCTTTAGATCAAGCTTTTGTACCTGATGCTGTAGTCTGGTACTTTCCTCCTCTGTGTGTGTGGTGTGTATCTAAGCATTTTGGAGCAGCTTTATAAACATCGTTGTGTAGCTCAGGAATTGGTAAGCTGGGATTCAGCCTTTTCACAGTCCTTGGGCGTTTCTTTGTAGTTGAGATTCCAGTAGGCTGTGTGTGAGCAGTGAATATAGAAATCTGCTTCAAGTCAAAGCAGGTAAGACTTAGCAGTTGTTTCAGACAGCTTTACAGATAGCATTGTTGCTGGTTTTTTGGTTTGATTTTTTCAGAAGAGGGATGTGTGAGCAGTTTGTGTTGGGGGTTTTTTGGGTTTGGGTTTTTTGTCTTTTTCTTTTCCTGCTATACTTAAATTTTCTGTCTGTTTTGATTGCCTATAATTGAAGAGGATGCTTATTTTCCCTGATGTTCCAGTGTTGGTTGAATTGAACTAATAGTGGTTGTGAATGTATCACTTCATTGCCTAAAACTCTTTCCTTTGGTACTGCTTTTTCAGTTGATGCTCAATCTGCCCAGAAATGGGTGAAGTTTTCTTCAGTTTCTGATGGATTTATCTCTGACAGTACCAGCCATCATGGTGGCAAAATACCTAGGAAACTGGCCAATCAGGTGGTGGACAGAGTTTGGCAAGAATGCAATATGAACAGAACACAGAACAAGTATGTACCCTCCTTTGTGATACAGAAGGAAATATGGCATTGTGTGTGCATTGTAGAAAGTGGCTCTGGTAAATAAGCTGTGACTGCTAGTAGAAGGTGTTTTTCTTCTTGTTATAGCACATTTTAAAGGAGTTAATTGGTTCCTACCTAGTGGATTGCTTATCTCTTAAGTTTAATGCGTTCATAAATGCATTATAATTTCTTTCCTGAATCTTGTGTCACAAAACTGTTCTTGAGGCTTGACAGAAGATCAGAATATGTGCTGATCTCAAATAACTCTCCCATACTGAATCATAGGCGGAAATATTCTGCTACATCAAACGGCTTGTGTGACGAAGAGACAGCTGACAAGGTAGCATCCTGGGATTTTGTTGAAGCCACGCAGAGGACAAATTGCAATTGTTCAAGGTAAGGTACTGGGCAGACTCATGGTTTATTTCAGCTAAGTTTCACTCTGGTAGAATGTTTATCTTTAGGTGACTGAAGCGTTGCAAAGGCTCAGAACACTTCTGATTTGAATTGTTACAGTTATTACCTTGCAAATTGAGTATTAGAATATTCAAAATTAATGTCTGGAAGGTGTAGCGTGTTGAAAGAAATGCATTTTTCTCCTTCACTGAAATGTTTTAGCTTTCTGGTTTCAACGTGAGCTGTGTATTTTGTAACTTTCCTAATAGAAGAGTGGCAGAGAATACCCAGGCCCTAAGGATGTACATGCAGTTCAGTAGCATAAATACTACATGTTTAATTCTAGGCTTTGTTATTTTGTATCATTCATTCTGTTAAATCATCCTGAAAGTTGGTCTCTTGAACTGGAAGTTGAAATGTTTAATCTCAAGTGCATTTATACTGGGGAGGGGGAAACAAGAAACAAACTAAACGTATTAATGCAGTGGAGGCATGAAACCTTTCTCAGGGGTAAATAGCTACAAAAGGTGCAAAATATTTTGTAGCTTTTGTGGGACTGACAGCTTGACTTCTAACTCCTTAACACAGAGACTTGCACAACACTATTGGTTTGCACTGGTGCTTGAATCCAAGAGGTCACCTGCTAATTCTTAGTTTTTTCTATTGATTCAGCAGTGGTGGTGGAAGATAAAAGCAACATTTTGCTCGTATAATGGAAGATGTTAATGGAAGATGATAGTTATAACTGCCTTTGAGGATTGTGTGTGTGTTGGGATCATAGGACAGCTTTTCCCATTTTTTTTAAGTCATTATTCTGAGATATTGCAATGATACTCCAGTCATTCAAATGAAGTTATGGTCAGAGGCAGCTTCATTTCAGAATAGTATCGGTTTCAGACTTCTATAATCACCTGTTTAATGACTTAGAAGCCAAATCTTACCTAGTGAAAAAGCCATGATAGGCATATTTGAAAGATTAACGTGAAGTCTTTTCCCCTGTGTTAATTCTGCAGGCACAAAAATCTCAAACCAAGGAATTCAGGTCAACAGGGGCAGGCACCACCTGTGGGACAGCAACAGCAAGCAGCTCCAAAGCACAAGACAAATGAGAAGCAAGACAAAGGGGATAAGCCACAAAAACGCCCTTTGACTCCTTTTCATCATCGTGTATCTATCAGTGATGATGTTGCCATGGAGGCAGATTCGGCAAGTCAGAGGCTTGTGATGACTGCACCAGACAGTCAAGTGAGATTTTCAAATATCCGAACTAATGATGTAGCAAAGACTCCTCAGATGCATAATGCTGAAATGCATAATGCTGAAATGGCAAATTCACCTCAGCCACCGCCGCTTAGTCCTCACCCGTGTGATGTGGTTGATGAAGGGGGAACTAAAGCTCCTTCTACTCCTCAGAGTCAACATTTCTACCAGATGCCAACACCAGATCCCTTGGTTCCCACAAAAACAATGGAAGACAGACTCGATGGCTTGTCTCAGCCTTTTCCAGCTCAATTTCCTGAAGTGATAGAGCCCACGATGTATATTGGTACTGCAGTGAATTTGGAGGAAGACGAAGCTGATACTACTTGGAAGTATTACAAAGTTCCAAAGAAAAAGGATGTGGAGTTCTTACCGCCTCAGCTTCCAAATGATAAGTTGAGAGATGATCCAGTAATACCTGCTGGACAGGAGAACATAACATCAGTTACAGAGTAAGTAATACTTGAAGTTACAGTAATAATGTGAGACAGTGAGGAAAGTGAAAGGCCAAAGGCAGTAGTTTCTCCTAATAAACAAGCTTGACACTAAAGCATAATGTTGCTCTCATCAGCTTGAGCAGTGTTGCCAAGTAAGCCTTGCTTTCAGTGCTGTCTGTCCGTAAGAGTGTAATACTTGTGAGATGTGTGCACAAAGCACAGTCAAACACACAGTAAGACTTTCCAGCTTTTCCTTGTTAGAACTCTGAACTAGCAGCTGATAATGAATATTATTTTTCTACTCCAAGATTAATCTGTAGCCAAATTACACCCGTTTGGGACTCACGGTCCCAAACAGTTCTGCTCTTGTCTGTATTCTTTAATTTTGAAAGCTGGTTATTTAAATGACTGAGAACAGTTAAGAAGCTAATCTGCTTTCCTGGAAGACATTAACTCTAATATGGATGACAGCTACTTTCTAATACCAGAAATTTCTCAAGAGTACATAACGTATAAACTGATGTTCTTGCTGTGACTTGGGTTTGTTGTTCAGCAGGCTTAAGGACTTGAGGTTATCATTCAAATGGAACAAGTGACCAATGTTTGTCTGCTCTTACTGTTTCGGGGCCTCAGATCGTATGGGAAACCCCCATTCATTAAATGAAGCATGTTTAAATTGAAAGTCATGCTAGTTCTGTCTTAAAACCACAGCCTTGAAGCTACAGGAAATGTGTCTGGGATCTTGGAATTCTTTGTATTTTTGCTTAAGCTGGTATTATGGTGGTTATTGTCTAAGTGTTGATAAACTGTGAAGCTTAGAGGCAATTGAGGAAAACCAACAATAGTGTTTTTAGTGTTCAAACTTGTATTGATTCCATCAAAGCAGGGGTAGCTGTGTGAGTTTTGTTTTGCTGCAGAGTGAATCAATGTGGTTTTTCTCTCCCAGTTAAAGCAAAAAGCAACCTTAAAACAACTACCACCAATAAAAATTAAAAACAAACAAAAGCCAACAGAAAAAAACAGCTTAACAGAACCCCCCCAAGCCTCTTGGCTCTGTGTTGTCTCCTTTGCTGTCCAACTGCTTAAGAAATTCTTCCTGTCATCCCTCTTACCTCACTTCCTCGTGAGGATATGTAGCTTGAAGTGGGAATGCTGCAGGATAAGGGTGGTAATGGGAAGCAACAGGTGCTGATAGGGCTGTGAATAGCTGTGTAAACTTAACAGGATGCAGCCGTGGGTGCAGAGGTGACAAGCTTTGGTTTAGGGGTGTGATCTGTGGCCGAAAAAATTCACTGTGAGCGCACCAAGAATTGCCTCTGCCAGCTCAATTGCTGTTGATTATTTTGATCCAGAATTGCGCTTTTGTTCAGGTGAAAGGAGAATCTCAGTGTGACCAATATCAAATCGAGCTCCCCTCCACCCCCAGGACACGGCGTGCTCAATTTGTGATAGAGCTGAAGCAGCTCCTTGCAAGGCTGAAAATTGGTGTGGTTTTTCTGTCTCACTGCTGGCAGTGGAAAGCTACAGAGAGCAGCCGTGTTGCTTTTGCTGCATTGGAAAGCTGTGAGAAGAGATGGGTTTGCTGTAGCTGTTGGTCTGTTGTCATACGCATGTTCTAAGCCGTATCTTCTAACTGTTAAGAGTTTACATCAGCTAGTTTTTTTTGGCAGCTTTTTCAAGATATGAATTTATAGGATTTTAGCATTTTTCACCCCTGAATGAATTCCAGCCAGCTTAACTTCAGTGTTTTCCTTCTTCTGTTCAAGGAATGATCTTTCCTTGCATGGTCTGTAGTTTGATTTAACAATTTATTAAGTGTGTGTGTGTGTATTTTCTCCTGGAGTATTTTACCATTAATTTCTTTTCCTCTGTGCTTATCAGAAAATACTGGAAGCTGCTGCTCGCTTTTGCCGTGTACTTTTCTTGGTCTTTAATTCCTTGTTCCTAGAAAGCTGTCTCCCATCTCTCCCTTCTGTGGGATTTATAGGAGATGAAATGCTCAGCTCTGAGCGCTACTCCATCCATAAATGCCAATGGTTCTTGACATGAAGCCACGCTCATTGCGCTGCTGGCTGGGGGTGGTGGTGGTGTTAAAGATTTTATTGGGGCTGTTGCCACGACCAGCGTAGATGGATTTGATGTTGTTGGCTGCGAGATGTTTCTTTGGAAAGCTTATTTCTAGGAAGGCTTGACAGAGTAAATCTGCCGTGTGTCCTTTTGCAAACTGCTTAAGTTGACAGGGAGGTACAAGGAAGCTCTTCAGGAATCACTGTGCATCTTTCAATGCAGACTTTCAAGGTCTACGTGTTTTAATTGTTCTGTAGCACTTTTCTTGCTTTCTGGTCTCCTAAAGGAGAAACGTAAGCCTTATTCTGACCTCCAGATGGTATCTGGATAGTATCTAGGCAGTCAAAACCAGGCCCTGCTAACTGTAAGGGGCATTAGTTTCCTATGGGATAGCATTTGCTTTTAAGTATTGGCGTAAGCAAGTAAAGAATAGATAGGCTGGAACCTGTGTTTGGACTCGAAGTACCTGTAATCTTCATTCTTGGAAAATGCCTTTTGATTTCATGTGTGAAATCCCTGTGAATGCTTCTTACTGACTGTTCTGTGTCAGTTTGGGATGAAGAGGGTCTCTGAGCAAGAAGAGATTGTGCAGCTATGTTTGTGTGACACTGCTGGGATGGTTGTCTTGTTGAAAAAATGCCTTCCTCCCATGGTACCTCTTGTGCACTGTGACATATAAAGTAGAAGATAGGCATATCTGTAGCTAATATTCATAATAATATTCATAACAAAGCTTTATATCTCCCAAATTCTTTTTGCTTGTGCAACTTTACGTTGGTGGAACCAATAAATGTTACAAAAACTTAATTTGTGTACTTCTCAACTCCATTTTTGGCTCCAAGTATGACAAAAAGAAAAATGCTGACAGTGAGAAACCTGTTTATTAGCAAATTGGATATTGTTGTGCTGTGACCTTCATGTGGTGTTTATAGAAGCAATATAAATGACCACCAAACGTAGCAGCATTTGTGTAGTTGTTTCTTGGGGTTTTGGATAGCCTTAGTTTCCAGTAAAGCACTGATGTGCGTTGTTTGTTGGTTAGACACAGTTAGGTGGTGTTGGGAAGGCTGACATGCTGTCTTTGTGTAGAATTAAAAGCTCTGGAATTAAATCCTTAAAATCTGGAAAACTTGAGCCGCTTCTCTCTGACCATTTGTTTAGATGTGGGTGGGGAATGGCAATAAGTGATTTTCTAACCTGCTGAGTTTCCTTCAGTGGCTATGGACTGTTTAATCCATTTGTACTTCATAATAAATGACAGCTATAGCCTGGGATGAATTACTGATCTTTATCTGGGCTGACAACGCTCGAGGAGAGCTGGTCAGAGTGAGTCACAGTGCTGGGTCTGACGTGTGTATGGGGGATGAATTACTACATGACTAATGATTTCGTCTTTTTCCCCAAAAAGTTTTTGAAGCTGGAGTGGAAGGGAAGAAAGGGGGAAGGAAAGATACGAAGTTGCTTTTGTAAAGGGCTGCATGACAGCGGAATTATTCGCACGTTAGTGATAAATAATATTTTGTCCTTTTTCATCTGCACAGATTAATGGTGCAATGTAGGAAGCCTTTAAAGGTTTCGGATGAACTGGTGCAGCAGTACCAGAGTAAAAACCAGTACCTAGCAGCAGTAGTGTCAGAAGCTGACCAGGAACCTGAAATTGATCCTTATGCCTTCGTTGAAGGTGACGTGGAGTTCTTATTTCCTGACAGCAAAAAAGACCGACAGAACATGGAGAGGGAAACTGGGAAGAAACACAAGGTGAGTAAGGGAGTGAGAATGCGAATCAGTGATTGAAAAATGGCTTCGGTCACTAAATACAGTTTTAATCCTACTGTTATATGTTTAGAAATGCATTTGAAAACATGTATTCAAGCAGAAGTAACCAATGGAAGTAAGCGGCGTTCCCTCAATGACTGCACTCTGGTGCTGTTGCACTGGGGCTGATGGCTTCTGCTAGGAGAACACTGCTGAATCCCAACAGAGATGTGCTTATCTAGGAATGGGTGATAGGTGCTTGTGCAAGAGGCTAAAACCAAGGCAGATGCTTTGTTCATGTGTAGAAAGGTTGAGGGTAGCTGAGGTGAACTCTGTTGCCTGGGAAGTGGATTACACTTTCTTATTGTATTTTAGCCAATACTGACTAGGTGAGGCTGTATTTAAAGAAGGGCCCCCTACTTCCCTACACCTTCAAAAAGGGAAAAAATACAACTGTGTTGGGAGGTTGCAAATGAAATAAGTTTGCTTATTAGGACTGTTTCTTTACCATATGCTGTCCTGGTATTGAGAGTTTCATTAATAATTACCAGGATAGTTAATTTATAGCGTTTGATATAATGTGCTTTTTTCAATGAGGTGTTGTAGCAAGAATCCACAGCTTGCTTTTTAAATTTTAAGTGTTTATCCCCAAGACAAAAGCTACGATTTATGTTCTTATCTTTGCTCTCCCTCTGTGTGTTGATAGCACTGTGTGTTGCAGACTTCCTTTTCCCTGAGCAAGTACTGCTAACCAGACCCCCAGGCTACACCTTACTGAGCTAGAAGGCTAATGAGAACCTGATCCTTCTGATACATGCAGGAATTCCCACAGGGAGGTGAAGTGTCCTTCACCCAAACTGATTTTAAGCAAACTTTTCTACATTTCTCTTTAATAGGCTGAGGACGGTACATCTGGTGTTACAGTTCTATCCCATGAAGGAGAGGATGCTATGTCTTTGTTTAGTCCTTCTGTCAAGCAAGGTAAAGAGGCTTTTTTTCTTGTAGTTAGTTCAGAATCTGTTCAGTAACACACTTTATTTGCAAGGTTCACCAAGTAAAAGATGGCTATAAAATCCGAATGTAATGAAGTTGTGGGGATCTCACTTCTGTTCTCAGTATCACTCAAGTATCTTACACGTTTTTCTTTTTGTCTGTCAAAGCTGTCATTGAAATGTGGTTTAATTTTGTTTATCACCAGTGTTTCTGTAACCTGTTACTCCTTATAGATGCCCAACGTATTGCTGCTCACGCTCGCACTGCATCAACCAGCCTGATCCATGAAACGGACTTGGTGGTCTCTTACACTGACCTTGACAATCTCTTCAATTCTGATGAGGATGAACTAACAGTAAGTGATGTGCAAAAGTAATGGCAGCTGCTAGACAAAAAACTGCAAGGAATGTGTATGAGTTGGTTTTTAAGAGGCTGGAACGCATGTGGATGAGTCATGACTTCTCTATAGCAGGCACTGTTCTGATTGATGCATACGATCGTTTCTGATACACAAGATCATAAACTTGTTTGTGTCTTTACTACACAGTCAGTGTGTGCCTCTGACATTCATACCTCTAGTTATAGTTTCACAGATCTGGCAGTGATCCTGGTGCTCTTTTCCTGTGGCCTGGGTACTGTTTAACTTGTCAATATGGGTGATACTGAAACGTAACAAAAACATTAAGGAGAAGAGGAATTTGAATGTGGACGTTCTGCTGAATAAGATCTTCATTGCAGCAGTTATTTTCTTAGTGCAGTTTCTCTTGCAGTCTCCAATGGTTCTGAATTCATTATCTTTACAGTCCTGTTTCAATACTGTTAGTAATCAGTTGTCTTTTTTGAGTTGGACTTTGTTCAGTTAATAAATCTATATTCCTTTACTCAAACAAAATACCCATCAGCTTGAATGGGAGCTGTGTGAAGGATCTTAATAGCCATCAAAGGTCATTACTATATAAAGCATGAAGCAAGTGTATTTGCTTTTCAGCATGGAGGCTCTTGTTTTCTGTAGATTACAGTACTGTCTAAACATAGTAAAATATCTCTTGTTTTACTTTCAATGCCGTTTCTTCCCTGTACCTCTTGTTCCAGCAGTTGTTTCTCTATTCTGTTCCTATTCATGTGGTAACATCAGTAATGTTAGCATGGCTTTGGGAGTATGTATGTTTTATCTGAGAGATTGTAGGTAGCCCTGTTTAGTTGTTTTTCAATGTCTGCTAACAGGCTGAGAGTTACTTGGTAACTGGGCGTTCATTTTAATAGCATTGTGATTTTATGGGAGGGCATTCTGAGTTACAATTGTGAAGGAAAGATAAATGTAACCCCAAATCCCAGTGTTAGGCTTCTGGCTTATTTTATTTTGTTTATAGTCCCAGCTTTGCATGCCCACTACATGTGAAAGTTGCTGCTAGCAGGAAAAATGAACGCGTTTGTGTCTGAAATGATCTTATTACAATACTTCTCTTCTTTCCTAGCCTGGATCTAAAAGAACAGTGAATGGTGCTGATGACAAATCCAACTGCAAAGAGGCAAAAGCAGGAAATCTAGATCCACTGTCATGCATAAGTAAGCTTTATTTTCTTTTCTAATTGGAATACTAGCTTTAAACATTTAATTGCTAATATGCTGTGGGAATTTGGAAGCATATGCTTCCTTTGCCCTGCTGAAATATTAAGACAAAGGAAATAACTCTAAATGTTGCTGTATTCTAAAGCCTACTTCTCATCTGAAATTAGGCACTGCAGATCTCCATAAAATGTATCCAACTCCACCTTCTTTGGAACAACACATCATGGGGTTTTCTCCGATGAACATGAACAATAAGGAATATGGCAGTATGGACACTACACTTGGGGGAACAGTACTTGAAGGGAATAGTTCCAGTATGGGAGCTCAGTTCAGGATTGAAGTAGATGAGGGTTTCTGCAGCCCCAAACCTGCTGAAATAAAGGTAGGTGGTGTTGATAGCCCTGATATGTTTCTTATGGTACTGTTCAATCTATTAGTTAATCCTGAATAAGAACTGTGGGAAATCATGTGCAATTTGTAATCTGTGTCCTGTATTATGCTGAGGTCGGTAAGATGCACCTAGAAAACTGTCTGTACTATTTGACTATTTTAAACTTCAAGGAAGCATAATCTCAAAGGAGCCACCAGTAAATTTAAGTAAAGCATATTGGTAACTTCAGCTCATGGCTTGTTTTGTACTGCTGTATCATTTCTGAGTGCAAATGATATATGTGTAAATCTCAACTTGTATTCAGTCATTCTTTTTAAGAAGCGTTTTAATTGCTGATATAATCTAATTCACGTGCTTTACCACGTATAACTTCCAGGATTATTCTTATGTTTATAAACCTGAGAACTGCCAAGCCTTAGTGGGATGTTCCATGTTTGCACCACTGAAGACACTTCCCAGCCAATGTCTCCCTCCCATCAAACTGCCAGAAGAGTGCATATATCGCCAGAGTTGGACTGTGGGAAAGCTGGATTTGCTTCCTCCAGGACCTGCCATGCCATTCATCAAAGATGGGTAGGAATTCTCTTTAATCTTTGTAAGACTTTGAGTTATTGACAGCATAGAAGGTACTCCTTCATTTTATTTTTTTGTAAGCATGTAAGGAGAGAAATTGATAAAGGCACTTTGTTCAGACAGCTGACAGGAGACTTAAGAAAGCTTCACACTTAAACCTTACTGCAAGGGACAGTCTTCTCAATAGCTTCTTAACTGTGCATACGTCTTATTTGTTGTCTCATTTAAAGGTTTCTTGGGGAAGCTTAATGGTGGAAGTCCAGTGTTTAAATAAGTAATGGAGATGGTAACAATCAAGGTGCATGTAAACTTGGGGCTTCTTTTTGCAGTGGTGTTGTAGGTACTGTAAAGGCTTCATAGGTGATTCTTTTGTTTCTTAAGCTATTTTCTTAAATAGCCATCATCTCAGCTATACTGAGATCAGAAAAACATTTCCTTTGTTTGAAAGCTATGCCCAGTGTGACATTGCCTGGTAACACTAGTATTGCAGTAGGCATTTTTGTAATCTGCATTTGGTTATGATGGTTTTGCTGGCAGCACTTGAAGAAAATATTTATTCCTCTTTCTCTTCTGCAGTAGTAACTTCTGTAGACAGTTTAGGCAATAAGAAGGCTATGTATGTATTGAAAAAAGTGTGTGGATTTTGGTTTATGTGTAAATGCTGTTGCTGCTCCTATTAAGGTCGTTCATAAGCAGTATGTTCCCAAGACTCATCAGTCTTGCAGGTCTTTGGAGTTATTCAGCTGCTTAGGGGAAGAAAAAGAATTTAAGCATTTCCAGGTGATACTTTCCTCGTGGATCTGGCTGAATCTGCTGGTGGTATACCCAGTATATTTTCTCAGTGTTGTGTGTCAACACAACATATAAATAAAACATGAAAGGGAAGAGGTGCCTTTTAGGCTCCATGTATCCATAGAACTTGTAGTTTTTACTGTCTACACTTGTTTCCTGGAAGCTTTGTGGAAAGAAAAAGACAAGAAAGGAGGAGGGGAAGGATTCTTTAGCAGCACTGACAATGGGAATTCTGCAAAGTCATTTAGAACAAACACTCTTGAAGTTCCTTAGGGAATGAAAATCTTTTTGTAGATTGTGAAAGACTACTTCAAAAAAGCAAATATTAATTAGGGAGGTCCTTGTTTAGCAATTTGAGTCTGAGTTGACTTCTTGGTTTTGAAACTTATTTCAAGTATTTCTTTCTTCTTGTGGCTCCTATCAGTGACGGAAGCACTATGGATCAGGAGTATGGCCCTGCGTACACGCCGCAAACTCATACTCCGTTTGGAATGCCCCCGGGTAGTGCACCACCCAGCAACGGTGGAGCTGGAATTCTCCCTTCTCCTTCCACCCCTCGTTTCCCAACTCCCAGAACACCAAGGACTCCTCGGACTCCTCGTGGAGCTGGTGGACCGGCGAGTGCGCAGGGTTCAGTCAAATACGAGAACTCTGATTTATACTCACCAGCTTCCACGCCGTCGACGTGTAGACCACTTAATTCTGTTGAACCTGCAACTGTGCCTTCCATTCCAGAGGCACACAGTCTGTACGTGAATCTCATCCTCTCAGAGTCTGTCATGAATCTCTTCAAAGACTGTAACTTTGACAGCTGCTGCATATGCGTTTGCAATATGAACATCAAAGGTGCTGATGTTGGAGTTTACATTCCCGATCCGACACAAGAGGCCCAGTATCGGTGTACCTGTGGTTTCAGTGCTGTTATGAATAGGAAGTTTGGCAACAGTTCTGGACTGTTTCTTGAAGATGAATTGGATATTTTAGGACGTAACACAGAGTGTGGCAAAGAAGCAGAAAAACGCTTTGAAGCTCTCAGAGCTACTTCTGTTGAACACGGCAGTGCAGGACTGAAAGAACCGGAGAAACTGCCTGATGAGTTGATACTGTTGCTGCAAGATCAATGCACCAACTTGTTCTCGCCCTTTGGAGCAGCAGATCAAGATCCTATTCCCAAAGTCGGTGCAGTTAGCAACCTGGTACGTGTAGAAGAAAGGGATTGTTGCAATGACTGCTACTTAGCCTTGGAACATGGACGCCAGTTCATGGACAATATGTCAGGAGGGAAAGTTGATGAAGCACTTGTGAAAACTACTTGCTTGCACCACTGGTCAAAAAGAAACGGTAAATATTGAAAGCAACTTATTTACTAATTATCCACCTATGACTTGTTATGTGTATATTTTCCTCGTTCGTTATTGGATACTTAAACAGTTTTCCCACCTGCATGCATACTTGTTTGGAACAACACTACATGTTTGAACTGTGTTTAAAACAATGATTCTTTAGGCTTGTTCTTTTAAAGCAGCTTGTGGTGACTGCATCCGCAGAGGTTCTGTGGAATGAGTGGATGTTGGGAAGTGTAGGTGGTTCAAATGGGGACTGTGCCACGAAAGGCTACTGTGGTAGAGTGAGACTATGTGTGATTCAGTTGGCTTCTGCCCCCTGTAAGAGGGGGTGGTAGTTGAATGGTGTGTGTGGTAAACAATGCTTCTTTGTGCCCTTCACTGTATGTTGGATCTACCAAAGGCTCTCGGACTTTTCTTTCCATGCCTTGTCTACTAACGCGCTGTCTCACGGAACACCCTTGCCTATGATATTGAGAGGAGAGGTAGATATGGAAATAGCAATTCTTCAAGTAGCAACTATAGCTGGGTAGACAGTAAAACATGGAACTTAGCAAAGCTAGCTGCAGTTAATAGTCATTGGTGAGGGCGAAGAGGATGAACAGCAAAGCACAAATGGGTTTCTGTGTATCGATGGGGCATTAAAGTTTAGTAAGTCCCTGGTTCTAGATAAATCAGTGCTTTCAGGTACCTAGGAGAAAGAAGACTTGGTATTACGTGACCTTGGTGCTTAGGATGTAAAGATGTCAAGATGCTTTTTAAAGGAAGGTTGTGAAACTGTAGCCCTAACAAATTTTGTGTTGGTTTTTTGTTCTTGAAGTCTGTGTGTTAGATGGCATAGCGGTGGGAAGCTGATGAAATGGACCATGTCTGAAGCTTCTGTTGACTTCTCTGGAGTGAGCACTGGGTGGCAGTCTGCCTAAACCTCCCTGTTGGGAGGGGAAAATTCTGTAGTTTTCAACTTGCACGGCTTGATGGGGTGGTTAGTTTGTTTTGGTTTGTGATTTTTAGACTAAGAAGTAAAAATGCTATGATATCAAGGCTTTAAGGAGAAGAAACTGTACAGACAAGAAACAGTTTGTTATTCTTAAATGACTTCGTGAGGAAGAAGAAAACTCTAAATCTGTGTACTAAACTTCTTCTCTCTTGGCCTTTGGCTGACCTGCATGAACAACGTGTGCATTTTGGAAGAAAGCAGTTGTCTAAAATCAAGGTGTCTTAGGATCTGTGAAAGGTTGTATTTTACCCTATTGTAGTGGCAGGCCTTGACAGCTCTTTTTGTCCTTTCAGTTGTGGACGTGAGCATGCAGTGTTCCCAGGACATCCTGCGCATGCTGCTCTCACTCCAGCCCGTTCTCCAGGACGCCATTCAGAAGAAGCGCACGGTGCGGTCGTGGGGTGTGCAAGGCCCTCTCACGTGGCAGCAGTTCCACAAAATGGCTGGCAGAGGCTCTTATGGTAAGCTGCTGTGTAGACTCCTGTCTGTTGACCTTTGCTTGATCCGGCCACCAAACCTCACTGTCTGGATGCTGCCCAGCCTGTTGGAATTCTGAGCAGCATCTGGACCGTTCTTTATACTAATGAGAGCCATTAGGCTGGGGAGAATTCTTCTCTTTACAGAAGCAGAAAGTATTTTTTTTAAACAGTAAATGGACTTAAAGTGTCTGTGTGCTTTAAAATAGACAATTGCACTGCTTCTATACATCTGACGCTTATCCAAGTGAGGGACTGGAATTATAAAGATGGATCTGGTGTTGAAAATAGAGCGATTACTAAATATTAGCTTTGAAATACCTGATAAAGTGTGCTGTATTGATCAGTAGTTTGAGTTATAGTGAAGACCTGAGATCCATTGTACCATGTCTGTGGCAAACAGTTGGAGTAGCCAACACGTGATGCATGTTTACAGATAAGAAAGTCAATTTTGTGCACTCACCTGAAGGTTTAAACTCTGATTTCGTTAGCATACGTGAGACTTTCATTTGCCAGCGTGGAAAAGAGTGACCTTTCACCAGCAGGTCTTTTGGGGCTATTCAAATATTTAGAACACATTTAGGATACGTGTAAATGTGTGTTCTTAGCTGTTTTCCATCTGTGGTCCTTCATGTATCCACTTAGACTATTTACATCTCTTTCCCTCTCTTTTTTGATCACTGACTCCTTAGTTTCTATGAGGAAGGCTTCCTAGACAGTGAAGATCTGTTCCTGATTGTATAGTGGTAAACATAATAAACAACTGTGTAACTTCTTTAGGCCCTGAGAGATTTCAGATGAGAATAATTAGCTGTTTTTTTCTTCTTTTGTGTGCTTATTTTCAGAGGGTTGGATCATGCAATCCATGCTTTTTGTTTGCTTGTTAAAAGGAGGACTATTCCATTTATAATCGCTGTCGCTTCCTTTTAGATGCTGGGAATGCTCGTGTTTCTTCTTTTCGTGTTTTCTAGAAGCAGGTTGTTAATTTTTAAGCTTGCTGCTGAATACATTGGAAAAATCTATCTTGCTTTTCCAGGCACTGATGAGTCCCCAGAACCACTGCCAATCCCAACGTTTCTGTTGGGATACGATTACGACTTTCTGGTGCTGTCTCCGTTTGCTTTGCCGTACTGGGAGAGGCTGATGCTGGAACCTTATGGATCTCAACGAGATGTTGCTTATGTTGTGGTGTGCCCTGAGAATGAGGCTCTGCTAAATGGAGCAAAAAGCTTCTTTAGGGATCTGACTGCAATATACGAGGTACATTATTTATGGCAGTTAGCAGTGAAATGGGTTTTTGAAAAACTGTTTCTAATACACACTCATAACTACTTATCAGGCTTGTCTCCCATGATATAAATGCTTGCACAGAATCCTATCTCAGAAAGCTGCTAGAAGGGATTTTAGGAACGGGCACTTGAAAGATAAGGGCTGTTCGTGCTGCTCATCTTTCCTTTTAGTAATAGATGTTTTGAGAATCTGTATCAGATAAACGCCGCTCAGTGGTAAAACTGTGTATTGCCTCTTCAGTTTTAGTTACGTCTAGTGAATTCATTAAGTGCCTGTGTTACTTACATTGTGCTTAAGATTAGAGCAGATGATCTATCAATCTTTTTTCTTGTATTTAGGAAAACATGAAAATAAACAGTAAAATCATTAACAGTGCTATAAAATCATTATACAGCATTTCAGGCTGATGTGGTTTTCTAGTATTAAATATTACTTAATGTCATAACTAAGCTATGAGTCTCTCTCTCAATCTCTCTTTCTGCTCCTTTGTTTGATATTTTACAATTATTATTGTTTTTCAATCCTTACCTTACATCTTATTTTGCCTTTGCAGTCATGCAGACTTGGCCAGCATAGACCAATCTGTAAATTATTGCCTGACGGAATCATGAGAGTTGGACCTACTGCTTCAAAGAAACTTTCTGAGAAGCTGGTCACAGAGTGGTTCTCACAGACAGCTAATGCCAACAACGAAGCATTTTCCAAGCTCAAACTGTATGCCCAAGTTTGCAGATATGAGCTGGGTATGAATATTCTTTTTTGTTCTTATTTCGTGGAGTTACCACCTAACCTGCTGCTGAAGAAGAGAAGCCATTGCATTTGCTTATTGAATCTACTGTTTGTTGCAGTTGTCTGATTTTAAGCTAGGAAAAAAAAAGCAGAAAACCCATATCTTTAGATATGTTCTAAAATGGCTGCTTATCATCTGTCAGTGTTTGTTAGGGAATGGCAGTGCTATTGCTTGATGGAGGCTGCTACTGTCTTTTTTCCATTGCTGTCTTAGGTTCTGAGGCAGTGATTTCTTGCTCAGATTCAAATGACTGGAAAACAAAAATTACTTTTGAAATAGATTTGAGTGTTTCTGAAAGTGTTATGAGACTGTCAGAAATTGAAATGTTAATGCTTGTATTTTTTTGAAAGATAAAATATATGCTTAAGCTTTATTCACTGTTTTGTTAAAACTGTAGGCTTAGTTTAAGTATACTCAAAACTAATTGCAATATTAAGTGTATGGATTTTTTTTTCCTGTTTTTAGGTCCTTATCTCGCTTCTCAGCCTTTGGACAATTCGTTACTTGCCCAAACAAATCTGGTCCCTCCCTCTAGCCAGCCAGCCTCTGCTCTGCCCCCAGTGACAGCCAGCACTGGAAATCCCAACACTCCGTCTGCTCCTGCAGCTTCTACCAGTAGTACGATGACAGCAACGTCAAACAGTGCCATGTCTTCTGTAGCTACTACAGCTAACTCAACTTTGACTACCACTGCCACGTCATCCTCTTCTGCTAACATAGGCAGTGGGATCCCAACAAACAAGCCTTCTTCGTTTCCACCTTTTAGCAGTATGAACAATACCACTTCTGCTTCCCTGCCCTCTCAGGCTGCAACGGTCCAAAATGGGCAAACAGGAGGACAGCAGCAACAGCCGGTGCTGCAAACAGCAGGGATGTCTGGAGATGCTACTACAGCACCTGCACAGCCCCACCCAGAGGTTTCTGAAAGGTAATGGAGCTGTTACACCTCACTGAACCAATAAAACTATGTGCTGATGGGCTTCTGTAAGGAAGAAGGCAAAAGAAAATAACAAGTGATGCTGAGCTGCTGGCAAGCTCACATACAAGATTGAATTATAAACACAATTTCTTATGCCACAGTTAACTTAAAGGTCTTTAATCTTTGATAGTTTCGTCTTAGTTCTAATGTAAGTAAAAATAAGTCACTCTCAAACTCAGCGTTTTGTAACTGCTTTCAAAATTTCTCTTTCAGCACTATGGATCGTGACAAAGTTGGAGTTCCTACGGATGGAGATTCACACGCTATCACCTACCCACCTGCCATTGTAGTTTACATAGTTGATCCTTTCACGTATGAAAAAAAGGATGAGAACAGTAGCTCGTCTAGTTTGTGGACACTTGGACTTCTGCGCTGCTTTTTAGAGATGGTTCAGGTTCTTCCTCCTAACATCAAGAACATAATTTCTGTGCAGGTGAGCCAACATCCGCAGAAACGTGCCTAACAAAATATCTTTGGCTTTAGCTGTGTTTTGGAGGTGATAATGCCCTTCTTTTGTTCTCTGAGGAAATGTTCAATGAGAACAATTACCCGAAGTCCTGTGTAGCTTTAGAAGAAGTGGCAGACCTCAAAGAATTAGAGAAATGATTGTGTAGTTAAATCCTGAAAGCAGCGTACCCAAAGACTACCTCAAAAATGTAATAATGAAACAACTGTATTGTGTGACCTGTTCTAGATCGTTCCATGTCAGTACCTTCTGCAGCCTGTGAAACACGAAGACCGGCAGATTTATACTCAGCATTTGAAGTCTCTAGCATTTTCAGCCTTCACTCAGTGTCGGAGACCTCTTCCCTCTTCCACCAACGTGAAAACGTTAACTGGCTTTGGCCCAGGCTTAGCCATGGAAACGGCTCTTAAGAGCCCTGATGTGAGTATTCTTATGATTAATGTGGTTCTGTTGATATGCAGATGAGAGAAAACATCCCTTTTTATTAAATCGTTTGTGTCTTTCACGTGAGCTGAACAGAGTTCTTAACAATAATCACTACTTGAAACTGTTTTCTGTTCTGTCGCCCTTACAGAGACCTGAGTGTATTCGACTGTACACCCCTCCTTTTATATTGGCTCCTGTAAAGGACAAGCAAACAGAGCTTGGAGAAACTTTTGGAGAAGCTGGCCAGAAGTATAATGTGCTTTTTGTAGGCTACTGTTTGTCTCATGATCAAAGATGGCTTCTTGCATCCTGTACAGATCTCTATGGAGAGCAGTTAGAGACGTGCATAATTAATATTGATGTACCAAACAGGTAAGTACTGAACTCCTTTGATTCTTAGCATGTGTGTGTTCTTTCTTTCAAAGAATTATTTGCATCAAGATGATGTAAGAATATCTCTTGCTTTTGTAGACCCACTATGTTGCAAATTTAAACCAAGTGCATAATTTTGGTATTATGTGTGTATTGAGTTAAATTTCCAGAAGGAATGTCATATGGTTTCCTGGGATTTGTGAGTGCTTTTGTTTGTGATTTCCCCTTCCACCCCTTCTTCTAGCTTTTGATGTCAGTGTTAGAATGTGATGAATGAAAAGCAAACCAATCCCCTTTTTTGATTTGAAGTTGCAGTTAACGAGCCACAATATTAACATTCTTGTGTCCTGTGAACGTTCAGGGTAGTACAAATAAGTTCCAAAGCTGGCAATAGAAGTTTGTTGGAGGTGTGTTTGAGTTTTGTCTTCTCTTCTGTTTTAATTCTAGAGCTCGCAGGAAAAAGGGCTCTGCCCGCAGGCTTGGTCTTCAGAAACTCTGGGAATGGTGCCTGGGACTCGTGCAGATGAGCTCTTTGCCTTGGAGAGTCGTAATAGGCCGCTTAGGAAGAATAGGGCATGGGGAATTAAAAGGTAATGCTTGCGTTTTAGAGTCTAAAACTTGATTTGAAGCTTTCATTTTAAATAGTCTCAGTCTCTTTCTGGAAGAAAACCGAGGTAAAGCATTCAGAGGAGCTCCAAGTTAACACACATGAATAGTACGTCATACATAGAATAAGTATTCTTCAGCAAGCACTGTTCTTCTAGACAAATGTATGTCCTTTGTGTCCTCAGATTGGAGTTGTTTGTTGAGTCGCCGAAATCTTCAGTCCCTCAGTAAGAGGCTGAAAGACATGTGCAGAATGTGTGGTATCTCTGCTGCAGACTCTCCCAGCATTCTCAGTGCTTGTTTGGTAGCAATGGAACCACAGGGGTCCTTCATTATTATGCCAGGTATGTGAGAAGCCGGATTGTGGTGGGGGAGCGAAGAATTTGTTTTTGCAAAACTAAGGGAATATTTTTCTTCCAAAGATTCTGTTTCAACCGGCTCCGTGTTTGGACGCAGCACCACTTTAAATATGCAGACATCTCAGCTGAATACCCCACAGGACACGTCGTGCACTCACATTCTTGTGTTTCCCACATCTGCTTCTGTGCAAGTAGCATCGTCAACTTATACCACTGAAAACTTGGATCTGGCCTTCAACACAAACAATGGTAAGTAGATGGGTTTTGGGTTGGTTTGTTTTTAAAACAAGAATAAATCCCATCATCGCTCCCCCTGCAGCAGGAATAAGACTTTTTTCTACTTAATCACAACATTTAGATGGAAAATCACTTGATTTCAGAATGTGCTGCCATATGCCATAGGTTGGGAAGCTGTAGAAATTAACTGTGCCTGTTCTTTTTCAAGATGGAGCAGATGGAATGGGCATCTTTGACTTGTTAGACACTGGAGACGATCTTGATCCTGATATTATAAATATACTTCCTGCATCCCCTACTGGATCCCCTGTACATTCTCCAGGGTCCCACTACCCCCATGGAGGTGATATGGGCAAGGTAACTGTTAGAGTAAATATAGAGGGGGGTGTGTGTGTGGTTGTTTGCTTTCTGACATCTGCTTATTTCCTTTCTGGAATGGAAGGTTTCTATGAGATATTTTGAATTAATTGGATGTTGGATTGGCACTGTAAAATCCATGTAATGCCTGGATCTCTCAAAATGCTTTGTGATTTGAAAGCTGCAGATGATGTCTCCTAACTTTGCGGTCTCCTAACAGTAAACCATTGCCTGTTGTTTTGTAGGGTCAAGGTACAGATCGATTGCTTTCAACAGAATCTCACGATGAAGTAACAAACATCCTGCAACAGCCACTGGCCCTTGGTTATTTTGTGTCAACTGCCAAAGCAGGTCCCTTGCCTGACTGGTTTTGGTCAGCGTGTCCTCAAGCACAAAATCAGTGTCCCTTGTTTCTTAAGGTACTGTACCTTCAATGGGCTGCACTGGTGCTTCTTTGAACAGGGGATTTATTTACCCTGAGTACCTTTTGTATGTAGTAGTCTGACCTTAGGTTCACTTAGCAAGTGAACTTTAAAGTCTGTATTATTAGAAGTCTTGTGTCACTGGAGTTTGCCTTTTTAATCATCATTTAATGTAGGCACAAGTATTTTTAAAACAATTTCCTTAGGTGTATTATACTATTAGCATTTAGGAGAGAGAATTCCTGCACTTACGAGCTGCGTAAGGATAAGCTTTATTTAACTTGTGTGTCAGAGAGTAGTAAGTGGCTGTAATATTTGGGTCAGCGGAACGAGGGGAAGGAAGCTGTAGTTGAATCAGACACTGACTGCTAACATCTTCCTTCCTTCCTTAGGCCTCTTTGCACCTCCACGTGCCTTCAGTGCAATCAGACGAGCTACTCCACAGTAAACACTCCCATCCACTTGATTCTAATCAAACTTCTGATGTGCTCAGGTATTTATGAGTGATTGCTTGCGAAAGCAGTTGTGCATTTCATTTTTAATACTGCTGCAGTGGATCTGGATATTTGTTTTTCTTGCCATTACTTTTTCATTGTGTCACTGCCCGTAGTGTGTCACAAACAAAACAAATTGCTGTGCACTGAGCGATGAAATGACGTCTTCACCACCAGACAGTGTGGTTTAATACAAATATCTCAACTCTTATTTAACTAATTAACGTTGATTACAACTGAAAATATTTGAAAAACATTAAATGCATTAAAAAATAGTGCATAAATGAGAGGATGGTGAGATATAGCCAGAATCTTATGTGAGTCGTGGGAATACTGAGGTACAGCAGTGTGTAGATAGTTGTGTACACAACTGACACTTGTTAATGAGAAAGCTGCATCATATTTGTGTTTCTTAGTATGTGAATCTCAGCATTAATTATCATCAACAACTGTGATTAATTATTGATTAGATTTGATTAGATTATTGACTAAAATATAAGAGTATTTCTACTGAAATGAAGTTTAGCTTTAATCTGCTTGCAATAATTCTATAGTTGTGTTGTTCCAAAATGTTGGCAAACCTATTTTGTATGTTTAATACCAAAGCGACTGCATTACTTTAAACTAGTGCTGTAAAATGCTGGTGAGAAAAATCTGTTGGCTTGATGGAAGCTGGTTTGCTTTTCAGGTTTGTTCTGGAACAGTACAATGCACTCTCCTGGCTAACCTGTGATCCTGCGACCCAGGACAGACGGTCATGTCTCCCGATTCATTTTGTGGTGCTGAATCAGTTGTATAACTTTATCATGAATATGCTGTGATCTTCATCTGAATTTTGCAAGACAAAAATGAGGAAAAGGGATATTTCACTGCAGGACTAAGTTATAATTCTTCTCAGTGCAAGTTGTTTGTGATGGGGTATGAATCTTGTTACTTCCAGCAAATATTGTTTTGACTTGTGAGAGGGGTACTTATCACCTGCTGTCGTTGAGTCATTGACTATGGGGGACGCTTTAGAATGATGATCAGAAAGTGTATTATAACATTTTTAGTAGCAAAATTAACCATTTTTCCCCGGTCGCAGTATTTGTGAAGAGTAATGAGCCATAGTACCCAGTCACGGTTCATGAATATTAAAAGCATGGAGATGAGAAGAAACGTGAGGAACAATGAGTTTCAACCTATGGCTTCAGAACATCAAGATGTTCTTGTATTGGATTATAGTACCTAGTATTCAAAAATGCCTGCATCTCTTATTTATTGTAAGTTTTTAAATGTATAAATTGTCTTATATTTCTTAACCTCTTTTATAAAAATTTTCCTAGAAGGTTTATACTGCCTTCTTGCTTTAAAGCAATTGGTCTAAAATATATGTAATCGTCTTAATTAAAAGTTGCAGTAGGTTGCTTTTAGAGTATTATTTTTTTGTAAGGGGGTGGGCGGGGACAGTAAATTTGTATTGTCTTGATGTACAGTTTAATGGGTATAGAGGGGTTAATGTCCATACCATTGTGTGTGGGGGATTTACAGCTAAGCTGTAGTTGCAGAGTACATGTACAGTAATGAAGTTCACTGTGTTTATATAAATGGAAAAGGTACCGGGTCTTACAGCATTTTATATCACACCTTTACAGAGTAACAATGGCAATATATCAGTGATATTGTAGGTGGTTTAACTTGTAGTGAGAATAAAACGAATAAACTCTTCAACTGAAGTTTGTGTTATGGTTCAGGGCTGTGGCTAGATTCTCAGATCTGTTTCCAGTATCCTAGTTCAATTATTCCAAGAATATCTGTTGTGCATTGTTGTTGCTAGATATTCTTGGCACTGTGGTGAGCATTATTTTCTTCTGTTTGCGATCAAACACAAACCTAAAGTGGAAGGCACAGAACGCAGTTGTTACCCAAAGTCTCCCGTGAGGCTGAAATTTAGCCCAGCTCTAGCCATTTTACAAATGCAAAGACAGTCAATCTTGACTTTAAGATTGGTGTGTGTTTAACTAAGATGTGATGTATATAGATTCTCAGTGAATTCTGGTATTCAGATTTTATTCCCTTAGTGGGGGAAAAAAAAAAACCCTTAAAAAAAAATCCCAACCCCTCAAAAAAACAAAGCAACAACAACAAAATGCCCCAGGCGCTTTCCTTTTACTTGTATTTTTGGCACTGTGGTGAAGGTTCCAAGTATCAGTGTATGGCCTTCCCCAGATCCCCTTTTCAGACTGGGGTGTGTGTGCTAAGGAGGCTCAGTCCTCCCTGAGGAAGGGCCTGACTAATCACAAGGCTTTGGGAAACCTCTCCTCCTTCACCTTTTCTTCCTCCGTAGTTTCCTTCCTTTCTTCTAGCAGATGCCAAATGTCTGATGGTGCTCTAAAATAGCCCCTACGGGTGCTGAAGAGCAACTGCATCTGCTTTCCCTTGGCTCCTCGTCTTCTGACTGCCAGACTGAAAGCTTAACTCCTGCAGTGCTCACGTGAGTCTGTTGCTGTAATCATGTCCTGGGTCTTAATGCTGTCCGTCGAGCTGGTTAAACCTGTACAGGAGCAAGTTAAGATCCATTTTTGCACCCACTGTTAATCCTCTACAAGGAAGAAATCACTTGTATTTACAAAACGTACTATGTTAATGAAAATTATGGTTTTGTAAATGCAAAATACCTGCCTGAGAATTTTTTTCTTATAAAGTCTCCTTGAATTATGTACATACAATATTAGCGCCTTTTTTGTTTTGTATAAAGAAGTTGTACAATTGATGATGAAAACTTCCAGTCATTTCTTCAGAACAATTTGAGTGCAATCAGCAGTTAGCACATTTTGATAAACAGTTAATAACTGGGTCTGTCCGTTCACTCGTCGTGATGAAGCAGCACACGGTTTTGTCTTACAGAGGGTTTCTCCCCTCGTTTGGCTGAGATTTTTGAGGTGGAGAAGTGCTCCTAAAACTGGATCTTCAAAGTATTTGTCCTAATTTTTTTTTTTTTTTGAAGTTTTGTTGCCTAAGTGGTCTTTTTTTAGCCCTGGCTCAGCTAGCCAAGTTCCAAGGGCTGGGGCTGGTGTGGCTTTTTGTATTGTTCATACAGGTAAGTGAATCAGCTGCCTAAATTATGATATAACTCAGTTCTGTTACCTGGCCTATAACCCTCCCTGTGAAGCTCTCCAATTGTGAAAGCTGCCAGTTCCCAGTTTCCCACATGCTCCCCTCCCCTCTCCAGTGCAGTCAAAGTAAATGATAATTAAATTAATACTCTAACCACTAAAAAGATGAGGAGGGCCATTTCTGAAGCGATAGTCACAACTGGAAGTGTACATACCAAAACTGCCAACACCACGGAGCTAACTACTACATCAGCATACCTTTTCATGAGTTACTTTCTTTTTGCTATTTTAAGTGCACATAATTGCTGATTTATAAATAAAACTGTCCTGAGCCAATAACTCGGGTTCTTTAGCAAGTGCAATCTTAAATATTTGAAAACCTCAGCTCTGGCTTCTCAAAGTGGTCTTGCAAAAACATGTTGTTCTGGTACTGCTCTGTTGAGTAGATGTGGAAATTCCCTTCCTCCTGTGTGTCCCATGAAAGAGGAATCTGAGATCCTTCCATTCCAATTAAAAATATGTATTTTAATCGAGCTCTACAGGAATCAAGTCACATAGTAACGTCTGCCTTGTTGCTATTTGGGTCAGTTCTGAGCAGATAGTGCAGACCAGCAGGCCACCTCTCCGACTTGTCAGCAATGCGTCCGTTTTAAAGTAGCTCTCACATGTAGATCTTTCTGATGTTTCCTGAAATAGTTAAAAATGAATTTATATTTAAATCCTCAGCTATGTTCCTCCTTAGCACAGATCACTGTATTTCTATATTTACCTCCCATGTAATTTTAACTTCATGTGTTGCTATGAAGATGGGCCGCTGTCTTTGTTAACACTGTACCATCAAAGTACGATGTCGTGTTATTTTAAAGCTTTCAAGGAGAGTAAAATGTTTTTTAAAGGCTGTTGCCCCATCTGCTTTGCTGCACAGTGCTCCACATCCCTGCTGAGCAGCAGCACTGCATGCACTGCTGGGAGCTGGGTTGTGTGGGGGATTACTGTCAGTTCAGTGATACTCGGACAGCGCTGTCTCACAGCTCCAGCCGAGGGCTTCTTCCTGATTGAAGGACCCAGGACTGTGCTTCCTCCTTCAGGGGCTGTTGGCTTTTAATCATTACTGGTTTATGGAGTGTACTTAATTTGCAGTAGGATGGGATATGGGACTGCTGTGCTCCTCAGGGTTCTCCGTTGGGGGCTGGGGGTGGCAGCACTGGGTCACTTCCAGGGGAGGTTCGTCTCTTTTCTTTTTAGTGTTCCCTCACAGCCGTGCTGTTCAACGGCCCAACTCCTCGTATTTATCGCGACAGACAAGCGATGAAGGAACGACTGTTGTTGCTGCCTAATGCTGTAAACACTGAGTTGTACAAATTGGGATCGAGGAAATCGGGGGGCGGGGGGGAGAAGGTTTATACTTTTTAAAAACAGAAAAGAATTTCAATGGAATAAATTATTCATGAAGCCTTGACTGCGGTATCTCCTCCTTGGCGGGGGGTGGCAGGGCCGGGCAGAGGCCTACCTGCCGCGCTCAGCCTGCCCGCTCCCACCGCTTCCGGCCTTGACGTCATTGCCGCGCGCCGGAAGTGGGCGTGGTGCGGCCGTGGGACGGGGCCGCGGCCCTGCGGCCGCCATGGCGGAGTGTTCGGGGCTGCAGTTCGTCAGTCCGTACGCCTTCGAGGCGATGCAGAAGGTGGATGTGGTGCGCTTGGCCGCGCTGAGCGACCCCGAGCTGCGTCTGCTGCTGCCCTGCCTGGTGCGCATGGCCCTCTGCGCCCCCGCGGACCAGAGCCAGAGCTGGGCCCAGGACAAGAAGCTCATCCTGCGGCTCCTCTCGGGCGTGGAGGCCGTCAACTCCATCGTGGCTCTGCTGTCCGTCGACTTCCACGCGCTGGAGCAGGACGCCAGCAAAGAGCAGCAGCTCCGGTAACGCCCGGGTTCTGTGGCGGTCTGACGGAGGCTGCTTTCCCCGCAGTTTTACGTTAATTTGTTCGTTGTATTTATTTAATTTGTCGAAAATGGCTTCGCGTGACCGTGGCAGCGCGAGGTGCAATGCGGGGTGCTGAGGAGAGACCGAGGGGCAGCACTTCCATTGTGCTGCTGGGGAATGGAGACCTTTGAAACGCTGCATCTGTTCTTTTGAGTGTGTCCTTTTAATGCCTGAACAGATTTAACACGGAATTGGCTTCGTAATACCGTACAGTTACAGCGCTCTTTTCCGACCTTTAGTGCGATAGAAGAAATCCCTGCTGAAATGGCTGAAATTTGCATGAAATGGCATCGCTGTGTTTTCGTTGTCTGCCAGGCACAAGCTGGGAGGAGGCAGCGGGGAGAGCATCCTGGTGTCACAGCTGCAGCACGGGCTGACGCTGGAGTTCGAGCACAGCGATTCGCCCCGCCGGCTCCGCCTGGTGCTCAGCGAGCTGCTGGCCATCATGAACAAGGTGTGTGCCTGCAGCTCTGGGTTTCCTGTTAGTGAAGCGAGGAGCTGGAAGGCTGCGCTCCAGGTGGGCTGACTTACTGCCTGGTTCTGCTGCCGTTGTGTCAGCGTGTATCCAGTTCTTATCTGCTTCACCAAGGTTTAAAGATCCAGTCTTACCAAGCACTGGCCTGTGGTTCAACTCTTCGTGAACCCAGCGCCCTGGAGGAAGCCTTTCTTCCTCAGAATGAATGAGGATAATCTTTTCTAATACGATAGAGACTCAGTATATCTCATAACGTGCTTTATCCAAATATAATGTGATTTTGTGAGGCTTCAGTGCAGACACCGTGTCTGAAAATGAAATTATGCCTTTTGTTTGTGTTTTATTCTTCAGTCTTCCTGCAGTGTGGTATTAGCCAATGCATTTCTCTTATTTTTTCTGCCTGCGTTTTTTTTTCCCTGTGCAAACTGACTGTATTTCTAGAGTTCTCACTGAGCTGTTTTTCTTCTGGGAAGAAACAAAGATACTGGTTTTATTGGAGTGCTTCTGCTAGTAAATATGAATTATTTTAAACGCTCATTTTGACTATTCTGTGATGAGAACTGTACGTTTTTGGTAATTTTAATATGTTATGTCTATTGAATGCAGTGCTGTCAAAGTCTGATCAGACAAACGTCTTCCTGCTGTTTGCTGATGAGAAATGTCTCGTAGGTGTCGGAATCGAACGGGGAGTTTTTTCTCAAGTCTTCCGAGCTCTTTGAGAGCCCAGTCTATCTGGAGGAGGCAGCAGATGTTCTCTGCATCTTGCAAGCAGGTACAGTGCTCTGTGGTACCGCGTTCGTTAATATTGCTTTGCTTTTGAATTCATGACTTCTTACGAACGTAAAAAAATAACTTCTGGAGCTGCTGTGGCTGATTTAACATTAATCTGGGCTCTGACTCTTTGGAAGAGGAATAAACCACAGATTGACACACTTTTTTTTCACGTTTTTATTTGTTTTGTAGTGAAACTCTCTAACTGAAAACTCTTTTTGTCCAGAGCTGCCGTCGCTGCTGCCTATAGTTGATGTAGCTGAAGCGCTGCTGCATGTTAAAAATGGAGCCTGGTTCCTCTGCCTGCTGGTGGCAAACGTTCCTGATAGCTTTAATGAGGGTGAGCTGCAGTTTCTTCTTGTCTAGCTTACTTTTTCTGGAGATTTGTAATAAAGTTGATTCTGGGCTAAATCATTTATTGTAGGTATTAGAATTGGGATGCTGATAGTTCTTTCCTTCTCAGTTTGTCCATCCCCCTTTTTGCAGCCTAATTGTATTTATTGCTGTGTGAGCATTCCCATTTGTAGGCCTCCTTTCTACAGGCTGATTCCATCAGCTGCTAGTGGGATTATGAACCTGGTGTAGCCTTGCTATTAGTACCTGCCCTTCAGTTCAAGTCATACTATGTTTTGAAACATTTGCAGTGACGATGCCTGCATAGTATCTGTTACCACGCAATAAGATTTCATTCTCCAGTGCTGCCAGATGCACAGCTTGCTTTAGGTAGAGTGTAAGCAGTAATTGGGTGATGCATAAATCTTTAAACTTCCTGTAATTTCTTAGAGAAGAAAGGAAAGACCATTTTCTTGTTCTTTCTACTCAGTGTTGATTGCTACTTCTTGGTGTAATCCAGCTGATAGATCACAGTGAGCTGAGCAGGACGTTTTGGCTCTGTGTGTTTGTGGCTTTCTGTTGGAAAGATGAGGTTAAGTTACACCTCCCGTTGGTTGTTCAGTCTGTAGAGGTTTGATTAAGAACGGGGAGCGGCAGGATGAGGAAAGCGTTGGAGGCCGTCGCAGAACAGAAGCGCTCCGTCACCTCTGTAAGATGAACCCTTCCCAAGCTCTGAGGGTCCGAGGCATGGTGGTGAGTCTGACACGCATCTGTTGTGAGACAAGATGGGAGACTTAATGGTGGTCCTTCCTGGAACGTTGAAAACAAAAAGGTGATTTGTGTGGCCCTTTCGTCTAGGTGGAAGAGTGCCATCTACCGGGTCTCGGTGTGGCTTTGACATTGGATCACACCAAAAATGAATCTTCTGATGATGGAGTGAGCGACCTGGTGTGTTTTGTGAGCGGTTTGCTACTCGGAACAAATGCTAAAGTTCGAACTTGGTTCGGAACTTTTATCCGAAATGGCCAGCAGGTAAGGCAGTCATTGAATAAACTGCTTTTAAAAGTAGACCTTGCTGTAAATCTTGGGCATCCATGTTTTCTGGGTGCACTTCTATCCTCTTCCTTCACAAGGCAGTTTGCTGGTAAGGGATCCTCAGGTCTGCAATTAGTGTCGCTGAAGGCAGTTCTTCAGTTGTGCTTCTGAGAGATTATTAGGTTCGTAATTAAGCAGGCCACGAAATGAGTGAGCGGTAAGGTGTCAGTGCTTACTGTTCATGCTCAGTGTTCGCAAGAGGAAGTTGAATCCCGACCTGCAGCTGTTAGTGAACGTTTGTGTTTCTTTTGCAGTAAAGCACTGTGATATGATCACGTCTTGCCTGTTCCCCCAGCACTGAAAATTTTGTTTAAAAACACCTCCTTTCCCTGCCCTCATTCATCTTATTTTATTTTTCCTTGAGTTCATCATTGTGGAAGCTCTTCTCTCATACGATGTCTGATGAGTTTTATATCGTTCTTGTTTTTTAACTTCTCTCACAGAGAAAAAGAGATAATATCAGTTCTGTGCTTTGGCAAATGAGGAGGCAGCTGCTCCTGGAGCTCATGGGAATCCTTCCCACGGTTCGCAGCACACACATTGTTGAAGAAGCAGATGTTGATACGGAGCCAAATGTGTCTGTGTATTCTGGACTGAAGGAAGAGCACGTTGTGAAAGCCAGCGCGCTGCTGCGGCTCTATTGCGCTTTGATGGGAATTGCTGGGCTGAAGTAATGAGCTGTGCTTTTACTCACTGTCTGCTCATTTAAACAGAGGATGAGAGCGTTGGGCACTTCTAATGTCTCTGTATCTTAATGTCCTTAATCCGTTCTTGGTAGAATCGGACTCTTTGAGTACTGAAGGAGGCACTTCTCATGTGCTCAGGACTGCCAGCTGATGGGAATTTCTTTGTAGTGCTGAGAGTGATATTCTTTAATGCTAAGGGTCATCAGAGACATCCTATGCTTTTTACTTCCTGGTACTATTCTTACCAGAAAAGTTTTTCCTTCTGATGATGAAGATCCATGTATGAACTTCACTGATGTTTTATTTAATCTAAAACATTAATGTGGGAAATGTGCTGCTCTGTTTAAAGCTGCCAAATCAGTTCTACAGACTCATTAAAAGAAGCCTAAGCATTTGGAGCAGCACGTAGAACAGAAAGCTGTAGCAACATACACCATATGAACTTTGAATTTCTATTGTGAGTCTTAAGTTCAGGAGAAGTGCCGTTTAATTTTAATACTCATATATTGATAGAAACCTGATAAACAGATGAAATAATAGAGAAAACTTCACGTTTAACCATTGTGATGAGATTGGAAATCACTGTGAAATGATCAGTGGGTTTTTGTGTTTTTTTCCCCCTATTCAGACCAACAGATGAAGAAGCTGAGCAGCTGCTGCAGCTGATGACCAGCCGGCCGCCCGCAACCCCCGCTGGTGTTCGCTTTGTGTCTCTCTCCTTTTGTATGCTTCTGGCCTTCTCCACTCTTGTCAGGTACTTCCCCAGTTAATGCATTTTTAAGTTATTTTTTCTTTCTGCTAGTAATGGGTAGTGAAACCAACTGTAATCTGTGGACAGATAACCTTTTATGTGATTTCTTTGTGCAGTACACCGGAACAGGAGCAGCTCATGGTGATGTGGCTTAGCTGGATGATAAAGGAAGAAGCTTACTTTGAAAGGTGAGAGGAGGCTTCTTTTGTTTCTAATGATTCCAGTAATCTCGTTTTTATCTGTATTGGAAATTAACTCTTCCTCCTTGCTGTTGTAGCATTTCTGGTGTGTCTGCTTCCTTTGGAGAGATGCTTCTCTTGGTAGCCATGTATTTCCACAGCAATCAGCTCAGCGCTATCATTGATTTGGTCTGCTCCACACTGGGAATGAAGGTGAACCCTGAGCTGTTTCTGACACGTACCTTTCTCTGTTAAAATGAGCTTTTTTTCCTCTGTTTTTAAACTCTTATATTTACTTTGCTTTTATACAAAAGCTTCAGTTTTGCTGAGGTACCTCAGTAAATGTACACTGCAGAAGAGAGTATCTAAGGTCATCTAGAAAACATTGCACTGAGTGTAAGATTGGAACAGGGGAACGTTATGATAAATAACCATCAAGTTATTGAGTGGACTTGTTGAAATCGTTATTTGCAAGAAACGATCTTTTTAAGAAGATTGGTTGAAGTCATTTCCAAACTGAGCTGCTAAGGTTTTATGTTAAGTACTCTGAAGAAATATCTGTGTTTGGAATGCTGAAGCTAGAACTTCACACTGCAAGTGCTTCGTTCTGTGTTTCAGATCGTTATAAAGCCCAGCTCTCTGAGCAGAATGAAGACAATCTTCACACAGGAGATTTTCACCGAACAGGTATTTTAGGTTTTAGCTTTCTTATGTTTTGTTTTGTTTTTCTTCAATCACTTAAGTTTGACCTACAAGAATTCATGCCCTCCCAGGACTGAAAAACTTCGGCCTTTTCTTTTGTACGTTGATGCAATTACATAAATAATGTAGCAGTGGGAAATTGTTCTTCAGTGTATTTGTGCTGCAGTTTTACATCCCGAATGTACTGTGTTAAACCACATAAAAATGTTTGTTAGTTTCCAAACAATCAAAAATGAGTGAACGTCCAAAAGGATGCAGCTCTGCAGCTTTGTCACGTTGAGCTGTGCTTCGTGATATGGTGAGTATTTGTGTTATTTTTCATGGCAGTTATAACTTTCTTTTAGGTTGTCACAGCCCATGCAGTTCGTGTGCCCGTTACGGGCAGTCTCAGTGCCAACATTACTGGTTTCCTACCCATTCACTGCATTTACCAGCTCTTAAGAAGCCGGTCGTTCACCAAGCACAAAGTATCCATTAAGGTATGACCTTCATTTTCTTTCTGTTCTCAAGTTTGGCTTTTCCAATAAGAATTGCCTAAACAATTAAAATATGACCAGAGTTATTTGTGATTATTACAGCCCCTTACCAACAAAAAACGTGGTTGTTTTCAGCTCTGGAATGAAGCATAGTGGCATGGGTTGTTTTTTTCCAGGACTGGATTTATCGGCAGCTCTGTGAAACCACCACTCCGCTCCACCCTCAGCTGCTTCCTCTTATTGATGTCTACATCAACTCCATTCTTACTCCTGCATCAAAATCCAACCCTGAAGCCACAAACCAGCCTGTCACAGAGCAGGAGATACTGAATGTTTTTCAAGGACTCACTGGGGTAAGCTATTTATTTTTTTATGTACTTTCATGTCAACATGTGTGTGGTTCAGTACATTGTATATATGCTTGTTTTACATTGTGAAAGTTGTATTTTTGTCTTTAATCCCTGTGTAGTCAATTGCTTTGCCCTGCAGTGATGGTTATGTGTACTGAAGTGAATCTTGTTAGTGCTGCCCAGTGCTCTGGGAGGATTGCTGTTTGTCCCCCTTTCACACTTCTCCTTTGGAAGTGATCAATTTGTGCTATTCAGAATAGAAACTAAAACACTTGAAAGTCATGAACTCTTTTTAGCAGTAAAATGGATTGAAAAGGAGAAGTGTTTGTCTAAGGTTTGTATTATTGTCCTTCTTAGATAAAAAAATATTAATTAACCAAAACATTCTAGCTGTTCTTGTAAGAGACACCTTTTTGATAGAAGTATGGGTCACATGGATACATGTAGAATGAGTGGCAAGCATTGACTTGTTCTGGAATCCTGGGGCTCCAAGAAGTCGAAAATACATTTTATGTTTGAAGGTAATTTAAAAGCAAAATTCCCTACAGCTTTCAGCGTGGATCTCTTATGGCTTGAGAGTTTTATACGAGGTTTACTGCCTTATCCTCCTTTGTATCTGTAGGTAAATCCAGATTTTTGTTCCCTAGTATTGGGAATGTGATATGACCTTTATATGTGGTTTTCTGTACAGGGAGAAAACACTCGTCCTACTCAGCGGTACAGCATCACTGCGCAACTGCTCGTCCTCTACTATGTCCTGTCATATGAAGAAGCACTTCTGGCAAACACGAAGATACTGGGTATTTGTGAATATGTTTAGGTTTTTGTATTAAATGCAGTGTTGCAACTGTGACATGTGGTTTCTTTTCCTGTTCCTTTATAGCTGCCATGCAAAGAAAACCCAAGTCTTACTCTTCAGCATTAATGGATCAGATTCCCATCAAGTACCTCATCCGGCAGGCACAGGGACTACAGCAGGAACTGGGAGGTATAGCTGTCTGTGAAAGCCTAACGTGCATCAGGATGGAAAGCTTAGCTTGTTTCCAGGTCTGCTGCCGCTGTCTGTTTCATAGTGTGCTTGCCTTTCTGCTTCCTTTGAAACATCAGTAGTAACTAGTGAGATAAGAGGTAAATTTAAAGAGTAACGAACTAGTTTTTGAAGTAGAAATGACCTCAGGATTAAGTTTTTATTCAGGCTGAGTTTAAGTGTTACTGTAGGGTCCTCTCATGTCTCCAAAATAGAACTTTTCCTTTCTGTTGGAGGTAGAACTTCAGGCAGTAAATGTGCAAGCTCGTTGAAATGTTCGGCAGTGTCTGTTAAGGTCTCTTGGTAAAATAATAGGCAGAATTATGTTCAGGTGAGTGATGTAGCTATTTAAATCAAAGGTGTGTACTTCCCTGATGCTCCCACAGGTTTGCATTCTGCACTGTTACGCCTTCTTGCAACTAACTATCCACACCTCTGCATTGTGGAAGACTGGATCTGCGAGGAGCAGATCACGGGCACTGATGCCTTACTGAGGAGGATGCTTCTCACAACCATTGCGAAGAATCATTCTCCCAAACAGCTCCAGGAAGGTAACAGCTGTCCTGTGCAGTGTTCTTCCCAAATTGGTAGAATGCAGGGGGGTTTTGAAGTGTGTAGTCATTCAGTTCATCTGATCATAATACTGCATTTGTGTAATGAGAATGTTTTGCTGCAGCCTTGTTAATATATGAGTCTTCAGGTCACAAAGTCAGAGAAAATGCTAGAAGTACAGTTTCACCAAGATCCCATTGTCTTTCTTTTATAGCATTTTCCATGCTGCCTGGAAATCATACCCAGCTGATGCAGATTTTAGAACACTTAACACTTCTCTCGGCTGGTGAATTGATCCCATATGCAGAAGTATTGACATCAAATATGAATTGCTTGCTGAACGCTGGAGTCCCACGGAGGATTCTTCAGACCGTCAACAAACTGTGGATGGTTCTTAACACTGTGATGCCAAGAAGGTAGGTTGGAGATGCTGTTAGTGCAGAATAGAGGTGGAATGCCACTTTTTGTTCTAAAAGTAATAACAATTCCTTTGTGTGAGGAAGTGTAGATCGTGACTGATGGGATATGCTGGAGTTGCATTCCTTTTTGCTCTGTTAAAATGTTTAACTGTTTGTATGAAGAGGAAGATAGTTCTTGTTTTCAGAAGGGAAGTCTCTCATTGGCGTACAGTATAGAAAGATTGTTTTCTGAAGTAGGAACTCCCTCTAGTAAGAATGTGCCTCTTGAGGAAGTGGATACACTATTGCAGTGGAAACAGAGTGCTGTGTTTCTGGTGTGAATGTGAATTAACTATATCATGGTTAACTTCAACATCTGCAAATGCGGTGTAGGGTTTTGTAGGCCTGTCAGGGAGCAGAAGAATACAGCTGACTGTGTGAGTGAGTACCCGGATGCCTATGTGAGCCTTTTGCTCTCTATATTTAAAAAAAAACCTTAAAAATAATCTCATTTTAGGTTGTGGGTGATGACTGTGAATGCTCTGCAGCCTTCGGTGAAAATAGTCCGACAGCAGAAGTACACTCAGAATGATCTGATGATCGATCCTTTGATTGTACTGAGGTGTGATCAGAGAGTTCATAGGTAAGCACCTCCGTTAGCTTTTATGCTTTGAGGTGTCTGATAAAAAAACCAAAAGCTTTCAGTACTTCACAACGTATTTCCAAACTTGTCACATGTGCTGGTAGGTTCCAGCTTTGGGTGCACCATTTTTTTGTGCTGAACTTGTTGGTCCAAGGAATGAGTGAACCGTGCGTGCTGCTTGGGCATGTCTTACTGTCCAGCTGAGTGTCTTGTTCAGTAATCTTATAGCTCTGTTTTGGAAACTCTGGGGTTTACACAGAGGTCATCCATTTTAGATATGTGTGTGTGAATTTGTTCTAGATCTTGCAATATGCTCAAAATGGCTGCTGCCACATGGTGGGGGGGGTTGTCACTGCAACATCCTGCCTCTTCACAGCTGTCTTCTACCACCCTTCATGAGCCTGTAGGTACTGCATCTTTTTGGGCGATGGTTTCTGCCCTAGGGTGTTTGGTGTATGTAACAAAGGTAGATTTGCTTCATTTCTCGACTAACTCGTTTAGCAGCACTCAGAAATTCATTCCAGTAGCTGTCATGGTGAGAGGAGGATGTGTAAAGCTGAGTTATGGCTTTGATGCAGAAGAGCAAGCTGAGAATTTTAGTAGTGAAAATGATCATAACTGGTAGCAACAGAGCAGCTTGTAAGGAGAACTTGAAATAAGTAATGCAAAAAATTAAAGTCAGAATTTGTACGCTATAGCTTTGGTTTTTCGTAGTACTGATGAAAATTGCATTTGTTATTCTAAAAAGAACATGGTTAATCATTTTAGGAGTACTTCAGCCTCCAGCTTTTTTCCTTTTTGTATCCTTTTTCGTGTCTTCTGTCAGTTGTGGTTTAATTTTTCCCTTTTTACTCTTTTTTTTTTTTTACTACCCTGCTGTGTGTAATAAATGAGTGGCAGTCATCTTGATGTGTTCGTCACATTCTTGTTTGTGTGTATCTGTACCTCCTTGCCTTTTAGCAGTTGAACTGTTAATCCAATTTTCATCAGCTACAACTCTGCTGGACTTCAGGTTTCTGTTGGAGACATCTTTAAAGCCAACCCATAGATGAAATATTTACATGTACGTCCCTTCAGCCTTGGATGAAAATGGAAAATCTCCTGTTTCTAATACCGTGAGAGAGATCTATAAGACAATGCGATTTGGAAGCTGTCATCTTAGTATTGTGGGAGCAGTTTTGTGGAGCTTGTTTTTTTCTCCATCATTCAGATCATTGATTCACTACTTAATTCACTACTGCAGATTCTGTTCTAGTTTCCTCTGTTCATCAAGAATTAGTGTCTTCAGTAGTTCCTTGTTCTTGTACAGCACATGCATAACAGAAGCAGGACTAAATGGCAGGGCAGCAGAAGGGCTTGTAACCTTCAGTATTCTGCAACGACAGGGAAAATAGCTTTAGTATGATCCAGAGTACAGCCAAGTGCATCTTTGTGTTCTTTCGGTTTGTTTTTGCTATTACTGTCTTACTGTTCTTCCTACTGAAAAGGCTTCATTTGATGTGTTCCTGTACCAGGAGCCCTCCTCTGATGGATATAACTTTGCACATGTTGAATGGATATCTTCTTGCTTCAAAAGCTTACCTCAATGCTCACCTGAAAGAAACAGCAGAGCAGGACATTAGGCCATCCCAGAACAATGCCATGGGTCCAGAAACCCCAGAAGTTACAAGGGAAGAATTGAAAAATGCATTGCTTGCTGCTCAGGTAAAGAGAGAGAATGGTTAGTCAATGTCATGAGGGAAGAAAATGATAAAACAGAAATACAGAAACAGGAAATAAGAAAAGGAAAAACAGGAGACCTAGTAGATCATTTTGTTTTAGTTGACTTTTTTTTTTTATGAAAAGGAAAAAGCAGTCTCTGCATTCAGATTGTTAAATACTTTCTGGGGATTTCTTGATTAACCCTGTTTCACAGACATCCTTTCCTTACCTTTGTCTGGAAGAATGTCACATATAAAGTGTCTCTTAGAGAATGATTTTTTAGTTAATAGAAGCCTTTGTATTTAAATGAGTATTGTGGTCTCCTCTGAATACTATGAATTGTGTGGCATATGCATATGTTGTTTGATCTGGGTGCTTTAATGGACCATCGAAGATATATTTTGAAATAATACTTGACTGCTGTGAAATGACTGCACTGATCTGTAATTGTGTTAATGTACTGGATTTAAGCTTTTGTTCAGGTAGCATTTTAATGTTTTCTGGGATTTATATTTCCTGATCTGTTGTTTCTTGGTTTTTGTTTTTGTTTTCCATAGAAAAGAAGTTCAATAGCCAGAAATTGTAGCAATCTAACTGCCTTTATTTTCTACAATTGTCATTATTCCGTATTTTATTTTGTGGCTTGTTTGTTTCTCTATTATTTATGTTCTCCTGCTGCTTTTCTTCACAGGACAGCGCTGCCGTGCAGATTCTTCTAGAGATCTGCTTACCAACAGAAGAAGAGAAAACCCAGAGCAGCAGCACCTACAGTTTGCTAAAGAGTGTTCAGAGTACCACAGGTCCTAAGAGTTCAGATGTAGAGGAAGAAGAAGATAGCTTGTTGTGTAACCTTCGAGAGGTCCAGTGTCTGATCTGCTGTCTGCTGCATCAGATGTATATAGCTGACCCCAACATAGTAAAGCTAGTTCATTTCCAGGTCTGGTTTGCATTATTTTAGTCCTTCTATGTTTTTTTTTCTGGTTAGGAAAGAACCAAACAAAGTGTTCAGAGGATGTTAGGTGCTATTGTTGTGTTCCTCACAAATTACAAAAACACTCTTCTTTCCATCCTCCCAACTTTGTAGTAACCACATTCCCTCCAAATTTCAGTGCTTTTGCTTACTGTTGTAGCTGAGAGGGGAGCAGCAAAACCATGTCTGTTCCTCATCATTAAACACACGCTTTGATTGTGCCTTTGCCCTGATATATACTGAAATAGTGTGTCCATTCTAGGCCAAGGAAAACTGGCATGCGCATCTTTTCATTACTTGTTCCACGTATTATGTGGGTTTACTTTTTTTCTGGCAGTGGTCTTAAGTTCATAACTCCATTATTCAAAATCAATAATTTGGTTTCATATGTAAACCTCTTATCTTTGATTTTTGTTAGGGCACACTTAATCTCTTCAGAGATGAAGGAGAAAGAATGCCCCTCTCAGGGCAACTGTGTAGGCCTTCAAAAAAAGAAGCCTAGGAAGCTTAGCAATTTTTTTAATATAAATCTGTTTTTTGGTGTGTGTTAAATTGTACATTGCCAGATGGCAGTCTCTTTAAAAGCAGCTAATTTGCCTCGTCCTGTAATTGATTAAGTGTCTGGAAAAGTCCTAATGGTTCTGTTGTGAAATAAGCAAGTTAGGGCCTATAGCGGTGTCTGGAACACAGGGCAAAGACACAAAAGGGAAGGGTCACTGCAGCCTGGTTTAGTCTGGGGAGCCAAGGGGCAGTTTATATGCAAATAATAAATGTTGGAGTCCTGTGGATAACGAACAGATTCACCCAGCCTCCCTCAAGTTGCCTTAGAGGTGCAGGCCTGTTGCTTGTCTTTCTGAACAAATGAAAGTTAAAAGTGTGTATTTGTTTAGAAAAAAGCATTACTGAAGCAATTTTTAAAACACCTTTGGTATGTCTGCTTTCTTTCCTTAATCTGGCAGGGTTATCCATGTGAACTGCTGGCACTGACAGTGGCAGGGATTCCATCGATGCACATCTGTCTGGATTTCATACCTGAGCTCATTGCCCAGCCTGAGCTTGAAAAACAGGTACTGTGCAGTCATCTAGTCAGAGAATCACTGTAAGTAGTTAACCACAGTGCAGTATTGGTTAGGGAGAGAAAAGAAAAAGATCACTTTTTAAAAAGTCTTGCTCTAACCTGCCCTGTATATTAAGGTAGTATCTGTAGCATTTTTACCTTGAATTAAAGGCCCTGCCACCAAATCCAGGACTCCTCCAACATAGCTCTGTACATTTGTTTTGCAGATGCTCATGAATTTCATTATTACCTCTGAGAACGTGAATAAAAGCTCTTTAAATAACGGCTTTCATTTTTTAAATTGTATATCTGTCAGTTGGCAGAAGTTTTGCCTACTTTTAGCTGATACTTGATTGCTAGAGGAACTTGCATGAGTGTTCAGATTTTGAAAAGCTTTTTTTGCAGAGGCATTCTGCAGAACAGATGGAGCAGCTTGAAGATCAGAATTTTATCTTTCCTTGTGAAAGGTTTAACTACCAAGTCTTCTTTTTTTTCCAGAGAATACTACTACTGTTTCTTAATTGACGCTTAGCAAAGGAAGAGTCAGAAATTTGATTTTTGAAAGGTCTTCTCGTGATGGTTGTGAAAAACAACGGCAAAAAATTGTTAATCAGTACTTCCTAAAGCAATGATAAATGTTGATTTGGTATACTGTGACATGGGGAGATTACATATTTGCCTAGTCCTAGGTAGCTGGATATTTGGGAGCTAAAGATTCCTGTTTTCTGTGTTAAACAAATTTCTTGTTTGCTTTTATTTAATCCCTTTTAAATACTGCTCATGAGATGGCATTGAGCTGAAGTTTAAGCTAGAGCACATGGGATATTTAACAGCTTTTACAAGGATTACATTGTAAATTGTTTGTTCCTTTGTTGCTCATTGCAATGTTGGAACAAACTGTGTCTCTGAGGGAGATTCTGAAAGCCTAACTGATGCTTGACTAATGTTAAACATCTGTGTTGTGTTTTTTCTTTTCCATGTCAGCAGAAAAATTTTGCAATAACTATTTTTAAGGCTTCTCTTCCTTATTGTGAAATGGAGAATATTTACTAACTCATAAGTTATGTGAAGAGCTTAGGATCGTAATTCAAAGCAATGTATAACTCACTGTTTATTTCTTTTTTGCCTTTCACCTACTTAACAGATATTTGCCATCCAGTTACTTTCGTTTTTGTGCATTCAATATGCTCTACCAAAATCTCTCAGTGTGGCTCGTTTGGCTATCAATGTGATGGGAACCCTACTCACCGGTGAGCAGTCCAGCAACACCTGAATGCATTGCTGTGGAAGTTAGATTTGTCTAGGTCAAGTACAATTGTACCAAAATGCCAACAAGTTAATTATAACTGTAGAGGTAACAAAACAACAATTCTTGACTAGATTTTGATAGTAGTTCCTTTTTACTTAACTATTTCCTTTTCCTCCATAGTTTTAACCCAGTCGAAGCGCTATGCCTTTTTCATGCCAACCCTGCCTTGTTTGGTGTCGTTCTGTCAAGCCTTCCCCCCTTTGTATGAGGATATTATGTCTCTGCTGATACAAATAGGGCAAGTTTGTGCCTCTGATGTTGCTACACAGACAAGAGACTTTGACCCAATAATTACACGTAAGTAAGGCAGCTTGTATTTCACAAGTAATTTAATGGTGTTACAGATGTAATATAACTATTTATTTATATGTTTATTTTTTTAGGTCTCCAGCAACTAAAGGAGAGACCAAATGAAGTGTCGGGACTTTGTAAAGACTCGCCTTACAAAAGTTGTTCAAGGGACATTACAAGCGTGGACCCTGATGTTCAGTTATGCCAGTGTGTTGAGAGTACTATAATTGAAATAATTAACATGAGTGTAAGTGGAGTTTAGGAAGAATGCAAATGAAATTGTACTGTAGGTAGTCCCATGGCCTATGGTGTCTGGATTTGGAGAGAGCTGCCAAGGTGGATTGAAGCACAATTCTGTGTTTTTCATTCATTGGATTCAGTTATGGTTGAACCTTGTTGAAGGAAAAGGATGCTTCAAAGGGACTTATTTTGCTTGGTAAATCATTTCTAGTGAAAGTAGGCATGATTTTTCGGGCGTGCTTTGTTTCTGATTTGATACAGCAACACACCCATAATGGCTTTTGTAACACTGTGAAGTGGGGACTTCATTTGTTGAGCAAAATGCAAAATGATGGGTAAGAAAAATTTGAGATTGGAGAGCTTTACTAAAACTCAAATGAACTACTGTTTCAGAGCCTTGCAGAGCAAGATGGAATAAAATATTCCATGGAACACTTGAATAGTGATGTAAATAACTTGCACCATCACGTTGATTATTAAGAAAAAGCTTTAACTTTTTTATTTGCCTTTTGAATCATTGGTCAAGTGTGAATTAGTCATGGAACTGAGCCGAACTGGCCAGTAAACTGTTGACAATTCGAGATCAGTAACTTCAAAACTGATTAGTTTAAAGATCAGCCAGCCTTCATGAAAAGTTTGAAACCGGCCTCGAAGTTTCTTAAACAGACAAACTAAAAAAATGGAAACCCAAGCAAAAACCTCCTAGTGTAGTACAAACTGAACTGTAGCACAGATTGTTCAGTATTTTTAAACCTCAGTTTTAAAGAGATGAGAATGTTGTTACAATTAAGTGGAGAGATAACTTAAGTCGTCAACTGGATAAGATTAAATAAGAAATTAGTGTTGGAGATGACTGTGACAGAAGTCACAGTAGTGAGAAGGGTGACAGATTTCAGCCAGACCACAGCGGTTACAGCTCAGAGAATGAGAAGGCTGAATCCATGTGTGTACATGACTTTTCATTTACAGCTGCGGGATTTGGCCTTGATGGATGTATTGTGGCATTGCAGAAGAGGCTTATGGTGCAATTTTCTTGAAGGTTGCGCAAGCTCTGATGCGGGGCAACACAGAGATAAAATTGTTGGACTGTTGTGCCAGAACTGGATGTTGTACTCGACTTGCTAAGCTTGGCAACCTATCTTTACTGGATTTTAAGTAACAGCATTCGGCATCCCTCATTAAGTAAAATATTTTTTTTTCAGTTAAAATCAGTTTATGTTTCAGCAATAATGGTCTGATTTTTAGTGTGGCTGGAGGAAGTCCTGCATAGCTGTCTTTGACCTCTGCTGGATGTTAACTGGGAGGCTAATGCTGCTTTTCCACCGCCATTCCAGGATTGTTTGAGTGTAACCATGTGGTAACACCTATTGGCCACTGAAGTATATTTTTTGTCATCTCAGTGTAAAGTATGTAAATTTTTTTTCTCCCTATTATGTTAGATTTTCTACGCAGTATTGATATTTAAATAAATAATTTTAGAAAAAAAAAAGTGGATGATGCGGAACGGTTAAGAGCTGCACAAATATTTAATTTGAGGTCAATTTTTGGTATTAGCAGGGGTACGGCGTGGGGAGCTGCGCTGCCTGGTTGCGTAGCAACGAGTACAACGCGGAAGCCAGCAAGGTCGCTCACGATTGGCTCTAACGTTGGAGCGGGGGCTGTTTAGTATGCGGTTAGCTGATTGGTGGCTCCGCGTCTTTTCCTGTCAGCTGATTGGCGGGCGGTGCCGAGGCCGCGCGGGAGGCGGGAAGGTCGGACGCTGACGGAGCAGTCGCCTCAGGTGAGCGGCCGCGCGGAGCCGCTCGTCGCTTTCCGCGGGGCGGAGCGCGGCCCTGAGGGGAACGGGCTCGGAGGAGGCGGCGGGGTGGCTTTCTGGGGGCCTCTTAGAGAAGATGAAAGAAACGCCCAGGTGCGCAGCATGGGCGGGGATGATACGCTCGGGAGGATGACAGCAGCCGCTGCCTCAGCGCTCTCTCCCCCGCCCGCGGCAGCAGAGCCGCCCGGGCCGACTTGCAGGTCCCGGCTGTCCCCGGCTGCTGCCGCCCTCTGCCCCGTTCGGTCCTTACGGGAGTCCTTCCCACCGCCCCCTGGGCCCTGTTCGTTGGCAGAGATCGCATAAACTCGGTTCCGAACTGATCGTTGGGGAGACCCCGCGAGTGTTACGGGGAAAAGCCCCTCGACGGTTGCGATTACGTTGTGGGAGGAGGGGGTGACTGCAAACTCCCGTCAGCGATCCCCTTCTAGCGGGGCTTCTCTGTGCTGTTGGGAGCTGATGGTGAGGAGTCGTGCCGTGTGTTGGTGGTTTTCTGATGTCTGTAATTCCTCCTTAAAAGTCAGTTGAGGATGCAGTTCATGTATCAGACTGCTCTCCTGGTTTGTACATGCTGAACAAGATAGATTTATGTCTTTTAAAAATAAGTCTTTTTTTCTCCTCCCCTATATACATATATTTTTCCATTATCTTTAATTCAAAGTCTCAGCGTTTTAGCATGATATGAAGCAGGCTTTCCTTTATCATTCAGAGTGAGTGAAATGCAAGGTAACACAAGCAGAACAGCGAAGTCGGTGGCAGCCCATTTACCCCCGAGTAACTGTTAACATAAAGATGGTATTGGTTTTAAACATCATCTTTTTAACATCAGTGCCCAGTTTTACCTTCTTGTAGCTATGAAACAAGCACTGCAAGCTTGGCCAGTTGTGTCACTGTAGATTACAGCATCTTGAAGTTCAAGCTAATGGGCCTGAAGGACTGAAAAACTGATTTTTTTAAAAAAGAATTATTTCATTTTCTTTTTAGTAGTTATTTCAATCTCCTAAAATACCTCTGCCTTCCTTGCCATGGGGATCTGGGTTGTTATCTCAGAAATATTCAGTTTGAGAAATGGACTCTAGAATGATGTGCGCATTTCATTCGTAGTGTTTTTCTTTCTTTTTTTGCCCATATCTTTTATTTTATTTGTATTGCTGGTGTTACTCATCAGATGGTGGTAATTTGTTCATTTTAACAAGTAAGCCAGAACAGAAGGCACGAAGTATAAATTCCTGTATGCCAGTTCAGCTGATGTCCAGAGCTTTTAGCCCTCTCCCTGCTTGGTTTTGTTTGGTGCCATTTGTTGTTTTGAGCTTTCCTTGTTGGTGATGTTGACTTGATTCTGTTTTTTTTTTTACTGCAGTTATAAACCTGAAATAAGCAGGGAGAAGCAGCAATGTCTTCTGAGGTGTCTCAGTATACTATTGGGGGAGTGAAGATTATGTTCCCTTGCAAGGCTTACCCTTCGCAGCTTGCTATGATGAATGCTGTAAGTAGAATTTGTATGGCCATCCGCGGAGCAAACAGCTTATGGCTTTCAGTACCCATCAGCCTGTAGAAAAAGAACATATTTAATTCAGAATCTCCAGTATGGTGAGAATTTCACTCATAATGGGCCTTACTGTTTTCTGTGCTGTGCAAGGATACCTGGCCCCGGGTAGGGAATGTTGAAGTGCATTTTTGGATTTGTCAACACTGGTGCTAAGAAGTAAGTTCCTTAATGTATGTGCTTGTTACACATGTGTATTCTAATTTAGTTATTATGTAATTTTGCAAACATATAAGGAGAGAATGATTTATTAAAACTTACCTTTTAAACAAAATGTTTGTATTTCAGTAAGTTTTCACCTTCCTGAGAATTTTTTTTCCCTAGTAATTCTAGTTTTGTTCTTGTTATTCTCCTTAAAGATTGTTAAGGGCTTAAATAACAGGCAGCATTGCTTGTTGGAGAGCCCCACAGGAAGTGGCAAAAGCTTGGCATTACTTTGTTCTGCATTATCATGGCAGCAGTCTCTGTATGGTAAGTGTTGTAACATCTGTCTGCATAGCTTTTATTTACCAAAATGTATTGGAATGAATTGCTCTTGTTGCTTTTCAGTCCTTAAATATTTGGTATCAGGAGTCTAGTTAGGGCTCCGTCCGTGGTTACGTGTATTGCCTCCTTGGCAGCGTAGCATTAGGCAAACACAAGAGTAATGGCCAGTAGCACTGAGCAAAATAACTTTCATGTTAAGGTGGATTTAGCTGTCTGTTATCGTATGGGAATTATATGGCTTTTGGACTTACAGGGAGAATACTTGTGGTTTGAGTTACGCAGATTGAATTGCAAAAGAGGGGCTTTTTTTCAGTTGTGCGGGTTGTTACAGTTTCTTTGCTCTGCAGATCTTGAATGAGTGATGACAGCTTGTTCAGGTTGTGTAGCATGTAGGGAGATGTGAGTTTTATAACTGGTACCTACACGAAGCCTTTCATCTTAACTGTTACGAAAGTTTAGTTCTTGTCTGCAAGCCTGAATAGGTTTTCTGGAAGTCAAACAGCTGTGTCCTTTATCTTCCTTAGAGAAATCACTGCTCAAATCCTCATGTGGAAAGGAGGACAGGGAGCCAGCAGCCTCCCTGCCGTGTCGCTGTGTGTGCCATTCCCCATCCGAGAGCAGCGAGGCGGCTGCAGGAGCTGCGTGTTCTAATAATTATGAAACAGGAGGCTCTGTAAAAACTGGAGGCCAACAAACAGACACGGGTAAGTTTGAAGAGAAGAAGGTAAAAATCTGTTCTAGCACTAAAAGGCATTGCCATTGATGTCACGTCTCATGCTTTCAAGTCAGGGACTTCTTTACCATCATAATAGCAGAGTGCTATGTGGTTCTGCCCTGCGTGGATGTGGTTACATAGAAATCCCCCTGTGTTGTGTCTTATCCATATTTGTAATAAATTATATATCTAAAATGTTGCCCTTGCTTAATGCATTTCTAGTAATGGACGTGTTTTTTTTTTTAATTATTATTTCCTTTTAATTTTTACAGAATGCAAGGAAAACAATACCCTAGCTTCAAAATTGTCTGCCAAAAAAAGGGCATCTGCATGTGGAAAAGAGAGTGATGATTTTCAAGTAGACAGGAAGAGGATTCGTCCTTTAGAAACAGAGCAGCAGGTGAGCAGAGTTCATTGGCAGCGAGGCTATCCAGGTGCAGCTCTCAAAAGCAGCTGTCAAATACCAGTCAGTGTTTCAGAGTAAGGCATAGTGAATCCTTGGCACGGCTGTGATTTAGGTGGACAGACTTTGTTCGTTCTTGTTGTAACAAGAGCCCATTGTTGCATTAAGGTATGAAGAATACCGTGTTCTAAATGATTTCTTGCATGTTTAAACACAATATCCTCAAAGTATATTTATCGTTGGTAGATACTTAGTATGAAGTGGAAGAAATAGGAGGTTTTAGAGTTGAGTGCTCTTGCAAATATATATTAAAAATACAAATAATACATTATTAGAACTAGGTACTGTATCCTTGCAAATGTAGTTCTCTCTAGCCTACAGTGTGGAGTGCAGTATTTCTGTAACTGATTTCCTCCCAATGCCTTTTTTTCACCTCAACAGGTTAGAAAACGTCATTGCTTTTCAAAAGAGGTGCAGCTGGTTGATGCTTTAGAAGTTTATAATCAGAGAAAAAATGGGGAGCTGATTGTTCAGTCTGAAATAAGTGTGAAAAACACTTCTCCCCAAACGGTGAGTAACGCAGTAACAGCTCTTGTGCCACGATTAGTGGTTCAAGGGCAGTTCTCTAAAATGATTTTGACTTGGTCCTTCGTGTGACTCAAAGTAGCCTTTATTTTAATTACCGTTTGTTTTCACTTCAAGAGCTGCTTTCCAGCCTTCTCTGCCGTTGTAAAAGCAGAAGAAGCCAAAAGCTTTGGTATCACTTTGAGAGAGTGGGAGCTGAGTCTTATCTTGAGTGGAAGCTGTTCTCTGGCTCTTTTGATATGATTTTCATGAGTTCTGGAAAGCTTCATAAATTTTTGGGTAGGATATGAAATGCTTTGTGCCCCTGAACTTCAGTTGGCGCTCTGAAATACGAAGGCCAGCAGAGTGTGCTGTTGATTGTCAAATAAAAAGGCTTCTCTTATTTGACTGTCAGATTTGCTTTGGGTCATTCCTGTTCTTTCTAAGTGTGCGCATTGGTTGACCACTGTTGCCTGGTACTTGCTAAATGGCAAAGGAGCTTGGCAAGACCAGCTCCTTGTCTCCTTGTCAGGGTTCTGTTTCATAGCCAAGCAGAGGCAGGGTGGGCTGCTGTGCACCTGCAGGACCTGCAGCCAGGTGCCCACTGCTGTGTGCCCAGCTGAGGGGGGCAGTCCTCCAGGAGCTTCAGCTGAGAAATCGTACCCTTACTCTGCTCTCTTTATTTCTTTTGGAGGCATATGGTCTGAGAAACTGGGGCAGCTGGGTTAAGGAATCCCCATTTATACTCTGTTTAAAAAAAAAAAAAAAAGTAAACAGTAAATGGAGAGTAGTGTAACAAACACTTGGGGTATCAAGAAACAACTGTGAAAAGAATCTGTCTTAATGTGCTAGCCTATTGCAGTCGAACATATTGCTTACAACCTTCACAATGGAGTTTGAGTGACTTCTGTTACACATTCCAGGAGACTGGCAGCCTGTTACAATCAGGGTCTGGACTCCAGAATAGGCTAATTTACCACAGTGGGATGAAGAAAGTTGTGGATTTGTGTTACACGCTCTCACCTGACACCGTATCTGATCCTTTACCTGCTGATTGACGTTTTGAATGAGCTCTTTGAAGCAAGTTCCAGCTTAATTAAAACGTTTGCTTGGTTAGCAGTGATCTGTGAAAGCCTGTGATAAATATTGAACTGGGTTCACCTGCTGGTTACTGTGGAGGATAAACAGCTGCTTTGTGTGCCTTAATCAAGGGGCTGCAGCAGCCGCAGGGTGCTGTGCTTTCCGAGGCCCATAAAGGAGGAGTTGAAAAGCTCTGTAATGTTGCTGCTGATATCTTACTAGATTGTGCTTGTGTGATATTTCACTCAAGCAGTATTCACTGTTTTATCATCTAGATGGCTTTGTAACTGGGAAATGTAGATGCAGATATGAGGAACTCCTCTTATCTCTTTGTGTTCCACAGATCACAGCCCCGGTGTTTGTTTAGCTCCTTTTTACACGTAGGACAGGTCGGCGGACTTGATTATTCTTTTATTAATCTGACTTCGATGTTTTTGCTGTATAAATATTGATGTGATAGGCAGCTTTATCTGCCTGCTGACAGAAGGGAGAACAAGCTGGATTGCCCCAGGTCCATATAGCCGGTATCTGATCTCAAACATCTGCCACTGGATGTTACTGATGAAGTAGTGCAGAAGGTTGTATGTTTTTCCTCTCTAAAATCTATCCCAGATTCAAACAGCTGAAGACAGGTTTAGTTTTAAAGCCAGTGGCCACGGTGAAATAGTTTTCTACTTTCTTAATTATTTATACACTCCCACATCTATTTCTCTGTGTGTGTACATGTATTTCTATATATTTCTGAGCTGCATTTTCCCATTGTTAGAACAACTGTTACAAAATGGCTGCCTGATTGGTCGTAATATTTTTCTATTACTTTTATTTCAATAGCTAAATGTGGAGCTTAGCATTAGCACCAAGTATGAGTGATAACTGTATCATCTTTGAATTCTGCAAATCAGCTTGAACTGAAAAGCCAAATGCATTCATGGAGTAGGCAAACTGCTTCTGATGCATTAATTGTCAGCATGTTGATGTGCTGTTTGCTGTTTCAAAGAGCAAAATAGAAATATCAAGGTGCAATTTGCAGCTCTCTGTGTGAGTACAAACAGAGTTGAGCATTGCCACGTATGTAACATACACCACACGTCAGCTGTTTCCTGCCTCGCTGTTGACAAGAGCCCCATTCATAACTCTTCTTTTTATCCTTTCAGTGAATAAGTAATTATTCAATATCGAAGGCAGGATATTTGGAACTGGCTATTTAATGTGGCAGCACAGGGTAATGAAATCTGCTGTTACTAGCAACCTGAGAGGGGAATGTAACAATTCCAGCATGGGTGTAACTGTATCTGCTTTGAAAGCCTGTTTATTTGGCACATCAGTGAACCTTTTATCCCAGTGAGTGACAGCCCCAGAAGGGTTACATTTACATGCATCCTATCGTGTATTGTAATATTTAATGGTGGACAAGGCTGAGTGGGGCTGAGGGTAATGTGAACTTGCTTTGCCTCGGAGTGGAGGCTAAAAGACAGCTTGATCCGCAGTTGTGGTGTAACACACAGCATGACTAGCATTTGTTTATAATGGATAATCTTACTGATTACAATTGAAAAGGGAGGGAGGAATACTGGAGCTGTCAGCTACACGTTGGTACTTGCACTATCAAGCTGAAAACCAAATACAAATCCTTGTACACCAGAGGAATTCCATACTTTTATGGGAGATGTATGCATACACTGTTACTCACGAGTTTCTTGTTTTCTGTGCTTCCTTTCATGCTCATTATTACAGTTTGGAGACAGTTGTTCCAGTATCTTGTCTTATGACAGACATTAAAAAGATGATGCTTCTCAAGAAGAAAAAGATGCTTTTAACAAATATTCTATGGGTTCTGCTTAGAATTATTTGTTTTGTCTTTTTCATGATAGGCCTTTCACATAGTAGCACGTCCAGTTCGTTCCTAATTGAGTCTATGTGAGGTAGTCTGGTATTTTTTCTGCAGATTTCACTGAACTGCCTGGATTCCTTTTGCATGCTTTGAGGAAAAGTGCTCTCAGTGTTTCCATTTAGGTGTCAAGTCCCAAAGTTTTCTTCCTTTGAGTTGCTGGATGCTTCTTGTTTTGTAACAGTAGCGTCCTTCTGCCCGAGTCTAAATGTGAGAAGTTCCTTTACGTTCTGTGTGTGTCTGACCTGTGTACGTACTGCATGGGAGTAGCAGTTTTCTCTGTGATCGGGTTCTGATGAAGTTGTACACAGCGATAGCAGAAAGTGTTCTAAGATTTTCAGTCATGAGAGGATGTGATGTGTGTTCTTTAACATCAACAGGGCAGTTCCTGAATAGACAGTAAAAAGATTTGGCTTGTTCATCTTGCAGTGGGATTTTGCTAATCTTTTCTTGCTTTGGGTTACAGCTTTTCAGCCCTTGCACGGAGTGTTCCTGTTCCTCTGGAAAAGAAACTCTTAAAGACGCTGGTAACACGAAGAAGAAAGCAAATGGAGATCAAACATTCGTTCCCAAAATATTTTTTGGAACGCGAACGCACAAACAAATTGCCCAGATTAGCAGGGAGTTGAAGAGAACAGCCTATTCTGGTGTCCCTATGACAATTCTCTCTAGCAGGGATCATACCTGTATTCATCCAGTGGTGTCCAGCAGTAGTAGTAATAGGAATGAGCTGTGTGTAGAATTACTGGAAGGAAAGCACGTGAGTAATTTTGAGCATATGACTATAAATGTATTAGAGTGAAAGGTAGCTAAGTTTGGTTTTTATTTCTTCATGCTATGTTGGTTAAATTCTTCTGGTAACTAAGATAAAATTCCGTTTTAATTGACTGGCACCATCTATCAACATGTGCTACGTTGAAAAACATACACTAGAAATAATCGTTATTGCTCCATCCTATTTGTGAGCACAGTTATAACTCCAACAGTTGTATTAAAAATATTTTCCTTTAGATTATGAAGTTACACATTGAGGACTGGTACCTCAGCACTGTATTTTTGTGGCCTGCGTGTGTAGGCTTTGATAATGTTGCCTGTGCTGTGTGGAATAAAGTAGCTATCTTTATTTTTGTAAGCATTTAATTTCTTGTATACATAAATGCAAAGTACCCTTTGTTATTGAATTAACCACAGATCCGGCCACGTTAATCTCTTCAAGATCTGCTTTTCATTATTGCCCATAATAAAAAAGAAGTAACTTAGAAATGTCTGTAGGAAATAAAGTGAAATGAATGTAACGAGACTGAGGTTTTTAAGCTTGCTTGTTTTCTGTTGTTTTTGTAACGTGTAATGTTCTGTGCTCATTTGCTTTTAGGGCAAGTCCTGTCTTTACTATCATGGTGTTCATAAACTCACTGAACACTATGCCCTGCATTCTGCACATAACACGTACCAGGCCTGGGACATTGAGGATCTAGTGAGCCTGGGAAAGAAGCTTCGTGCCTGTCCATACTTTGCAGCCAGAGAGCTCATGGTGGGGGCAGATATTGTGTTTTGTCCTTATAATTATCTCCTAGACCCACAGATACGGGAGAGTGTAAGTATATTTGTAAGAGAGTCACTGCAATAAGTGTAGTTAAAAAACCAGAACTGTAATGTTCAGTGGTCACCATCAACTGAAATCCTATTTGTATCCAAATATCATCTACAAATAACTCCTGGGTTAAGTCATTTCTTTCTCTTTTGTTTCTTTTTTTCCTCTAATGGATGTTTCTGTATTCCAAGTAATGTTTCCTTTGTTCCTATAGTTCAGCTAATCAGTCACTGGTTGGGCTCATGGAGGCCATTTTTGAACAGAATCCTATTAGTTGCTGTTTCTCATTACTACATTTTACTCTGTTTTACCAGATAACCATTTTTTTTTCTAGATGGAAATTAACCTGAAAGGCCAGGTAGTCATTTTGGATGAAGCCCATAATATTGAGGACAGTGCTCGGGAGGCAGTGAGCTACAGTGTTACAGAAGGTCAGCTAAATGCTGCTCGAGAAGAGCTGGATTTCATGGTCAATAACAACATCAGGCAGAAGGACCACGAGCACTTACGGGCTGTGTGCTACTCTTTGACAAAGTAAGACAATTCTTGTAGTTGCTTTATGTCAATTAGTATTTAGATAATAGCATTTAGGCTCCTTTTGTCTTTTCTTAAAATGTTCATAATCTGCTTTAGTAGGAATCCCAGTCCCTTCATGATTTGGTTGCAGATTCTTCATACTAGAAAGTGAATTTTATCAGTCATGCCCTTTGTTTTCCCTGCAGAACTTGGCTCAGATTTGAGCAGTGTTAGAGCTCTGAAAACTGCAGGATATACAGATTTGCAGTAGAGACTCGCTAAGTCTTTAGAGGATTCAGTCAGCAAACTCTTTGCACAAGCACAGCCTGTCCTTTTTTCTGATTATTCTCAGGCACAAGTTGTCCATGCACTGTTACTGATCGTTCTTTCTCCCTGCGTTCTGTCAGCAGAATATTATTTTAATGATTTGCCTTTGTACTGAAATTGAAACCAAGGATGTGCTGAATCTCTTAGCACCTGCCTTGTTGGAACACAAGTGTCATGGAGTTCAGTGAACAGAGAAATTTGAGTGACTGAGAGTGTGGTTTTGGGAGCTAGAGTTGATAAGTAAGGCAGAAAGAAGCTGAAAAAGTAGAAAATGTTCTCCTCTGCCCTGCTTTGTTTTTGTCGTTGTTCATGTAAAGGAAAAGGTAGTAAGAGGAAAAAAGCATGTTGAACCCAGAAAGCACAGAGAGAATTGGAAGAGGGGACCTCAACAGAAGCTGGAAATCTTGAGAGGAAGTGCAATAGAAACCAGTAGACTAGGGGCAGAAGCTTGGGAAGAAGGGAAGAAAACAAGAGGGCACGAGGGTGTGTTTTGTGTGGAGTGGGAACAGGAGAAAGTTGAACACCGTGGCCTTGAAGTGATCTGCGCTCTGATGCAGTGCATGTCAAGTCATTGTTTTGTTGCGTTAGTGGCTGGCAGAACACATTGTGCAGCACACCACAGCAAGGAGTTCATCATCTTCCTATCCTCTGTGCTGAGAGTTAATGCTCGTGTCAGAGAAACGACTTCTGGTTTTCTCTCCTGCAGAAGCTAGTTCTACTTTAGATATTTCAAATGCTGTATTTTAGTGCAAGAGGGGAATGGCATGGTTGGGGATTTGATTGCCCCAAGCCTTTTAACCTTATCAGTAAAACGAAGGTTGATTGTGTTGGCAACTGCCAACAATAGGGAAAGTGGTTGGAAAGCAGAGGACTGGGTGTAAATGGCCAGTAGCTGGTAATGTGCTGCTGCATAAAGTGACGTGGCTTTGCCAAATGCATGGGTAATGAGAAAAATCTTATTTCACTTGGAAAGGTCCTGGGCCCTCATTCCAGACAGCACTTAAGCAGTGGGCTTAGTGCCACTGAGGTGCTAGAATGACCTTTCTGAGGAATTTGAAGATACAGCAATGGAGGTGTGCTAGCAAGCTCTTCTGATGAGATGCAGGTTTAAAAGGACGAGTTGGTTGGTCAGTGGAGGACCAGTCAGTCATTCCATTGGTCGTTGGGTGTCAACAATAGGATCTTCTGGTAGGAAGGGAAGGGGTAAACAGGCTTGGACTGAAGGCAGTCTGTAACACGTGCTGAATCTTCCTAAAAATATTGCATATGCTGGTTTCCACTTCAGTACTGTAGATATTGAGAATGAAGCTGATTTTATTTATGCTTACGGCTTTTCTCTGAAAATAAATACTTATTTTAAATTAGGAACAGGTATTTCAAGTAAATGCTTTACTGCTAAATTCAATAGGATGGCTGTTCTTTTCTAGAATTTGCCCTTTTTTGTGATGCTTTTTGTATTAGATTAGGAAAGTGTTTGTATTTGCATTCATAGCATAACCATTTTGAAAGTATGTGATGGTGCTGAAGGTTTAGAACAGGGAAGCAGAAGTTTCACATTTCCTGAAATGTTTTATCCATCTATTCGTTTCTGTCATGCTGGCCTCTTCCTAATTTTAGTTCCAGGTCTTTTTGATGTTACATTTGAGGAATTAGGGCTCAGTCGTACACTGGTGAACTTCTGCCTGCGTTAGCGATCATCATTCCTTAACGAGATAAAGCAAATTATGGCCAAAGAAGTGATTGTTCTGGTAGTATTTATGGAGACCTCTTTTTTGTAACCTGGCAAAAAGGAAGCTTTTTAATTGTTCTGTTGAGCAGATGATTTGCAGTGACAGGACAGGAAATCTGGAGCTGAAACAGTTACTAAGCCTTGTTGCTTTATTTGATAATGATTAACTGATTTTACAGATACATATTTTGAACTGTTGTAGAAATGACAGCTGTCTTTCTGATGCCTCCTGCTGGTTGATGAGACAGACAGCTTCGGCATTTCCTGAGAAAGAAGGAGCCTGCCTGCTTTTCTAGACAGAGGGGGAGAGCTTTGTAATAGTGCAGAGCTGATGAAAGACATATTTAGGTAGTGGAAATCTTAGCTCTGCCACAGATGAGATGCTGTGCATGTTTAGGTTCTGGTTTTAGAAAGCCCTATCATATATTGCATTGTCACTATGGTTATAATTCCACTTAATTTTCAAGCTGTAGCAGAGTTACAAATATCTGTATAGATACTGAAAGGAGTCACTTCGTGCCTCAAGATTTATTTCTTTTAGGGAGGTTTGTAATTGAGAGGATGATAAATCAACTTTTATCAGTTAGAGTAATGAGTGGCTTTAAAAGTACAGCAGAAATCTTTCCTAAATGAGCCTGACATCTTATATCATAAGAACAGATTTTATTTTAATCTCTTTTCCTTATTGTAAAAATAATACATAGCAATAAAATATAAATGCATAGGGACAAGTTTTCCTCTCGTGTCACTGAGCTGCATCAAGAGCAGCTCATTTCAAGAGAGAACAGCTGGCATAAGAAAAATGTGGTCAAGTATTTATCACGGTCATCATAGAGTGGTGCAATTCAAGGTTCAGTTTGGTGCTTGGAATGTATTTCAAAGTGTGTGCTAAAATTGGTCCTGATTTCTTTCTTTTGTAGCTGGCTCCGGGCAAGCTCGAGTCAGCTGGTAGAAACAGGGTATGAAACCTCCTGTAAGGTTTGGAGTGGAAAAGAAATGCTCAACCATTTCCACGAAATGGGAATAACCAATGTCAGTTTTCCCATTTTACAGGTAATGTTGTAAGCTATATAAATGAGTACCAGAGTTGTTACACATCTTAAAATACCCGTAAACTAAATGTTGACACATCTGTTACTTTACTGCAGTTTTGAAAAGCCGTCTAAAAATGATACGTGATGAAAACCAGCAGTAATCCATTTGAGCTACTGCAACTTGCGGAAAATCCATGCTTTAAAGGTTAAAATTGATCATGTACAATTATCTTAAATTGAGCCAGTTAGTCACTGATAGCTTTGTCTGTTCCATCTGTCTGCATTTTTTATTGACTGTTGAAATGTACTTTAGAGTATTTTCAACCCTATCCCTTCTTTTTGTGTAAGCCATATACATTAAAAGCTCTGTTAGTTTTCCTTTCCCATTCTATCTTCAGTCAGACCTGATAGGTGTCGTAGGTGAACTTTTAAAGCAGCGTGCTGGTTGTCTTGCATCTGTGCTAACTTGGCTTTTGAGAAGATAAATCAGAATGCTAATGTGGAATTTGTTTGCCTCTCATAGAAACACCTTTCTGCTGTCTTGGAAAAAGAAGAAAAAATATCAGTGTTTGGCAAAGAGGAGCTTGTCGAGATACCTATCGTGAGCTCTGCCACTCAGATTGTGCTGAAAGGGTTATTCATGGTTCTGTCATATCTTTTTAAAGATAGCAGCAGGTCAGTGTAAATACGTAGCCTGAGCTGGGTGGCGGTGTTCAATTCAGCTGCATTGCCAAACAGTCTGCTTCATTTGTGTGGCACTTTTGTTATAGTGTCTGGACTCTGGGAAAACACTAACATTTCAGAAAGCTTTGGGAAGTTTGTTTATGTGGGAAGAATTCATTGAGAACTAATTTAAATACTACCTATTTCTATTGGTTTCACTCAGGAATGAATTCAGATGTTGAAGAAATTTATTTGAAGGTTAGAGATGAATTTTCTTGATGCACTGCCAAGTTAAATGTGCAAGGGTTTTGTTTTTCTATGTAGCACTTATTTGACTTCTGTCTACTAATTCCAGCAGTTACTAATGCTTTCTGATTTAAACCTTATATTTAAAAATATTAATTACTGGGAAGTTTCATTATTCATCCAAAAGGAGAACTGGTAACTCTTGAGATTTTACATCTCTTGCAGTTACCTCCTAGTGAAGGCTTTACAGCCTGCACAATCCTCAGCTTTTCTGTTCTCAGATAATGCAGCATATAAAATAGTTATTTATACTTAATTTGTAAGGCATTGCAGCAACATGTTGTCTTCTTTTTATGAGCTTAATGCTTACAGTTTAACTGTAGTTTTAATATTTCTATGCCTCTTTGTAGGTTTGCAGATGATTACAGAGTTGCTTTGCAACAAACTTACGCTTGGACAAACGAAAGCCAACCTGATGTTTCAGATTCCAGTGCTCTCTTTACAAGGACCAAACACAAAAGGAATTTGCGACATAAAACTGTAGTCCACATGCTTAATTTTTGGTGCTTGAATCCTGCTGTGGTAAGCTGGGTGTGAAGGAATTGATTTTGAATGATAGCAATGTAGATGATTGCATCTGTTTCCTGAATTCCTTCATTTCTCTCTCCAACTTAGGCTTTTTCAGACCTAAATGATGTCAGAACAATTGTTCTGACCTCTGGTACACTCTCTCCAATGGATTCCTTTTCTTCCGAACTTGGTGTGAAGTTTTCTATTCAGCTGGAGGCAAATCATGTTATCCGGAACTCGCAGGTAAACTCCTGCACAGTTGTTCCCTCCTTTGGGGTAGAGTGAGGGGTTGTGAAATAAAAGTAGCTTGCAAATAAAAATACTGGCAGATGCATTCTGTGAGTATGAAGAAAATGTACAGACCAGGCTGCTACTTGCAATTATGCAGCTGTAAAGTGAATCTTCAGATGTACCCCTCCGTTTGCAAATGTAATGCCGTGCTATTTGATAATTCAGTTTCATCTCAATTATTGTGCTCTTCTGAAGTTTTAAGTGCCAGGACTCATTTGCTTAGAGAGACATCTCAATACTTTAATTTGTCTTTAAAGTTTCATTGTGTAGCATAACGTGATTTAGCACGTTTTGTGCCACTAACTTGAGTTTTAACTTTTTAAATGTGAAATGCACAAGGTTTGGGTTGGCACCATTGGAGCAGGCCCGAATGGTCGGAAGCTGTGTGCCACGTTCCAGCATACAGAGACCTTTGAGTTCCAAGATGAGGTGGGAGCACTGCTGCTTTCAGTGTGTCAAACAGTTGGCCAAGGAGTTTTGTGTTTTTTGCCATCCTATAAGGTAAGGAAATCTCACTTCATATTTTTCCTTTAAAAAACACTCGCTGTACTTGAAAAACATACCGTGATTTTTTTGTTCTCCACATTAACATGTGAATGCATATAGAACAAACATATTGCAGTAACATAACTGTATTGCATTGTAACTTCTCCAGGCTCGTGTTGGCTGGTATGCCGATTTGTTTTTGTGAGACAGCAGGCTCATATTTGTTTTCAGCAATGTCTGTATCTCAGTCATTATGAAAGGAGTACGATTTGTTTCTTGAATTGTTTCCTGAGTGCTTCGAAACTATGAAGTAAAAAGAACAACTCTGCATATTCTTTGTATGATATTTGACTGCAGTGTTCATCCAGTTCATTGCTTCCCTTGTTTCTTGTTTGCTTTCGCTGCACCGAAGATCGCGGTGTATTTTTTCCTCAGTCTGATGGGAATTGCTCTCTGGCATCAGCTGAAAAGAATCAAATTTCTCCATTTCAGACTACATGATATCAAATTTCACTAACAACAGATATCTAATTATGGTTAATTTGTACCTCACAGAAGTTCTACTTTCTTCTCCATTAGTTCTGGTTATTTACGGTCAGCTCTAGGGAACAGGAGCATTAACCTGCAATATTAATCTGTTATTCCTGCCCCCTTTTCAGGTAATATTTGCAAGAATTTGACCTTTTTCATTTTAAATTCTAAAAAAAATCTTAGCAATGTTTAAACAAACAAACCCAAACTCAACAATCAACCAGAATAAAACCATCACAGCCCCTACTATACAACAAAAAAAACCCCTCAGTCTGATGGAAAAATGAAGGTTTCAGGCCATTTTGCTCATCTCCAGGGTTCCTTGCAAGAGAGTATTTTTTAAGATGAAAGAAGACTTGTCTGTTATTTTTTTCCAAGCTTTCATGTTAGTTTGATCATTTAACTGAATGACAAATGGTAACACCAACAAGGGTTAGCAAAGCAAGGATTTTTCTTCTTTCTGAGTGTCTTTAAAGGATTCCAGTCATCAGTGCAGTTACTGCCTGTCACCATTAGGTGCCCACATTAGACCAGTAATGTACAGTCAGTGAAAAAAGCAGATTACTGGCTATAGATTTGTTTCACTTAGCTTGCAAAACTCTGCTTATACACAAAGGCATCAATCTGAGAACAAATTGCATTCTGTTCATTTTCTTAAGGAATTTGAGGGCATATTTCAGTTTTCACTCTCATCGCCGTTGTAATTAGCATTTAATGTTAAGCAGCACGTGGTAGTTGATCTTGTTATATACAGACCTGGCGAATGCTTTAGAAAGTTTTTATGAGGATAGTAATCGGAATTGAAGGTACGGAGAGACTTTGTAATGACATTTAGTAAGGAAGGAAAGAGATTGCTGGACAGCTCTGGTGCCCTTCCCCCTCTCACTGCCCTTATGCTTCGCTAAAGGTCACCCAGCTAAACACGTTGAGTGTTTTTGCTTTGTGGGAATACTTCCATGAACCCAGCGAAAGTATTGATAAATATAAATTGCAGACAATTGAAGGATGATATTTTAAAATCACATTGCCAATATTTTTCTATGGATGCCCTTTTTCATTCCACTTCTTCTTTTATTCTGGATTGGGTTGCCTTTAAATCTAAGAGATTAATTTGTTGAAAATACAGAATAATGTAAGCATAAGTATATTAGTACAGGGAAAAGAAGATATTTTTCTTTCATCGTCGTACAGAATATGGTTTACCTGCAGATTTGCATTTCAAAACTGCTTATCAGAGATTTTCATGGGGAGATTGCACCTCTTCAAGAAATTGTTCAAGCCTGTAGAGATGGGATTAATATACCTGGTCACGTACCTCTCTAAATTAATGACTGTGAGCTAGTCTGATATCTTAAAAAGTTAGGTGACTTTCAGAATTTCAGTTTCTACTCCCTTATAAATAAAAGGACAAGAGAAAAAGAGGCAGAAATTGCATCTTAGGTTTAAATAAAATATGAGTTTATTTCCTTTTCTGTTATGAGAATGGTACTTCTATGCTTTCTAGCCCTAATCACTGGGAGCAGAAGGAATGGAGGTGTACCACTGCCCACAGAAGGCAGAGGCAGAGAAGCCGGTCTGCGTGGCACGGTGTGTCGTGATGAACTGTGGTGGGAGCATGGAGCCAGCAGACGAGCAGTGTGCTCTCACTGCTTGTCCTCTTAGGACAGCGTCATCATTCAGCATCAGAAATAAAATCATTTTATGGCAAAAGTAGAACAAATCAAACCATTTAATCTTCTTCCCGCTCTGGAAGTCTAAGGGGCTTTTGTAAGTAAAGCTTATTTCTCTATATTTTGCCTGGAATTTCAGGTGGCTTTGTAAATGTTAAAGAAGTAATGCACCGATTCCAGGTGAAAGTGATGAGGCATGTATTCACGTCAGAGCCTGTGAAACTTGAGCAGAAATGTAGTGATTTGTTTCAGGCTTCTGAAGTGCTTAATAGAAGTCCTACTCAGCAAGTACAGATGCCAAAGTACTTGAAAGTTTCTGTGTGCAAATAAAGTTGTGACATTTAGGAATTTAACCTAATCATAAGAAGAGAGAACAAGATGCTTCTTATAGAACATTAGAAATGTCAGCAGGGTATGGTGCTATAGGAGCTAGCATTTAAGTCAAATACTCCAAAAACCAGCAGTAGAGAAACTTGCCTTTACCTTAATGAAGCATTTGACTGTATGTGTACAGCAAATATCTGAGATCAGTAATGCAGTGGAGAAAAATGTGTGCACAAGCAGGAAACAGTGCACATTTTTGTAGTTTTCTGTTATAAAGAGCTGTGATGCCTTATTTAATATACAGAGTAGCCTCCAGTAACATGATTTTTTGGTAATTATCAAAGTTCCAGCATGCTGACTTTTTCTTTTTAATATGAACTTCACGTATTGAATTGCAAACCAAGATACTTTTTAGGGCTACTAAAAAACACACTGCAACAAAAATGCATTTATGTGAAAATCAGTAGCAACTCCAGGAAAAACACTCTATAAAAGAGAATATCAGAAGGTGAAAAGATTACTCAGAAATCTAAGATGCTTTTAAACAAGATTAAGATAAGGACCATTAAGGTTCATGTCGCCGACCTGTCTGCATTAAGATATATCTTGCCTGGTGCCTGCATCTTAGATGATTCATTCAATATGTGTCATATCAAAGTCAAGGTATCCAGCTAGGAGAAAAATGCTAATGCTTATAAATTTTAGTGATAATCCATCATGATGAATTAACTGACCTTTCTTTAGTAGCTCTTTTACAAAATAAGCTCTGGGCAATAATGCTAATGGGTTTTTTTTGTGTGTATTTTTTTTTTAAGATGTTTGTTAATTTGTATCTGCTAATTATTGACTCATAACTTAGAAGTAAAATTTTTAGAATAGTTGGTCAAAAGGCTTTGGGTGATTTGGTTCTTAAGATATTTGCTTGAGAATCAGAGATTTGTTCTGCTACTTTTTCTCTTCTCCTTTAAGAGGTAGGCAGTGTCCACCATTGATTCAGAGTAATCATATTTCTTCTGTATCTCCTTTCCTTTACAGGACTGTAACTTTTGAAGTCAAATACCAATTTTAATTGATAGTTGCATTGTGTTGCTGTGTACTTCGTGTTATGCTGCCTCATATAGATTTGTGGATGGTGTAGCTGGGAAAATGAGGGAATTCCAGGAATACAAGCCTAGGAATATAGAAATATTAACTACTTCATTCTCTCTTCTGAGAACCTCTAAGAAGTGGCCGAATGGCCTAAATCTACAGTTTAAGTATTGCTGTACTATCTATGAAGTATTTATATCCAAATGTCTGTAACACAGATTTTTCTTGTACCATTTGCATTGCTGTGTGTTTTAAAGTGCAGGTGGCAGTGGATTGGGGCTTGCAGCTATGGTGCTATGTGATAGAATTCCACCCTTAATGAGTTTTAAACTTTGAAAGTCACTATTTCTGCCAGTGAAAAAAATGCTGCATTTCATTTTGGAGTTTCCATGGATCCTGATGGAAGTTTTATCGATATCATCCTGTTTGTCTTGACTGGTCACCTTGTCTTCAGTAAGGACAGGCAGAGCAGGCAGCCAGCTGATCTGTTCTAACTGGAAAGCCTATGTTTATCACTTTGGCTCTTTTCACATTTAAGGTATCAGCCAAAGTAGTGGTGCTGTTACAGACAAGTGTCTTTTCCCATTCTTTTGATGTACTGTTCTTGGCAGTGCTACATGACTTTAGGTAAGCACACCTCAACAGCATCACTCCCTGAGCAGAGCACAGCAATTGGTCCAACTCAGGCTGTTTTCAACAGGCAGACTCTTTGGACTTAGTTTAGATAGTTAGTTTGGACCTTGGTTTAACCTCTGACTATTGCACTGTCCTGCCATTGCACAGCAGTGTGTCTGCTTTGGATATGAGCCCCTATCCTGGGATGTTCTGTCTCCCGGCCTGGACATAAATGTGCCACCCCCGTATGTGGCAGGCTGAAGGAGGGGTACAGTTTCAGTACCAAATCTGAATGTCTGTCTCTTCTTAGTTCAAGACCTGGATTTTTTGTCGCTTTTTTCTTTGCTGAGATTTGTTTGAGATTGGTAGAAAAAAACAATTTTCTAAGAAGTTTTGTCACAGTGGCAGAGAATGAATTGGACCCAATGGTGACAACAGAACAGAATATGTTCATTTCTAAAACTTTCCTGAAATACAGTTCTGTAAACAAATTATAGGAAACCCATTTTTGCTATCATCAATAAGAAAAAATGCTGCTTTCTGACAACTTGTATTTATTTAATACATTACTTCAATACATTTACAAAAGATGGTAGTCTGTTTGGCCAGGCCTATTAAAAGCATTAAGATTTGAGCACTGGCTGTTAAAATGAGTAAATGGCAATATCTCAAAGTTAAACAAATGCCAAAAAACATTTTCCAGAGTACTGGGATTGTAACAATACCATTAATGAGGGCAAAGAGGTTTTAATGCAATTTGCACGTTCTAAAGTTTCAAAAAGAGGTTTTGAGTTAGTGCATTATTAATGTTCTGAACATCTGGAACTGTGTAAGAGCCATAGACATTGAGCAAGTGCAGGGTTTCCCCACTAGGTCTGATGCTGACTGATTTCCTCCCCAGCAAAAAGCTTGTTTTAATAAGTTTGAGACAGTAAAATGACAATATCCAGATAAGAGATAAACATTCCACAATGCCTTTTGGCTTGTAATGTACGTGGAGGAAAAGTTGGAGACCATTAGGTTTGTGCTGTTAAAAGGTGAATTTGAAATTAAAGAGGAAAGTTGTGATTTGCACCCAGATGTGCTCTGAGGTGCAGTTGCACTGGTTGCAGAGGAATTACCTAATGCCACCGGGTGGCTCCATGGTGTTGCTTACATTTTTCTGTTGGGTGCATTTAGGTATAGTTTGCAGGAATAAATACTCCTTCAGGAGTAACATCTCCTTGATGTCCTTGTTTGGCAGCTGTAGGAGTGCTTTGAGGAAGAGATGTGCTCCTGTGTGTAGATCTTTGCAGGAAATGGGAATCTGTTTGCACCCAGCATGTTTTATGACACAATATGTAGTTTTAAACTACGTAAACATTAACTTTCTGCATCATTTTAATGTAATAAAATGTAATTCAGTGCCACAGCTTTAAAATGACTGTAAAGCGTTGTTTCTCATATCACAGAATTGTAGGTGTTGGAAGGGACCTCTGGAGATTATCAAACCCCCTGATTTCAGTGTGTCTATAGTTTTAGATGTCATAACCATAGTTAATATCCAGCATCACATTCATTGGGATGAAAAGAAGGGAGGCCTTTAAGCAGGATGGCATATCAGAGATAAGTTATGAAATAATTGTAAATTAATAATGATACTCACTTTCTGCAAAGCATTTGCTTGCTACTCTCAAGGGAAAGGCATTCTCTTACTTCAGAAGCCTTATTTGTTTGAGCTGAACAGCTGCAGTGCTGCTATTACAGTATGTAACAAACCCTAAAACCAAGGAAAGGCTTTAGGGAATAGAGTTCTGTCATCCTTGCTGACTCAAATTATGTACAGGTACCTAACAACTGAGGTAGAATAAAATGATGGAGGAGTAATTAAACAAGTGAGCAGCACTCTGTGCCCTGTTCTGTCTACAGTGGCTCTGTGCAGTGCCCCCTGGAAGTCACCAAGGTTTGTTTCAGGGCCTGCAGACTGCTGAGGTCAGTCTTGTGACACCGAAGTGACCGTTCTGGTGCGGGTTTAATTTGAGAAGGAAGACTTACACCAGATTCTAAAGCTGTGTCTGTTGCCTTCCTCTGATGAAAATCTTAGCCTGATTTCCGTGTGATGGGGCAGAAAGTAAGTGATCTAAAAAAGCTGAATATTAGTGACTTGAACAATGCATTTCAATGTTTGTGCCTAATAAACGTAGATGGAGTTTTCTTTTCTTGTTGACCACTGTTTTTTCGTTGTTTTTTACTCTCACTCTGTTCTAGTAGTTTTCTTTCTGATCTTTATCTCAACTTCCTCATGTTTTATGGTTTTTGTTGCTCCCATTAATCATATACAATATCTTTTCTTTCATTTTTATTCTGCATTTTTTCATCATTTAAAAGTTTAAATGTCTGTAATATAAACTGCCTTGATATTGGAGCCCTTGCATTCATCCAAAAGGCCAATTTTCAGGCTTGGTGTGCATTATCTGAGGTGTCTTTTGAGAGCTACAATGGCTCCTTAAATCTTAATGCAATTTCTGAAGTCTACAGTTTCAGTTTATCACACTGACTCGAGCACAGAGGTATGTGAAAGGCACTGCATGCGATGGAAGGGTTCAACCATTGCATCCCAGAGCTCTTCACTGAAGACTGCTGAGGTGGCATTGCCTCAAATAGGAAAGAACTGTAGCAGAAGCATTATTGAAGTTTATAGAAGAAGAGAAGCAAAGATTCTTCTATAAACAGGTATATAACCTTTGCCCTCAAGTTCTGGTGCAGGCCTCCCTCTTTCATGTCACCAGTTCAGTCAAGTTGCTTTGCCAAACTAAACCTGGGCATGGAGCAGGTGGGTCACGCCTTGGCAGGATCATTTCTTAGATAATCTGGGAGGCTACGGCAGAAATACTGCCCTAAAATAAGGAAACCAGAGTTGTGCTGAATTACACTCAGAATGAATAATTGAAGTGCTGTAAAATAACTCCTAAGCTTTCAAAGCTGATGCTTGTTTTATTGTAAAGATTTATTACAGTGTTTTCAGTTAGAATTTTTTAACTTTGAGTTTTTTGCATCCATTGCTTGGTTACTGATGGCTTTTGACCATCCGCTTGCAGTACTTGCAAAGCAGGCTAAGAAAAGATGCGTGCCAAAGATAATTTTATACTTTTCAGGCTCGTAGCTGATAATCTGAATAGCTGCAAAAGATTTCTTTTTTAAATAGTGTGATTGGATCCTAGATGTGCTCTGGCTATGGCAGTAATTTTCCTGATTTCTGGGGAATTATAAATAATCCACGCGTGAGATGATCCTACAGCTTAGTGCTGACCAAGGACCTTCTTTCTCCTTGTGATTGTTTTCCTGCTGCTCTAAATTTCGTGTGATTCAGATCTCTAGAACAATGGAAAGGGATTTCTTCTTTTTTTTTCCTCTTTTCTGGTTAGTTTTCTTCTGGCCGTGTGAACTGAGTTGGCTCATCAAGAGGTCAGATAAGTGTCAGAGATGACTCAAGGGAAGAGATCACGTAGTGCACTCATGGATGTGAGCATGGTCACCCGTTTTACAGCTAGAGCTCAGCCTTAGAGATGGAACAGTGTTCCTGTGCTTTTTTTAACATGCCTTTTTCAAAGGTTGACCTTCATATGAGTTTCTGTGAAGACGCTCATTTGGAAGGTGTGATAGTTTTATGAAGCATTGTCTGTAATAAAGTTGTTAGAAACTGTAGCGCTGTAATCTCAGACTGTGTCTTAAGTGGGGAGTTACTCAGGTGGATGTTCTGGGTGAGTGGGAATTTGGGTGAAGTGATATGAAAGAAATGAGGTGTTCTGACTTCAGTCTGTGGAAACCCACTTACACGAAGGAGTGAGAATCTCAGGACTAATGTAAAGGAGCAGTGGAGTTTGAGCTGTAGAATAAATGGGTCTCCACTCTCCAGTTCCTCTTGGTTTCCAGAAGCTGAGCGACTCATTATATTCTGATTCCGAAACTTCATAGCATTTTCAATCTATAAGCCAAATAATTTTGCCCGAGGAGCAGGGAAAACGAACTGGCTAACAAAGTTTTCACCTAATCCTGTTGGAAAATAGCAACGGGAGCCATTTTGGTTACAAAGCTGTCCAAACAACTGCTGCTTTCTGTGAGAAGTAAGGATGAGATGCCCTCAGTTGTTCTTCATTGAGCGTTTCTGTAGTATCTTCTCCCCAGAGTAGTGCCACAATAAATATCAAATAGATGTAGGCAGAATATGAATACAAGCTTGGGTCGTGGAAATCAGTATTGCAAGAGACTTGCAATTATGAAGTGCCCTCTGGCACTTGCTTTTTACATAGAGCAGATAGACTTTCTGATTGCATCTGATAGAGAATAGGATCTGCAGCGACAGTCTGCGGCGGATTATTGGGAATAATGCATAAAAAAATCATGTGCTGTACTGGTAGATGAGTGCTTTCCTTGTGAATTTCACACCCTGAGAGCAGTGCAGTTGAATATTTTATTGCACTGTTAGTTTAAATACCCTGAACATGCAGCATCAGGAAAATAAACTAAAAATCTATTACTGTTTCTCACTTCTGAGCTCTGACTTGTCAAAGTGCTGCAAGCTGAACTGTTGTATCTAGTTAACACGTTCTCTCCTTTCTGTTGTAATTAACAAGTCTTTTTCCTACCTTATTTTTTCTTACCTAATATGTAGTAATTACACTGGAAATGATTTTAGGCAGTCAAGGAGTGGCTGCACCCAGTTCGTGAATGATGAAGTCCAGATAATAAACAATTACACTCAGAATTCTTTTTTCCTTGAGAACATTAAATGAAGGGAAGAGAAAAGCGGGATGGGAAGAAGTAGTTAATGAGTAAGGAGCAATATACATAAAAAACATTTTTAAGAGGGTGCACCTTGCACAGGTTACATTGCCATTAATGTTGTTCTATACCATTGCAGCCTGCAGAGTCACTTATGAAATCGTATCTTAGAAAACCAGGATTTAGTTTCCAGCTGGCAAAGGAAGTTTGTGAGAAGCCTCTGCTCTTCTGTCTGAGGAACCTGATCTTCTCTCTCGTTTGTTATCAAAATGTTACACACTTAGTTAGCTGTGCTATATTGTTTAAAACTTTTCTTTTGTTAAAGTCGTTGCATAACTTCTTTATTGCCATGGCTACAGAAAGTTCTGTCACTCTGCATCTTCGTGTTTTAACATTTGCTTCATTCTTTCACTTAGCTCTGGGATTGCACAGATCTGTCAGGACGTGGTTCGCTCCCAGAGGAGAGGTTTCAGATGTCTCTGAGAATCAAAGCTGATGTGGTTCCCTGTTTGAAATCATTCCTTATTTTTTTTTTTTTCCACGATCACCAATTCAGAGCTGAGCGCTGTGCATTCGTTGCATGGCTGTTGCTGAGAAATTATCCGAGTCCTTTTGCATGCCATGATTTGCTGTCTAATGAGGGAAAAATGACCTAACTCTTTTTTCGGGTCGGTTCTCCCTCGTGGCCCCGCGCCTCGCTGCTGCCGAGCCACTCTCAGCCCTTCCTCCTCCTCGGGCTGGGGAAAAGAGGTCAGGGATGACTGAGCGTAGTTTGGGGCTGGTGAAGAAGAGAACAGCAGTACAAGATGCTGACCTCATTAATGAGCCGTTCATATTTTCTGTTGGATTCAGAACCAGGATCTAAACAGTTCTCTTATATACAGATTTTCCTGGAGAGTTTTCTATGCATGAGGATTGTTTTTTCATTGGGAAGTGTAGCGATAGCCCAGAGTGGATGTAGGAGCAGTTCTTGTAACACAGAAAGCTGCTGTCTTGGTTAATTTTAAAACCGCAGGAAACAAAACCGTTTTGAACCAGGTTGGTTGGAAATAGCTGTGACAGAGCTCAAAGCTCCAAATTGCTTTGTGGTAAAGCACGTTGTTATGTTTTGGAAAAAGATTTTATGTATTTGAAAAAAAACCCACCTTCTTTAATTGTAGAAGGAACGTACTAAGCGTGTTATTCCAGAGTCTTTGGTGTGCAAAACATTTCATTTTTCATTACTGTTGTCGCCGTTCACATATTCCATTATTTAAGGAGGTTATTGAAAAATTGATGGTATGTTGGTACCAGAGAGACATCCTGTAGGCTGCAGTGTTGATTCATGGCACATGGAACACAGTTCAGTGCTTCAGTTTCCTGCTGGTGAGCAGCACTTTGTCATTGTCCCTAAAGAAAAATCATACCAGTGAAATCCCCTGTGTTCCCCCAGGTTGAGTGATGCATACTTTCCCTTCAAATATGATTATGAATTATTCACCTTTCATTGTGCCAGAGTGTGCACAGGGTGATCAGAATCTTGTTCTTAATACAGAGTTTTTCACCATGTTCAGGGTTTAGTTTAATTATGTAGTTGAGTTGCACAGCAGCTTTTATCTGTTTTTTTTTTCTCCCCCCTCCTTCCCCATGCCTGCCAGCCTGCCTGGCCAAGCACAGCTTTTACCCCGTGTTTCCTCTCTCAGCACACAAGGCTCAGTCCTGAAGGTCTGTTTTTTCCTCTGATGATTGTATCAAATTGTGCTTGGGGCAGTAAGCGCGGTACTTCTGAACCTAAAAAGACACATTTTCTGCACCGATTCTTGGAAATCATAGACACCTATGAGGTTTTATTCTTCAAGCTGATTTTCTTTTGTAAAGATAGCATATCAGCCTTAACTGAAAAATCTCTTAAAATAGATCACGCGGTAGCAATATAGATTTGCAATTGAGGACACTTTTCTCCTGGGAGATGTGCAGAGGGAAGACTCCATGACACAGAGCAGCTGATCAGAAAACTCAAAGCCTGCGTGATCTTTCATCATAACTCAGGGAAGGAATGCAAAAAGTCAGAGTAAGTGTGAGATTTGGGTCGAAGTCTCTTCACAGCTTCCTGGGTTCAGCCTCCAGCCTGCTGGGCTCTTTCTGCTGAAATGGGACTCCTCATGGAGAAGAGATTAACCTACTCAGTATTGATCAAACTCAGCAGTTTTAATTTTGGAATCAAGGCTGTCGGTGCAAGCTTGAATTTGTGCACTTTCCTTATAACTCCTTTTGCTTTAAATAGATGCACTCCTGCTTTACGCACTTGATTTGCATTCTGCTGTAATGGGTGGGAAGGGTTAGTGGTAAAATTCACATTAGAAAATCTTTATCAGCTGAGAAGGAGAGGTTCTGAAAAAAGTGTGCGATGTGTTTTCCTTTAGAAGTTGCACTCATCTGAGTATACATTCAGATCTCGTTCCTGTGCAGCGTCTACTTTGATTTCAGGACTTTTCTAAGCTCTTTCCACATTAAAGTTCCTCTCTGTATTGCCTAGGCTTCGTGTTCCTTAAAACAAAGAAATTAAAGTTTCTAAACATATTATGTTCCCTGGTTTAATTTTTGGGTTTCACGTACAATGCTCTTTTTCCTGGCAGGAGAAAAATGCTTGATAATATTTGGTCATATTTTCTGTTTCACAGTTATGGAGTGTTTCATTACAGAGGTTCTATGACACTTTGAGATAGAAATTGATCTGGAATTAGTATTCTGTAAAGGAAGGCTGATTAAAAGCAACATTTCTCTTCATTGCTGCTTGTAGCCCCACAGTGATAATAAATAGCTGGGGAAATGTGCAGTAGAAAGGAGGCACAGCCTCTCTTGAGCAAGAATAGCATCTTTGTGTAGCCTGTTTCCATTAAAATTCTGTATTAAAGAAGTTTACTTTTGGCACGTAAAGAAAACAGTACCTCTTCACGTGCATTTATATGTGCATTTGGTGCTTTCCTCCAGTTACCCGTTAACAGTGGCGAATTGATGTTCTATTCTGAAAGCAGATTTTACTTGACAAGTGAAATATTTGGGGCGCAGATATTTTATTGCTCTCCTTCAATGTGAAGCTTAAAATACTTCTACTTTTTTGTGTGTGTGAATAGATAAGTTACTATTTTATATCAGCTTAGTCATTCAGAAGAATGAATTTTAAAGACCTCTTTGTATTGTGTTAGCTACGTTCCATAAACATGAAGAGATTTCCTTGAATCAGTCTCTTGCTGAACCTTTCATGAAAATCTAATTGGGTGCGAACAACTGCTTGAATCATTCAGTGGGCCGCGTTACTCTTGGCTGGGGTGGCCTCAGCCTCGTGCAGTGCAAGTGACTGGGTGTCATGTGGTTCAGTTTTCCTGTTCTGGTGATGGATGTGATTAAGAGTAAAATCATGGTTGAAAAATCACGCAGACTGAGAAGAAGAAGGTAAAAAGATGCAGTATGGATTAGCCCTGCCAATGTGGGAGATGACTTGTGGCTGAGAGCAGCACGCTCTTAGCACCCTTTTGTAGACTTATAATATTTTTTGATGGTATTCCCAAACATTGCGTTTGTTTGTTTTCTCTTCATACATGTCCTTTTTTTTTTTTTATTAAAGGATGTTCTGCTTTTTAGAGCACTCTTTAACAGTTCTGGAGTACTATTTCCTAATTCAATTGGAATACCTGAATAATGCTCATTGGAGTTCCTTGGTCAGTTCATCCAAATGTTTTCTTTCTTGTTTCTGGAAGGAAGCTCAGCTCGTTCCTTTCGGGCAGTTGGCTGTCTCTTGTCCCTTCAGTCCTCTATTCCCATTTCATTGCTCTGTTTCCTTTGTATTCGCTTTTAACCTCAAATGGCTTTTTTCTTTTAATCATTGAAATAGAATGAAACTACTGTTCCTGTGCCACCACAATGACTTGGTAAACTGTCCTTTTCCCCACACTGAAGGCTTCTTATAGGTCCTGGAGGTTCATTGTAATTCAAAGAGCTTTTGAATGAATTCTGCCTACTCTATACATTTCCAGAACATCTTGAGTTCTTATTTTTAATAGGAGCCTGTAATACCAGCATGTAAGTGATGTTGAAAAAGTGGGAGGAGTCTGGCAAAGGATGGTCTCCGAGTCTCCTTTGAAATGACGTGGATTTGAGGCCACTAGTGTTTAAGCATTAAATGCATTCATTTACTGCATTTATTTTGGGATTATCGCTAATATGGAAATGGCTTAATTCTTTCAAAATAGTAGAAGAACATTTGACCGGGTAATTAGCTATCATGCTGAATAGAGAGCTTTGAGAGCAGGAGGAGAGTGGTTTGTAGAAGAAGTTGGAGCTGTAGTTAAGCAGTTGATTCAGCAAGCTGTGCCTCGTCCTGAAAGCTTATTAAAGGTAATGCAATGCCTATGGAATTAGATACATTATAAAAACATCTGTGCCTTGGGATCTTCAGGGGATTACTTTTGTGGAAAATATGATGTTCTTTCTCCTAATAGCTTAAATTTGCAGAAGGATCTGTCAGTCTATAGATTAAATATATATATATTATTTTTTGCCACTGGCAGGAAGAGGGGAGGATGCAGCTGATGCAAATGCAGTGTGAGTTATCTGGTGATGTATAAAGCAGCCTGTGTTGTTTACCTGCAGACAGCCCAAATAGCGGGAAGCATTTTGTAGTAAGATGAGAAAACTGTTTCGTTTTGATGCAATTTCTTAATTCTTGGTACTGCAAAGTAACAAGTGGCTTACTGGAGTAATGCTCAGAAGATGATGCAAATACACCTCATTACAGCAACGCCAATCTTTGTGTGTCACTTACACGTGTTGGTGGATTGAATGCCAACCCTGTTTTCTGCAAGTGATCTCCCATTTAGTCCTAAGCTCTCTTGATTCGACCAGAGTGGAGCCAAGTGATGGAAGTCCTGTTGCTCAGCCTCGGGGCTGGCTGGAGATGCCTGCTTTCCCTTTCTGAAGTTTTGTGCTGACTGTGTGTAGAACTTCTATTTGACCCTTCAAACACATTTCCAGCCCACTGGAGACACACTTTGATTTGAAGCAGTGCTTATTCAAAAAGAAAATTCTAGTAGCAAACACATGAAGAGTTCTGCATGGGAAAAGGCTTTTAGATCAATGTTAGTCCCTTGAGAATCTCTGACTTTTTGCACTAACAGTGGTGCCAATACTGTGATTTTTATTAAGGAAAACCTGATGGCTGCTTCCTTTTTCTCCTCAGCTGCCCTTTGTATCCAAATAACAAAGAAAATGTTAAGTATCTTTAACAGTTGAAAGCAAACATTTTATCGTGAAAATGAATCGCATGCAAATGAGATGGAAAAATGCTGAAGTTTGGGAAAGGTGCTTTTTTGGTGTTTAATGCCAGATTGAAGAGGGTTACAAGAGATTTGTGGGAATTTTGTGCCCCTTGAAATACCTTTTGTCATTATATAAACGTAGGGGTACCAAGAGAGCACGTACTTTTACAGATGCACAAGAATATGCACTGCAGCTGTAATCAGCAGTTATTAAATTAATTAATAGTTGTTAAACTAACTGATAAAGCCAAGATTTATTATAGCAGGTGCTACTTGGGTCATGATGGCTTTGTTATCCTTTTCTGTATTGCTTTTGATCGTCCTCTTTAATCTTGAAGTGTTCCATAGCTTCTCCAAGCGCTTTTGATGGCTGGATTACTTCAGTGTTCCCTTTTTAATCTATTAGTGATACAATCCATCCATGATCTGAACCAGTGCTAAAGTATTGCAGGAATAATCTATATAAAGAAATGTAGTGACAGGTGCTTGTAGTGGGATGAGCTAAGGAGCTGTAGATCAGAATATGTAACTCATTGTGTTATTGTGTTTTCCGTGAGCCCCTTCCTCATCTCAGGTATTTGCTGCTTTAACAATCGCCATCGAGTGCTGCCGAATGCCGCAAAAGGCAGTGCATTCCCAAATTACAGTGCAGCAGTGTGAGTGCTGCAAGTTAACTTCTTGGCTTCTTTAAGATGCTGGAAATTACAGTGAACTTGCCTCAGGGTAAAACACATTAAACAAATCTTTGGTCTTGCTTCATGACATGGGAAACCCCTAATGCAATTTTTGGCACCGAATAAAACAAAACAGCAAATGGAAAGGGGCAAAGCTTTTCCTTCATGGACACAGGATGAGAGGATTTAGCATAGGAGAGCAACATAATGGCAAGAGATGTTAAGAAAACCTTTTCCTCCATTCCTAAACTTCAAGAGTGCTTCAAAAGCTGCCTCGAAAAGAGAACGCCGACAAGGATGAACGGTAAACCTAAATACTGAGCTCAGAAGTTCTGTGGGGCATCGCTTACAGGTGTCTTTAAGTTGCGGGAAGGAAAACAAAGGAAAAGCTATCAAAGTAAACATCCTTCAGTGCATGGGAAGATGACAGATTCTTTCTAACAAGATTTTCTGCTCTCCTGGAGGAAGAGCGTTTGTTAATAAACCATTTGAGAATCCATTTTTAGGGGATTTAATAAAATATACGCAGATTGCCTTCCACTGCAGAAGCTATTATTCCCTTGGGTTGAAAAAGTGACTGACTGTGGGCATTAATGGTTGCTCCTTGTGATTCCTGGCATTATATCTTGCTCCCATTTACACTTTTCCAATCTGAAGTGAAATATTTTTTTATGAGAACCTTGCCTTTGATTCATAGCTCTTATGAGCCATGTATGTGTTTTATATTTTATTTATTTGTATGCAGTCAAGTCCATAATTCTGGTTGTTTTAGTGCCTATGGCAATAGCCCGGGCATTGCATATGCTTGTGCATAGTTTTCTGCGCACAGGAAAGTTTTCATATCCTGGAAGTGCCATTAAATGGGAGAGGTAATAACTTTCATCAAAAACTGTAGATTTTCTGTGATGATGATGCTGTTGATTGAACAAGAAACTTGAACCTCATGTGGTCTAATCGATACGTGCCTGGAGGGGCCACCACAAAGGAGAAAAGATATTTTCTCAAGAATTTGGAGGAAGGTTTTCTAGTGCCATCTTTGTGGTGATGCGTAGGAGTCATGCTGCTTTCAAGTATGGGCGAAATCCAGTGGTTAAGTACTTCTGGTAAGGAATCTTGTCCTTTCTGAGGCTTCGATTCACTTAAACTAAGAAATGATTTTTCTGCTAAGAACGCTTTATAAGGCTGTGTTTGTGGAAAATAGCGGTGATTTCAGCAGCTGAGATGATAGGAGCAAGAGAAGGCTGGGGCAAATGATCCCCAAACATGAATAGCTTTATGGATGTAAAGTTCAAGTTCAGTTACACCCAAGTACATCCATCCTGTCTGTAGTATCTCCTCAGCCTCCTTTTGTCAGATGTGGCAAAGAGAAGGTAGAAGTGAATTTAGCACAGGACTGTTTGTCCATCAAGTGGGTGCCTGGGCAGACATTAGCTTTGCAGAAGGAAGAATGAAATCTGAAAAGCTGATAATATTACAGTCAGTGGCAGCTCTAATACACCTTAAGTGGTTGTACTTAGGTGCATCATTTGCTCGCTTCTCTTCTTTACCAGAATTATCTCCTCATCATGTCCAAGAACTGAGGACTTAGTGGCAGGCTGTGGATGGCCAGATGCACTGTCATTGCTTGCTCATAATATAACCCTTTCTACAAAAAGAGATTGCAGATAGGATGCTGCCAGGAAATGACCGAGCTGGCAGAGAAGTGGACAAGCACAGGGACAGGCACTCTGAGAAGAGATGCTTTCTTTTGCAGTGACATCTGTACACATAGGAAGTGTTAGTGAAATGTGTAAGTGTTCTTGTATTAAGAAATGAATTTTGCAACCATACAAGATCTTTTGTTTTTGGGTTTCTTTTTTTTTTCTGGAGTGCATCACAGAGGCAATTGGGTTAGGAGCTGAGGGATGCTGTGGCTCTTGAGCACTGGGCTGGGGCTGGTACTGGTTCCAGATGGAGCACTTTATACAGCCTGGAGCAAAATAGTGAGCAAGTCTTCAATGAGTGGAGCTGAGGGAAGTACAGACAAATTCCATAGTAACCCATACTATGGAATTTGTTAATTTAAAATGTTCTATACCTACAGAGCGTAGCAGCTCTACTGCCCAGCAGTTAGGGATGGCACACTGAACGCTATGATGAGTGAGATCAAGTATTTACCTTCTGTCCACTGAACCAGATCGACTCAGTTCGTGCTAAAATGTATTGGTTGCATTTCTTTGGTCTGAGGGAAAATGCTGTGCACCATCAAGCAAATATATTAGGTGAAGGAACGACTTTTGCTCCCTACCTTCGTAATATTCAGTCTAGAAACTGATGGGAAAAAGACATGATGGCAGCTAACTGCAAAATTGACCCCTGCCCACCTGAATTCAGTTTCTGTGATACTTCTAGGCTTAGGTTTATGTAATGCAATACATATTTTTATTATGCTCAGAGTATATATAGAACAAGATGACAAGATTTGACTGCGTGCTGATTTGGAGTAAAATAGTGCAGTTCAGAATCTGGTAGCTGTAACAAAGCTGACGGGCCCTTGAAGCAGAGGAGGCTGTTGATAAATACCTACATCAATACCAGTATTGCATAGCTGTGGAACTCGTTTTCATAAATGCAAAAGCTGAATAATAGAGTTGCACTGCAGTAAGTGCCCGTGCTTTCTTTGAACAGTTTGAGGCACTGGCAATTTATTTCAGCTCTTCTGGATTTTTCTCTTTTCAGCTGTTGGACAAATTGAAAGATCGCTGGATGCACACTGGCTTGTGGAGAAACCTGGAGCTTGTTAAGACAGTCATTGCAGAGCCTCAAGGAGGAGCAAAAAGTGACTTCGATGAGCTGCTGAAAATATACTACGATGCAATAAAGTTTAAAGGAGAAAAAGGTACTTTCTGCAGACAAAATAGTTACGCTGTCTTTTCAAGTTAAAAAAAAAAAAAAAGTTATTCTTAAGTTATAAGATATGGATAAACACTTGAGTTAACTTTATCTTAATAAGTTATTGTTATCAATGAGGAAGATTAAGAGCTATTTTCACTGTTGCGTGTGGATAAAGGGACACACAGAATGACTCCTGAGGCAGTGAGCTGTGTAGGAATGTGTGTGTGTGTGTCCAGCAGGGTGCAGACTGGCTTCTCAAAGAATCACATCTGCCATACATTGCACAGCTTTGATTTCTCATCTTATGTTACAGCTACTGTAGGATTTCTTTTCCAAATACCTGGATGTTAGCATAAAGGATGATAGCATGTCAACAGTAACATAGTGTTTGGCATGCAGAACTGGAAGTTTTAAACTTGAAACGCTGTAGTAAATGCATATGGTTCATGCATAATTAAGTACCACTATATTATATTATGGAAAATTATTTTGCTACTTGTATTAAAAATCACAATTTTATCAATGAAAATACAGTTGATCTCATCTCTCTAACAAAAAACACTTTGAAATTTAAGTCCCCTCACCTTTTCCAATCAGATGCACAATGTATTATGCCATATTATGTTGAACTTCTTAAAGATATTGCTGAAACTTTCTTTTGATGTTCACTTTACCCCTGGAATGATGCATAACCCTCTTTGGCTTCTTCAAGATGGAGCACTCCTTATAGCTGTGTGCAGAGGAAAAGTTAGTGAAGGCTTGGATTTCTGTGATGAGAATGCCCGAGCAGTTATAACCATAGGTATCCCGTTCCCAAATGTGAAAGACCTTCAGGTAGGATATCAATATCTAATTGAAAGAGTTGTTTGTTATTCTTTGTATCCTGTTTGAAATACGAAATATGCACAACGTTTGTTGGAAATGTTTACCATTGAACTCCTGTCAGTCTTATTTGAATTCTCTATTATGTTCTATGCAGTTAAGAGAAGGAGCAGCTCAGCATGCTTTGTTGACCCATTTCTCTAATTCTAAATAGAGGTATCTCACGCTAGGTAAAAATACCATAGATGGTTTGACATTGCTAGTGAAGGCTTTTACATTGTTAAAGTGCTCTTTTTTGCATAAAAGTGGTATTCTGATGTGTCTCCAATCAAAGAAATTTGAGACTATTTGTATTATTCAGCAGGCGGCCAAAGTAACATCCTGTTGCTTTCACGTCGTGGTGTAATCATCCACATCGACACTGCCTTTCTTTTGACTTCAACAGAGCTCGTCTTGTACTCAGATAATGTTCCATGAGAGCAGGCAGTTTCTAGCTGAGGCCAGGCATTTATTAAGGAAAAGAAAGCCAATGAATATGGAAAAGTATTTTTCTAGACTTTCTTTCTCCTTAATGAAAGGAATGTATATTATTAACTTGTATGTAAGATCACTAAAAATAAACTAAGTGCACGATGCTTCACTGCTGGCACTTTTTTTCTCAGTTTGATGGCCACTGTCTCTGTTTTATCTTTTTGTGTACCTTTTAGAGCATTTTTAGACTTCTTTGTGAAACTAAGAAACAAGTATCACAGAATAAATATCAGAAACATCTGGATTCTTGTTATTAATAATGCCAAATCAAACACGAAAACCATAGGTCTGCGCTTGAAAGCTCAAGCTGCCTCAGCTTTGGTTTTAGAGATGTGTTCTGAGCTTAAGTGAACAGCCAAAGACTTCTTTGTTGTCTACAGCATGTGCCTAGTCAAAGCCTTGGTAGGAAAAACCCACATCCTATGAGGACTGGTAGGGTTATGTTAGCAGCGGCTGCCTGGTGCGGTGTTCTCTCAATGTTTGCATAACTTTCTTCAGGCGCTTATTCAGCCATAACGTTTTTCTTCTACTAGAACATAATACCCTGTCCTTTAGTACAAAAACACGTACGTTCAAAGAAAATTCATCACAGTTTCTAGAGTTAGAAACGCTTTGTTTTAGAAGTGTTCTCTGAAATGATATTTTGGAAACGCCCGGTCTGTAGTAGAGCTGGAACTGCTATTTTGCTATAAACGATTTCCAGAATGTCAATATTTTTGTATTCTAAATTATACAAAGTTGAATTGAGAAGTATGTGTCAACAGTGAATTATGCTCACAATGGATTATGTTCTTTAAGGTTAAAAATACTGCTTTTGGATATGACCAAATATGTACTATAATAGAAATTTGGACAGTGCACCTCATTACTGATAACAGTTCCAAAATACGAATGTTAGGTTTATCTATTTTTTTTTTAATCAGACTGAAGAAAACCTCTAAATTTTTAAGTAAGGATAGAAACAGTAGCTGCCAAATTGCACACAGCTGAAGGTTTGTATGCATATATTTAGATACAGTAATGCACAAAGCACTGCACTGATCAATTCTAAATGAGAGAAGGGCATGCGCTGGTCTCTCAGCATCAGATCTGAGGAGCTGGCTGGTGTGTGGTAGTGCTGCTAGAATAGTGCTGGGGGAAATTGTTCTTACTGTGAATGTGTCTTTTGCTCAACAGCTTGGATTCAAAGTGATATCCAACTAGCAGTACTTGCCTGCAAGTTGAATAATGCTCTGTTTGGTCCAAGGCTTTCGTTTGGTGGGTACCTCAAGAAGTTCTGCATTAGCGCGTGCTGCTTTTACCACTTAAGCTCATGCAGTCAGCTGTATAAAGAAGGGAACACAGAAAGCATGCTGAAGCTGTGGTGCTGCTTCCCAAAATGGAGTGAAACAAATGTAATAATGACATAGAAAAGTATGTGCTACATCATTAAAAAAAAAAAAGTAAATTTTATGTAAAAGCAGTGTGGTGTCTGATTGCTGGGGGCTGAATGGTACCTGCACCGTTCTGTTTGTGGTGCAGCTTTGTTTTCTAACCATACGTATTAAAATTAGATCTTAATCCTTTGAAACTGAGATGGGCATAGGGTTTTAAAGTGAGTTGATGTTCAGATACTTGCTTTAAACAGTGAAAATAATTTATAAAAATTATCATGAAGGATAATTGCAGTATTTTATTGAAATGCATTTTCCTCTGCAGTATCGTTTTCAAGGCATGGTAGTTGTGTTTGTCTTAGCAAGAATACAGGGATTCTCTCTTCCAGGTACAGTGAGTGACTTTCCTTTAGGGTGTTTGATCTTCAAACATTTGAATGTACAATTTCTTCATTTGAAATCCTTTTTTTCTCCTGGGATTTAAGAACCCAGATGTTAAAATATAGAGGACACTGTTTTGTTTTTTCCTTTTGTAGGATGATAGGAAATGTGAGTTCCTAAATGAAATGGTTCGGAGTTCATAGGATAGTGAAGACATTTGCTCTTATGATACATGTGGCTAGTTAAAGCAGAAGATAGGCTAAATACTGAAAAATTTAAACCTTCCAGCTGTGGAGATTTGTGGTGCTTGCTTTCTGAGGAGGTCATTCTAAACATAGTGGCACAAGTCAGGTTAGACCTAAGTAGACACACACCTGTGGAAACAGTTGCATCTATTGTTTTACAAAGCAGCTGATAGATGCTTGGTAGATGTACTGAAGAAACTGATAAGGTTATAATAATGATATCCCTTTATAAATAGAAAGTGCAAGTGGTGAACAATTCTCTAGGAAAATTGATGGGATACTTCTGGAATTAGTGTAAATAACAAAAAAGTGCTTTCCTGCATAAAGCCACGCTTGCTTGTCTGCTTTTTGGGCTAGTAAAAGTCCTCTTAAGACTCAGTTCTATAACCCCTTACTCCTGCACATAGCTCTTACTTGTGTGAGTAATCCCTTTAATACTACTGGACTATGCACAGTCATAAGGTTTATTGAATCGTGCCTTTGGAGACCGATATTTTATGTTGGCAGCTTGGTGTTGGCTCATCTCCACTAATATTACTTGTCTGTGATCAACCTGCTTTCTAAATATATTTTATGGTTTGTAACTTGATGCTAATTCCAGTGAACAGTAATATTAGAGAAACATAAATAATGTGGCAGAAAAAGATGCGTAATCCCACGTACATGTTATCTGATGCTAACATAGTATTCATTAATTCCTGTTATGTATTTTGAACTGTAGCATTTTGGATCCAGACATCATTCTTGGACAAGAAACTCATCACCAAATATGATGTAAAATATCCAATATTATGTTCTCCATATGTGTGTTGTAAATATATGCTGCAACTTCAGGTGTTAAAAGGAGAGCGTTTGGTCTCCTTCAGTAACTGCATGCTTTTGTATGTTGCATTATTTTGTGTGGAACCTTTAAGGAACATAGTTTTGTTTCTTTTCCACTTGCTTCACTTAAGAATTCTAAGCACGTGGTAACTTGCATTCACTCGCTGTCACAAAGAGAAGAGTCTAAAACTCCTTGTCAGTGTCAGGAAGAAAGCAATGATTAGGGTTCAGAAGTGTACTTAATAATGACAATACTGTGTTAAGAAAGAGAGGCCAAACCCGTAATTCTGTATGATTGAAAATGGTTTCATATTGCTGAAGAATCAGATTGCTAAAGCAAAGTATATAAAAGAAATGTTGAAGTATTGCTTAAAGCTACGGTGCTCTCAATGGTAGGGTTTGGCTCTTGTGAAGCAGGAAAATGTATTTCAGAGCCAAAAATGACTTCTTTGGCTGTGACCAGGATTTCCTCTGCCCACCTCTGGGACCTGAAACTAGAGGTAGGAAAATCTGATTTTGGAGCCAAGTGTGACTTGTTTAGCTCGAGTCATAATTTACTGCTTTTACCTTGGGGACCTGAAAATAAAGGAACTCGCTATGAAATGTTGATAATGGGCGGCTCTGAAGTGCAAGCATTAAGCTAACTTTCCCAGAGAGCATTTCTTCACTTCCACCTTTCCAGATGCTTTTGATCGCAGTACAGTAGGGTGTACATAATCATATAACAGCAAAGAGAACTTAGCAAAACAGAGAGGGAAACACAGTCAAACCCTTTAGCAGCAATAGATGTGCAAGAAAATAAACGTGATAAGGCTAGGCTTCCTGTGCAGTGACACGACTGAAGAACTGTAGCTGAGTTTGCTGTTGATGAGAAGCATTTCCCATCACTGCCATAGTGTGATTATGAACTATGATAGCACACTTTTTCTTTACTGTTTCCAGCAACGTATTTTGTAGAACGTGAAGGAACACTTAATTTCAGTTACAGATTTCTCAGTTACGTGCAGCTTCAAGCAGCTGTAAGGGCTGAAGTTTCTTTCTCTTCTGGAGGGATCAAAAAATTGACATATTTGTATCATTTCAAATGTTTCTGAGAAACTCTGCCTCATCTTTCCTGCCAAATTTGACATCATAGAAGCTAAAATGTGTGTGATATCATTTTCAGATGACCTGACATCAATGTGATTTAAATGATTGTAGAAAGTGATCTTTTTTTTTTGGTGTGATTATCTGTCTTAATGGTTTTCTGAACCTGAGCTGTGTTTACTTTCTCCTTCACTCCATTACTGGGGGAAAAAAATGTGAAGTAAGGAGCAGAGATAAATGAATGGAACTTCCATAGGAAAGCCATGTGTTGTATTTATTGAATGTCCTCTAAGAGGAACATACTGAGTAGGGTAAAAGTGCAGTGTGTGTACATTCTTGTATGGGTACACTTACATTTCTTTCTTCCGTGCCACACTTCATCTTCAATTTTATTTTATGCTTTAATTGTAAAGTAGCTTCTTAAAACAATAAGTATGCAAGGAAGAAATGGAGCATTGGAATGTGCATGTTATGTAGTAAGCATTTAGGTGTTAAATCTATACATTAACTGGGGCAACATGCTTCTGAATTTTGTAAAAGAATTCAGCCAACACTGGTCCTGTCTTGCAGCACTATACTGTAAATATTCCAATATCTGCTCTGATGTTTCTGAAGGAGTGAGCAGTGTGCTGAGTCGCCATTCACAGGGTGGCTGGCTCTGGATACTGTGCACCTCCATCACTTTTCTTCTTCTCCCCAGAGGAAAAGGTCAGGATATAGAGCTGCTTCCATTACCAGATATGTATGTGGAAGTGTATATTAAAATAAGCTTTTTCCTTGAGATTATTTTTGCCTCATTTCAACAGAATTCTGGTAGAGGTGAGGTCTTGTTTTGCCTTGCTGTAACACTTCACAGGCAATGCAGTAAATAGATGATGGTGTGGCAGCTGCTTACATCAGCAGGAAGATATCACAGAAGCCTTTCACTTCCCACCTTTCCTGAAACAAGAATGGTTGTAGAAAGCCAAAGCCATCTGCACTTTTCTTAAGTGGAGGCTCCATTTGTGGGAGTAGCTGCAAAATCCTGTGGAATAGAGCATTCCTGTGGCTAAGCAAGGTAACGTTTCAGTTCAGCTTTACTTGTAAGGCTGCTGGATGGCATTTTTCTTCTACTGGTGCAAGGCTAATGTCAATATGTTGCCATAGATTACAGAAATCATCTCTGAATGTATCTGGAAGTTAAGCCTTTGGATAAATAATACCGCAAATCAAAACTTTTCCTTTACCTTTAATAGTTTACTTTTATGATCCATAAAAAATTCCGAAGTGATTTTCTTGTGTTTATCTTATCCTTAGCAAGTAGCGTTGACCTTTAAGTTTTTACTTCACTGTCAAAGTATGTTGAAAGCTTTAAAAGTGAAGCTATCACCTTGGGGATTTGTAAGGATGACTGACACTTACCACTTCACCTCTGCCGCAGTGGCACCGAGCGTACACAGCAACGTTGGACCTCAGGGGAAGCTGCTTGATTTTTTTCACTTCTGCTTCAGTGGAAATGGATTGAATTTTCTCTTCAGAGCAGAGTTTTGGTTGCATTAGATTTTAATCAAGTCACTTGTTCACAGTCCCTCCAAGCCTACAAGACTGAGATGAGTAGATGGGCCTGGGGTGAATGTGCTACAAGGTTTGTCAAACCGTAAAACTCCAGGATCTCGGAGATGCCACGTGGTGTAGTTGACAATACTCAAAGTGTTCAGAGGTTGCAGCATTACATAAGCTTCCCATTCTCTTTAACACTGGGATTAAGAGCGAGAATACTTGGGAAGCATTTAGTCATAAAATACCTTGTGAGCACATAAGGCAGGAAATATGGCTTTGCATCAAATGGTACAGCTGCTTTTCTTCCCTGAAGGTAGTGTTGGCCAGTTAGTAGACTCTGATATGCCACAGTGTGGCTTTGCTGCTCAGAAGTGTTGGTTTGAATTGGAAGCCCCTGGAGGGGCACAGGCGATTCACCTGCTAAAGAGGCTTGTGCAGGACGAAGCTGCAGCACTAAGCACTGTCTCCAGCCCCTATCAACCTTTTCACAGTATTTGGTATTACTTTGCTCACAGTTTTTCTTTTTTTATTTTAAATGCATTGTGCGTGAAAGCAGAATAGTGTGTTATTTATGTACCCGATTGCCATATTTAGATGTATGAAATGGTTAGAATGGCCTTAAGAGGTAATTGTAATACACAGACTCTAGCTTAATAAACTTTAGGCGATGAGCATTTGCTTATTTCATACTGTTATATATGTTAAATCTGTTTGTACTTGGAATGCCTGGAGCACTTGAAGATAATATCCTACTATAATATTTTTCATCTGTGGGCTAATAAGTTGAGGTGTTGTGTTTAGGTGGGTGAATCCTGTGCCTTGCCCATGTCTGTATGCATGCGTTATTTAGTCTTAAATCTCACAGATGTTGTTACTACTTTTAAAGCAAGAAGGGAAAAGTTGAATGCTGTACCATTTAATGCTTCTTCCATTTAAGAGTTCTCACATGTAAAAGAAAAAAAAGTAGGTTTTCATGTTTTTACTTTCCTGCACTTGCAGACTTTTATGATTACTTGGCATTCGTCAGGAGGAAAGTAGATGGCAGGCATGTTCTAGGAGAGTTCTGATTATTGCTATTTCAGGTGGGGGAGAGACACGTGAGGTTTTTGAGAGGGTAGATTTGCTTAAAAACCATTTTTATGTCTTTTTAGGGGACAAGGGGTGAAAGCAGGGAATGAGGTGACCACCTGAATTCTGGTTGGTTTTCAGGAGGTGGGGAATTAGATGTTAAACATAAATGCATGTTGTAAAGTTCACTGCATGACATAGACAGTAGTCTTCATTTCCTTTACTGTTTGTCCTCTCCTAAACCCGGATAAAGAAGTTACTGAAATGCCAGAAAACATTCATATCCATTTTCTGTTTTTCATTTCCATGGAGGAGAACGCTGAGGAGCTGGGGGCATGGGTTTCCACGCGTGTCTTTGTGTCCCTGCCTGTGTATCGATACAGCTCTGAGGCTATTTGCCTTTGTCCTTCCTGCAGTGGAATCCTTAGCCTAGCACAGCACTGCTGGGTGCTGATCTAAGGGCAGACCTTGGTAAGGAGAAGAATTCTGTTTACAGAAATGGAAGAACTCAATTCTAAGGAAAGAAAAACTCTCTCTTCTAGTTTTGTGGGGTTTTTTGTCTAACCACCGATTTTTTTCTATATAAGCAATCAGCTCATAATAGATAGCTATTTTTATAGCTAGCTGTTAGATACAGCCACGTTATGTTAATTTTGAATACATCTGGTTCAGACTGGCATACTGCTGAAAGGCTGCAGGCTTCTGCATGTACGTGTGCGTGTTATTTTGGGGGTCGGAAACGATCTCTACCCTTCTGAGCTTCGTGTCATAGGCTGACAAATACAGTCCATAGTAACTACAGTATAAACCCACTTTGTTACTTATTTACGTATCACTTGAATTGATTCGGGTTCTTCAGGTGAAGTACTGTTGTTTATCCTCCTTTCCTGAGTTGCCAACGTTTAAAATGTAGCATAACGAGCATCGTAGAACGTTCAGTGCAGTTGCTGAAGAAAAAGCCAACTCGTTTTACGAAGTTGGATTGGAAAAAAAGGAGCATTCCAAAATCCTTCGGAGTTGTAGTAGAATTTGCCTCCAAAGACTTTTTCCAAGTCATGAATAGGAAAGTTTGTTCGTGGCATTTACTTTCTGTTGCTATTTCTCAGTTGATATTCCATAGTGAAAGATGTCGAACTAATTAAGCATTAAGAGAACGAGCGGTTAGCAGGTATAATGCTGTTAGACTTCAGTAAATGTGAACGTGGCCGTGACCTCCCAGATAGATCAAAGCCTAATCTGTCTGACAGCTACAAGATGGCAGAGCTTGCCACGGGCCTTCTGCTGCTGCCTGCCGAAGCTATTTGTCTGTAAAGCATGCCTGATAGCTAAGAGTATATTTTTAAGGATGAACAGGTAAAAGTAAAAGGCTGTCTTTTGACATTTTAACTAATCCCTTCTAGCCTGTGGTTTACTGCACATTTAGGATATTTGCTAGCAGGAGAGACTGGCTTTTTCACATATGCAACATGTCATTTTGAATCGGGCGTTGATTTGATGTTTGATAATGTAAGAGTTACACAATGAAATAGATTCTGATTGCATTAAAATGACATGCCCTGGCCTTTTACCTTTCGTAGACTTATAATGAAAACTGAACTCTCAGCAACGTAAGTTGTCATCTCATGCTGAGACATGATCATCAAAGTGAGAAAACCCGGTGTTTATTTTCTGTTAACCCTTTATTCGTTAAGATAGAAAAGACATTTTAGCCATTTAGGCCAAGGCAATACTGATTTATTATTATTTATAATTTGAAAAACGAAATGCCATTGTTGATGGGCATTACAAGTTGTATACATTTGCATAATGCTAATATGTATTGGGTTGTAGTAACAGTGTATTTTACTGACGGGATAATACATTGTAATGGAGATGATCTGGCTGTTCTGCCTTCTCCTGTTACCATTTGCCATTGGGTAGGTTTTAAAGACTTCAGTGAAATTCTCCAACCTCATTTCAAATGTTGAGGAGTGCCCTGTTGTTCCTCCAAGCAGCACTTACACATGTGGGAATGCTCAGTTGTGCTTTAATTCCTTCTTAAAGAATGGTATGAATGCTCCTAAGCTGCTCGGAAGAAATCATCTTCTGTTTTGAAAATTACAAAGGAGACCTCATGTGCCAGTCAGTAAATTCAGGGCGACTGCAACAAATATTAAATCTGTGAAATCAAACTGAATTTATTTTCTGGCTGTAAAGATTGAATTTGTAAATTTGACAGGCAGTTTAAAGGGCATAAGTACATAAAATAAAATTTCTTATCCAAATCCAGCTTGAAAGTTACCTGTCAGAAGAGGTTAGAAGTCTGCTGTTTTCTCTCCTGAAGCGTGTCCTTTCACTTGTCAGTTTAGAAAGGTTAATACTGCACAAAAGAGCAAAGGAAGGACCCTTTCTGGTGTAGTTTTGTTTATTTAAAAAAAAAATTAAACAAACACAACCATCACCTCCCCACAGTCATGAGAAATGCTTTTGCTATATGTTATAACTGTGTATAATGTTCATTTAACCAATTCTTGCTCCAGTTCAGGTCAGGCAGTTCATGCGTAGTTGTCCAGATGATCAGAAAAGGGAATCGAGGAATTTATTTCGCAGTTGTTTTCAGAGCTGCCTTTGGAGCAGCTGGGAGAGGCTGCTGCTTCTAAATACTTCCTAGCCTGAAGTCCTCAGTCGCTTCATATTGCATCACACAGCACAAGGTAGTGGCCAGCAGGAGCCCAGCAAGTGCAGTCACACTGCTGCGATCATAACCGGCCTGCACTAGGCAGCTTCACTCTGGGGATGCTGTTGCAGCTTAAGCCAATTACATGGCCCCTCCAGTTTTGCTTCAGATTGTGCCATTACAGTGTATTTTCCTGCACTTCAAATATGGCTTGAAAGATTGAGTAAATATTAGAACACTCTACGTCTGCCTCATATGAACTGTGAGTAATACGGGTATTACTGGTCGTCCTGATGAGCGTGGTAGAATTCATTCTTTTGTGGCTAGAGCAGCTTGCTGCCTGCTGGGTGCTGATGCTGGGTAATAATGCAGTGTCCTGGCATGCATTCTGGTTAATAATTGCAGTACTGCTACTGGCAACCAACATTCAGGGGGTTCTGCAGCAAAATAGGTTATAGAGCTGCTGTCTTCTGGAGCTTCCAGCATTTCCTTTTGGCACAACAGAGGAATTCCCAGCTTCATAACCCACTGATTGCAAACCTGAGCCTTGTAGTTAAGGGACTTGCTTGGCCGTGGATATCTGAGACCTTTCAAATGTTTTATGGTTAGAAATGTTCTGTGTATTAAGTCATTGTTGCTAAAGTGCTCCTGAAGTGTTTATGTAATACAGGTGCAGTCTTCTGTGTTGTGAAATTTGTGCTGAATGTTTTCATTCCAATTGCTTCATAGCAGATCTGATGATACGTTTCCAGTTTATTGTATTTGGTCCATTTAAACTGCAGGTATGAATCAGTTGCATATTTTGACTTTGGCAGCTTGGAACATTGACGTCTTTACTGCATCACAATTGTGGATAAATGATAACTGTGGACAAAACTTGGGAGACTTTCCGTGGAATCAATGTTTATTTTATTCAACAAGCTCTCTTTTTTTTCCTTATAATATTCACTGATTAAATCAGTCTTTGATTCTTCTTCCATTTTAGGATATTCCCTTTTCGAAATCATAATTGCAAACAATATTTTGTGATTTCTTTCTTAGGTTGAATTAAAGAGGAAGTACAATGATCAGCACAAAACTGCAAGAGGCCTTTTACCAGGGAGCCAGTGGTATGAAATCCAGGCTTACAGGGCTCTGAACCAGGCCCTGGGAAGGTGAGATAAACCTGGTGTGATTAAGAGCATGCATATTTGTAGAACTTTTTGCGTGTGACGTCTTCAATGATTGATTCCTCATTATTAACACGGGGTAAATCAGAGCAGAGAACTCACATTGCATAAATACCTATTCAGCTGCTCTGTACTGGCAGCTGCCTGCTTTTGTCTGTTGTGCATCTGAGCTCTGTTAGAGTTGAGGATTTTCATTTTTCTGCATAGTTAATGCAGGTTTATTTGTTGTTGCTCCAAATTTACAGAATGAAAAGCATTTGCAGAGGAGGAATAATTATTGAGCTTATAAATCAAATGAAAATCCTTAGGTCTTTTCAAATGTACTAATTATACTCTTGGTGAGCTTAGAACATTTTTTTCTAGTGCTTAGCCTGCAGTATCTTTGGAAGGGATAAATATTTGTTTTGTTTTGTTTTTTTTCTCAGGCCTTTGCAAAAGGTCAATTTGATTATCGTGCTCGCTGATCTCTTTCCAGATTTAGAAGTGGTATAGCTTACTTTCTCAAATGAAATAATTCCCTCAAATTTTATTAACAGGACAGAATTAGTTCATCCTTCCCCAGCAGGGTTTACCATACACAGACATAGCTCCCTATCAGCTGCATCTAATGTAGATGCTGTATGTGTACGTACGATATGCATCTGTATGATAGAGGCATGGACACATTTATAGACAACATACAGTGATATGAATGAAGGTTTAGAAACAAACTTGAGACAATATACTGTAAGCAAATAAAATCTCATTGTAAATTCTAGTTGCTGGTATTTTAAGTTCCTCTTAGTTACGATTAGCTAAGAAGAAAGCTAATAGAAGCAGTGGAATGCTAGCAGTAAGAAGTCAATTTGAAGCTTTGTCACTGTGAAATAGATTTTAACTTAATTCTAGCTTTAGTGAAAATCATTTGTCATGTGAATAAACTTTGCTAGTCAAAATTTAACAGGAGAAAATAGACTTCCATTCTGAAATAAACATGTAAATAGTGTGCATTATTGTTGGACTAAGTCCTTACTGGCTGGGGTTTGGAGGAGAAAAACAGAACAGCCTACTAAGCTATTATAAATCAGAGTACAGCTTCTTGTGACAGCCACAGGAAGCAGTTGCTGTAGATACACAAACAGTAGTTGCTGTAGATGCCTGCAGGGATGGAAGTGAGCAGAAGCATGCTAGTCCTCAGTCTGGCACTTTTCTCTTAATTCAGTGCTCTTACAGTATACGGAGTAACACAAGTCTTGAAATGAAATAGCAGCCGTTGGGAATTGAGCAGATGGTGTGTACGGCCAGGTGACACCGTGCAGCGAATTCCTTGCAGTGCTGCTTCTCCTGAAAGTGCAGGATGTCTCTCCAGTGTGTGCCATTCATCTAAACTATGAGCTGACCCTTATCCAAGCAATGAAAAAATGAGCAGTGGGAAGAAGTCTGTTTCTGAATAAAGTTGTGATAGCTCTTCTCGTTGTGGAGAGGCTTCAAATATAATCAAATACTGTTTCTTCAGCGTCGTCATTCCCATTTTAAGCCCTGACTGATACACTTGTTGTATCATGTGTGTTCATGTACGTTTGTAAACGTCTTCAAAAATTGTCCTCTTCTTAAGCAATGGTGGTAATAATCCTGAGCTATCACTGACAGATCCTTTCCCTATTTCACTCATGTTATTACTGGGAGGCAGTATGGAAATCCAAATAATGTTAAAAATATCAATGCATGAGAAGTGAATACTGGAATATTTTTGTAAGCCTATAAAACCTCAGCTACAAACTGAGCAGTATCACCCACAGCTTTGATCTGCACCATTATACGTTGCTTTATGTTTCTTCCTTTCAGTATTTAATTTGTCCAGATATGAGTAGAAAACAAATAATGTGGTTTGATTAGATGCTGAATATTTGTTTGTTTTTGATTTGTTTTCACATGACAATGGAAATGAAGGAAAATGAAGTTACTGTGATATACTGTGGTAGTGTCGTTCATGCTTCCAGAATGAACGTGATTTGCTGCAAGGCAGTAGGAAAACACTTTGTATATGTTTGCATACCCCAGCAGCCTGACTCTTTACAATTTCTCCTGTCTGATCCCCGCAGTTTTTTACTACATGGCCTCTAGTTACACAGATGTTCTTTTTTTCATTGCTCACCTGTAGGTGTATAAGGCACAGGAGTGATTGGGGTGCCCTTATCTTAGTTGATGACCGCTTCCGGAATAACCCAAACAAGTACATAACTGGTAAGCTGTTTAAAAAAAACTAATAATCTTTTTGGAAAAGTTCCTATTAACAAATCAAGGTTACAGAAATATGACTGTACAAATACAGGTGAGGAGGTAACAAAGTATAGCCACGAAACTAAAAAGCTGCAGTTGAAAAGGAGTTGCTTAGGAGGCAGTGCGTTGTGTCTTTGTTCCTGTTCTGTTTGGTAAAGAGGTCTATAAAGCAGCAGACAGATAATGCTGCTGTGTAGTCAGCAGGTGGAGCTCAGCTGCCATGATACAAGTCAAACCATTTTCTGACGTGTCTTTTGCTCAAAAAATACATTCAAATTGCATACCTTCTGCTTCCTTAGGTACTTCTATATCTATTCTGCTATTTGAGAGCTGTAAAAACCATTGCTGTATGAAAGCATATTGCGTTACATTTTTTTGCAATTGACAGTTGTGATTATTTCTGAGTATCTTGCTTAATCTGAAATAAAGTTGTAAAAGCTTTGTTTTACTTAAATTCTAGTTTTTGTCGTACCTTTTTAGCACAGTCATAAATAACTATACTCCAAGTTTCTTTGTAATAATTCTCGATAACAAGAAAAATGAATACCCAGCCATAAAAGCAATGCAAATATAATAATAAGACTGGGTATATATAATGTAGTTTTGTGGTAACTCTTCTTTTTTTCCTCCCCATTAGGATTATCCAAATGGATTCGTCAACAAGTCCAGCATCATGAACATTTTGGTAGTGCACTTGAATCCTTGCACGCGTTTGCTGAAAGAAACCAGAAAGGCATTGATTTTTCGTCACAGTGTAGCAATGAATTTTTCCATGTACCTTTAAATTCAAAAGAGCTGTCATCAGCTTCTCAACAGGAGGCAACTATTCACCTGTCACCAGATGTTCCTGTTAAAAGTGAGGAGCAAAGTTTGTGCCCAGAAACTCATTTAACTACATCCATCAACTCAATTAATCCCGAACCATCAAATCAGCCGAGTAATATCACAGCAATAATGCAACAAAGTATGTTCATTTCCTGTGGGGGGAAAAAAGGCTTCAATCGTGTCTGTCTTGGAAGAAACAAATATTTTTTAAAAGTACTGAAATGCTTTGATGCAAAATAATTATTCACATGTGTATATGAGCTGTGCTCAGCATACTGCAGTTACTCTTAAAACAACTGATAATGTTTGAGAAGCTTGTCGTGCAATCAATTACTTCCACTTAAATTGATTCTGTCATTGAAAAATATAAAGGTAATTTAAAATATGCTTGCAACGTGATTTTGAGCATTATTGCAAGGTGAGAGCTTTGATTCAAGCTGTATCTGCAGTTTAGATATAGTGAGACTCCTTGTGTACAATCAATTCCTATAACAGCTTTACAAGCAGCTATCCATCCATTCCTCAATTGTAGGAAATCTTATCGTTTACTTCTAGTAAGATAGATGTAAATAATGTAAGAGAATAAAGAGTAAAAAATACAGATTTTTAGATCCAGTCGTACATATGCTCTCACTTTACGTGGGCCAGTTAATCTATTGATTTCATTAAGACAATTCATGTGCAAAGATAGTTGTAACATCTGGGCTTTTGTTTGTATTGGATCTTAATGAGCATTATAAAATATCTGCAAACCTAATAAAACAGTGGTAATTTTGATGTGCTAAACATGCTGTAAATCAGCAGGGGGAAGGCATATACAATTAATTAATGTGTTGTGATTTTTCACAGGTGGCCAGAAAGTTGATGTAGAGAGTCATTCTCACAATGCAACACAAAGAAGAAAACATATGGACTCCACACCCAGAAGGCCTGCAACTAAAACAGAGAAAAAGAGTGATCGGACTAATTCTGATTTTATGAAAGAGCACTGCTGCTTTAAACCACTGACTTCAACACCTTTGCCTGCAGCCACGAACTGCGTGTCCACAGCAAGCAGCAAACAAAGGAAGAATGTGAACAGTGCTAGTGAACTTATTGGTGGTGTAAATCAATGCCAGTCATCGTTCACTTTAGAGCATAAACCAAGTATACTAGAATCACATTTGGAAACAACTAATTTTTCAGTCAAAAATACAGAGGCTCCCATTGCTGAGGAGCATCTTGATGAGCAAAAGCTTCAAACCGAGCCCTGTAGTGAGCTTCCTTCAGTAGGAGGGAAACCTGAACTTTCAGTGTTAGACATGTCTGCAGAAGCTGAGGATGAGGATGAGAGTCTTTACTTCACACCAGAGCTCTATGATGATTCAGAATCAGAGGAACAGAAAATGAGACCACTAGATCCAGATGAGAATCAGATTGAATGTGGAAAACCCACAGTAGCTGATGATCTTTTTGTAATCAATGCCTCAAAAACACTAAGTGAGCCAAAGGAAATGATTAATGATGATGGCAGAAACACAAGTTTACATGGAACGATGCTGAGTGGTATCAGTAAGAATAGTGCAGTTAATATTGGAAAGCTGACTAATGGAAAAGAGGCAGAGCAGGTAGAATCTCAAGAGGTGGACACCAAGAAACGGAAAATCAGTCTTTCCAGATCACGAAATAAAGGTGTGTCACCTTTTTTACTGGGCAATGCTAGCACATAGTGACAGCTTCCATGGGAGATGCAATGAGCAGCCTTTCCAACATAGCCTCACTGCAGAGCAGTGATTGCTTTCCAGTTCTACTTCGTATGCTCTTATCAGGCTCAATATTTCATGTTGGTTTTGTTTTTCACTGTGCAAATTATGCACCCTGCAGTTATCTGCAGATATAAACAAGATTCTTCACCCTAACTATGTGACCGAAGGACAGGTGTCGTGTGGTAAATTCTCTGGCTTGTATGGCAAGGAGGTCTGAGTCTTACAGGTTTTATTAGCCTGCCATTAAACACAAACAGTTGAGTTTACATCAGAAAGCAAAAAATCCATATAAAATTAGGGTTTTCTGCATTTGTTAGGATTTTTTTTTAATTAAATGTGTATAACAGCAACTTTGCAGATCAAGTAATACTGTAGCTTGAGAATGGATACTGAAATAGGTGTGTTCTTCAGTACTCACTTCCCTCATGTTTCTTTTGTCAGAACAAGTCTATCGGAAGCTATGTAATAGTAATAGTAGCATTTGCACCCTTGTTATTTGATGATGGTCGACTTCTAAATTAATCTTTCTTCATTTTATAAGGAAGTTGAGGTTTCTTTAAGATTTCCTTTTGAGAGGATGTGATCTTTGGGGTCAGATTTTGTACGTATTCATATCAAAATGAGGACTCATTTATTTGCCCTTCATGCACAGTTTCTATGCCATATGTAACAATGTAAATTTGTACATAACAGACTTTAAATCTGCCTCGGTCTTTTTTTTTAATCATTTAAAAATTTCTTTGATTTACTGCAATCAAAACACCAATCAAGATTTTGCTGTAATAAAATGTCATGCATGATTTTCAAGAAAAGATTGTTTGTTTCCATCGTGTATTAATATGCAGATGCTAGGTTTTGACAGTTGTTTTATAGCCATTTAAATGTTCTGAGTGAGAGCTGAATGAAATCTTAGTGGTCGTTTTCCACAGAAGTTCATCTAAATTCCATTCTGATGTCCACCTCTACATAGCTGTGAATGTGTTCATATCAAAAGCGATTTAAATCGTCTCTCTTCTTTATGCAATAAATACAACTTTATAAAATCAGGTCCAAGGATGGGAAGAATATTGTTCAGTTTCTGTAACAAGTATTATTATGCACTATTTACTATTGGGTTAAGCGTTTTCTTTTACTGGTGCCATGTAAGGATCAAGTGTAGGTTTATGGAATTCTCATAATCTTCATAACTATGTCCATGCTCCCACTTGTTAGGGTAGAAGCAAGCTGTAATGTTGGGAGCCATTTAAACATAAAGCATATCTAAAGATAAGCATAAAGATAAGCATAGCTAATTTAGATTTAAATTTAAGTAATTGATCAAATATCAGGACTTAGTTGCAGTTCTCTGTGGGAATGGCTTCTGGACAGAACTGTCCCACAGGAAATGGGGGAGAGGAGGAGGAAGAGGGGCATTTTCTTTTGGTGTAAAAGCTGTATCAATTCTATCTTTGTTCATCCTTCTATCTAATTATTACATTTAGTATCTCCGTGGTAAGAATGTTTGTTTTCTTTTGTTAAAAAGTTATGGCAATGTAGAATATTGAATTAAATACCCTGCTGCCAGTCTGCAAGTGGAAGGGAAGCAAAATCAATGAACCAACTTTCCTAGGGTTGTTTGATTTCCCAAATGTAGAAGAGCTAAATTACTGAAAATTCTTCTTGTATGTATTAGCCTGGCATGATCTCTAATGTCTAATCATAATATCTTGACTTTATTAAAGGATTGAAAGTTCAGAGGCAGTACAGAAGAGGAAAAGCTACTGTTAGGGCAAGTGGCAACACCTATGAGAGAAAGGTACCCTGTAGATAAAGTATCAATGTTGAAGTGATTACAGTTGAATGTTAAGGTGCAGGGGAAATACAATCTATTATATAATCTTTTATATGATACATAGATAAACACACAACAACAGTGTGTTTGTAGTCTGTATGGTTTGCTCTGGGTCTTTACACTCAATAGAAACCCTTGTTTTTCATTGAAACAAAAAGGCCAAGTGTTACCAAGTCCTGTTAGCATAGATGGACGTGGCAGCTATTGCTGGCACGTAGACTCCAGCTCGTAACCCACTGTAGGTGGGATTCCTGCCTCACTACGAGCCATGCTTCCAATTTCTGGTTCAAAGGTAAATTTTAGGGCAGGATTGACAGTTGGACTTAATGATGTTAGAGTTCTTTTCCAGCCTTAATGATTCCATGACTTGCAGTATGAGAACATAATCAGATTGAAACAGAGTAGTTGACCATTTTTCAAGATTCCTAAGCAAAATTCCAGTCTAAATCTCTGATAGTCTGCAGCATTATTGGCTGTAATGTATCTCATTTTATACAAAGCTATTTCTATATAGGTTAGGTTAAATGATTTTAGCATTTACTTTATTATGAGTCAATATAAATGATAAACATGGAGTTGAATAAATTTGAGCGTTTCATATCTCAAGTAGCTTTGATAAATTTCTTAATGTGTTTATATTTAAAATCCTTAAATGTACATAGATGCACAGCTAGTGTATGCAAAGGACTATTCACATTAACTCGTATATTGGCTTATTAGAAGGAAAACCAACAACAACAGCCTTGCAAGAGAGGACTTTATTGTGTTATCTGTGGAGCAGAAATACTACCAAAAGCAGAAGGTAAGACCTATGGAACTGGTTGTTTGTTTCGGGCTGGGAACTGGAGGATTCTTAACCCTTTTACTTTCACGGTGTGGGATACTGAGGGGTATTTTAGAATAATTGGTTGATTACTGGTAATTCTAAGTGATATTTCAGTGAAAATAAATTACTTTTAATGTGGTTTTCCAGACAGATTTATCTTGCTTGATTGTGTTCCAGATATGTTGATTTATCTTGAAATACAGTGGGAATCTGAGTGGCATTGAAGAGGTAACTGAAGGCAGCTGGTCCTGGCATTATGGAAGGCTGAAAGATTATTTGTAACACAATCGCCCATTCACTGGGCTGCCTTGCTTCTCAGGATTAGGTGTTAATTTGCTACCAGTTGGTAGTATCTAGGCACGGTAACTTTAGGGAACTAATACAAGTTGTAATGAAGCCGTTGAGACTTTTACTGACAAACTGGAACCGTAGGACCACATTGCTGTTCTTCACTATGTAACCTACATTGGTTCAGCTTGCTCTCTTGCCCTCCGCTGGTACATTTTAAGACGTGAACTAGATGTGTTCTAAAATTGCCTCTACTATTTTTGTGAGGTTCTTCAGTTTGGGAAAGTCTAAAAGCTGATATTGGTAATAACTCTTCTACTTCTTAAAAACACCCTGTATTTTCAGTCTATTAGGCCATGTGTGGTAATGATCTAATTATAGGGTGTTGTCATAGTTACGTGCAGAAACAATTAGAAATAGGGGCTTAATACACTTAATATATGAAATCATTGTCTTCCAGGAGAATGTAGGAACCTTTTTACGATAGTTGTTTTAGTGTGGATTTAACTGGTCCCAGTTTTACAAACCAAAAAGTAAGAAGACTTTGTATGCATTGAAGTACATCTCTGGAGCTTGAAAGAAAGCCAGAATGCTGGATTTTTGGGTGATGCTAGAAATGCTAAGAAGACTTAGATGGAGACATGAGCAGAGATCTGTTTATTACCCAGTTATGCTTACAGCAACCACTATGCTACGGGATCTTTACGCATCCCTTCTTTAAGGCCCCAGAAGCTCATTAAGTGATGAAACAGTTGCAGAACTGGCATCAAAGAAGAGATAGTAGCAAGAAGAAAAGCTCTTGAAGCAATCCTGTGTGTTAAATAAAATCACTTAGAATTGCTGAGGTACTTTAATGCTAACACTTACCATGGTGTCCATTGTCAGCAAGAAGTTTAATGCTGTTTAAATTGAATTTCAAATGTCAGTTGATGAGAATTTTAAAACACATTAATCTGCCATGGCTTGAAGAAAATTTTAAGTATGTGACTTTATTCAAAATGAATTCAAACTCATTAGTCAGTTTGGGAGTCATAGCAAAAGGAAAGCTATCTGTTGAAAAGCAAATTTTGGATGCATTAAAAAAATAAAATTAAATAAGGCCCTCTTCCAAGGTCCATCTACATTAATAGAAGTCTTTTCACTGACTTCAGTCGGTATTGGATCAGGGCCCAAATTACCATCTTGTGAATGTGGAAAGTTTGCAGTATGTTTGAACAGTGCTGTATTCAAAACCATGTGTATATGTAAGTCTTATACCCTACCTTCTAAATTGTAGGCATTTTGATAAAAACTTGTTCTGGTGACGTTGAGCTGAAAATAATCTTGAAACTCTTCAGAAATACTCATGTAAGAAGTAAGGAATCCATTAATAACTGTACATGTGAACGAGATGTCACTTCAGATGATGATAACGTGATGTTGGTCATCTCAGATGTTGCAAGTCTCAGTTATCTGAAAGAAACTTTGAAGATTTATCAGACGCCAGTGAAAAGCAAAGGTAAGTTTTACTGGTTGCTGGTAAATGCCACTTAGCATTTGTCAAGCCCTTCAGCTTTAAAAGAAACACTTTTCATTTCCTCCAGGTACTCCTGGTTTTGGTAACATTTTTATCTCTTGATCTACATATGAAATTTCCTTCTATAGAGACGAGCAGTACCAGCCTTTTGCCCCATTAATACTTACTCTCCAATATACTTGTAGAAGTTCTGCAGATATTTTTACTGGAAAATGTTTATGAGCCAAGAGAAACATCAGAGCATTCAAAAAAGACTGTAAGCTGTCTTTCATTAAATTGTTATATAAAACATTCAAAGCTGTACTAAATCTTTTCTGTGAATTTTCCTTATTAGGAAATTTCCTCTTGTTGAGCAACACAATACCAAGTTATAAAATGTACCCTTTACTTGTTTTCTTCTGTTAGCCATTGGCTAAGTGTGGTTGCTGCAATCATTGCTTTCTTTGTGTCAGTGAGATCTTGGTATTGATTTTTCAGTTACCTGTTGCTGTGTAACCCTGACTTCATTTTTCTGATCTTCACCTCTCTAGCATCTTACTTCATTAAGTTTCTGCTAAGAAATGATTCGTTTTACCATGTTATGTTTTATTGCCAGTGTGGTAGTTGAGTTTGCATTGGTCCTTTAATTGAAACACTCTTCCATTGTTTCTGCATAAGTTTACAGAAGTTCGAAGGAAGTCCAGTGACCAGCAGTGCTTCTATGGGTGTGAAGGAAATTCTCTGGCCATTTGCTTTCTCCTTGAAGGAGTATTATTACTTAAATCAAAGTAGCACATCTTTCAAATATCCAGAAGGAAAGTATTGGTATTTGCAAGTGCATGGGCAGTTCTACTATTAGGATGGCACAGTTGTGTATGAGTTTTGTCACAAAGGCTCTATTTTAAATTCTACTGAATTTGCAGAGATGAGTAAGTATTCCTAATCATGTAACTGCTAAAATATGAAAATTAAGCTTTGAATTGTGAAGTGCAGCTTGGGATCTCTTCACTTTTTCAGAATATCTCTCAGTGCTGATGTTAAGCATCTCTTCCTTTCTTTCTGAAAGGCACGAATGCCAGTTTATCTTTTAACGCGGTTTGGAATGAGAAGGAATATTCTCTGACAAGTTACTTGCAGTGCAGGAACTGCCTTGTCCAGTCAGTGTCTCCATGCCCTTTGATAGGAGCTGAGGTTACTCATTTCAATAAAGCACAGTCATGGGTAAGTAAATTAGTTTATTTTGTATATTAGAATGATTACTGAGTGATAGTAAATATTAAAATATCATTTCTTTTAAAGATAGAATGAAAATTTTACCTAGACTAGTTATATATTATTTCATCTGATTTCTACCACAGAGATTTGAATTTTTTTTCAATGTTAAAACTGAATTCAGATACCTTAATACCTTTGTCATTATTTACATCTAATTTGATGCAATGTCTGTAGTATTATGCTTTAAGAAGAGGGACAGGAAAAGAGGCAGCAGCTATCCACGTCTTTCATGAAGGGAAAATCAGAACAAAGCATCAGACATGCATCAGACACAAAAATATTAATCAGACCCTGAATAATTAACATGGATAAGGTCTAGAGGAGTCAGCAGGACAAAAATTATATGTATTGTGTTTCCACTAAGGTTAGCAAACACTGTTAGCAAAGAGTCAATAGAACTCTTTGAAATCTAGATGAGAAAGGTCTGTATACTTCATTGTGCGTTTTTTAATGCCTTGCTTTAAGATAAAGACAGGATTCATCCTGAATGAACTTTGCAAATAACCTTAGGATACCTATCTCCTGAATTTTCCTCCATTTGTATTGTGGGTAGAAAGATAATTGAATTTAATTTGTGGTACATAATCAAATTTAATTCCACTTTGATGTTTTTCAATACTAGCTGTGCAAACTGAAGAGTGTCAGCAGTTTCATTCATGCAGCTCTCCGTGTAGGCAATTGAAGGGGGACGGGGCTGCCCTTCATACCAGGTGCAGCAGGTACAAATGTGTAATCAGCTGGTATTGGGTTTACAAGTATGTGCTTTTGCTAGTGTAACATAAACAAGTGTTGTGCTCTTTGCAGCTCTTCGCTTCCTCTGTTTCTTTACCGAGAAACATGTGGTTAATTGCTGTATTTCCTGAATATGCCTCTTTCACTTCTTTTCTTATGTTCTATTTCCATCCAGTGGAAAGAAATCTTGGTAAGCTCCTAGGCCAGGGAAGAGCAACACAGGCTAAAAAAAGACCACATCTGGCTTTGGGGAGTCATTCTGCAAGCTGGTGGCTTTCAGTAGAAACATATCTAATCTCTTAATGCACATCTTTGTTTCAGAGAGACTTGAGGGAAAAAAAAAATCCCATTATCTTCAATAGACCTGTGAAACAATTGTCAGAACTGACATCTCTGCTTTGGGTCTGTTGCAAACTGTATGTGCCATGACTAGATTTATATGGCAGATGACTTGGATGTGAGAGTAGTGGAGAAGCCACTCTTCTTTTTTTCTCTTTGGTAAAAATAACGTAACTTATTTAGAAAGGTGGAATGGGCTGGGAATGAATGATGTTAGAGGTAAATACAGCTTTAATTCTATCATCTCCTTGCTTTAAGTCAAGTGGCTGTTTTTCTTTAATTGGGAGTATGTGAATGTAAACGAAGACATGTAGAACGAGTAAAGGGAGTATAAAATTATGATTTGTTATATGCTGCCGTATGCCAGAGCAAACACATGCATTAAAGTGAAGAATTGTGATTGAGTCAGTTTTAGCTCCCAGTTATGTATCTTTGAATACCAGACCCTGCTGTTGTTGAGCAATATATTGGTAGTGAAATTAACATTGTAGTCTGTACTGCTGCCTACCCTATGTTAAATCATGTACATTGTCACGAGGCATCGTATGTCATCCTAAAGTACTTTGTGTCATGTGCTCTCTACAAATCAAGTACAGTTGGTTCTGGAAGATGAGGAATTATTCATTTAATAGAAATCATGTAGCAAAGCAAGCTTAATGTAGAATCACGGGCTTTGATATCTGAGATTTACTTCTAGGGTTGGTAACCCACAAGATGTGATGCTGTATTTTCAGGAGTTAAATTGCAGGTGTGATTATCAAGTTAAATTTTGTAAATCTTTTTTTGAGAACCTACTTTCTTATATATAAATTACACGTTTATATTGAAAATAAGATTTTTAGATTTGCTGTTATGTTTCTACAAATTCAATTACATCACATGCTAGCCACTGACCTAGAAACCTCCATTAGGTGATTCAGGCTTTATGTGACATCAGTGGCATGTAAGTTCGTACTGTTATTTATGTTCCTTAAACAACTCTAAATAATTGTGTATTCATGTTTGTGGTCTTTGTGCAACAAGAACAACTTGGTAGATGGCAGCACTTCAGAAGCAGAATGCTTTAAGATCGAGCCAAGCTAATGTAATTCTTCTCTATGTTAAAAGGTGAACGAAACTTTGACAATTAAGTTTTTAAACTTATTAAGTTGTTGCTATCACTGATTAGACAGTCAGCTGTTGAGGCAGTAGCTTTTATATAACAGGATATTGTTTTGCTCATCATGTTACCACATTAGGCAAACTTTTATCTTAATGCGCCTATCGGGAATACCAGTCTGACCTCAATCTGAGTAAAGCCTTAATAGTCGACGTGAGGGATGCTTGCAGGAGGTGGCACGGTCATTTTCGCAGACTGTATATTTGTTATCGCATGTTAATCAGATTCATCATTCTGTTTAATAAAGATTTCATCTGCCACGCGAATGCATAATCGGCTATGTCTGAGTGGCCGTCCTTTGTCTTGAGCAGATTGCTAAAACTGTATTAAGCATCATTAGACAAAAATGACGACCTTATTAATTTGTCCTTTATGTGTTTTCCAGCAGATTGGACCTCATTATTATGCAAACACAGTACACAGAGCAGCACCAGAAGTAGCTCATTAATGTTTCTTTCCCCTTAGTACATAACAGATTATTATTGTGAAGTGTGCATGAAATAATTGCTAATTATGTGCCTTAAATGGTACAGTGATTGTCTAGATTTTTTTATCCAGTCTAAGGGTGCTTTGGAAGACCATCAGAAGCTACAGGTTAACAGCACTGAAGAAGTAAACCAGAGGAAGTGAATCACAAAACGTGCATTTTATCACACGTTTTCCTGCCTGTAAGGAGTAATTAGGGCAGCTATGGATCATTTCGTGCTCACGCTATTTCTTATTGTGTAAGAAAGTACTGTCAGCTGGCCTAATTTAAGGTATAACTTAGCAGGTATGTCGGCCAATGAATAAATGCAGGTAAGCTTGAACTGTTGACTTACAGTAAAATAAAAATGGTCTTTAATGGTAATTCTTCAGTTAGCACGGTTCCCTTATTTACACACCATTAAAAGCTTCCATTTCCCAATACTGTTCCTTCCACCTTATGTTCTCCCAGTCCTTGCATTTATTACAGGCTGTCTTTTCAGTATAATTCTCCTTAAGATTCATAAGCATTATAGAAATTAAATGTTAGGATTTGGCAATTGTCTGTAGTTTGACAACTTTGTGCTAAGTGTGTAATTGGTTTAAGCTGGTGGTGCTTCGTACTTATCCGTGGCACATCTTCTGTAATCTGTCTGCCACCATAGCTGATAAGACTTGGCCACAACTGAAGTTTTTGCAGCGCTAGAAATAAAACCCTGATCCATTAAGGGTTTGCATGGGTTTAGCTTTATAATCTGGTTTAGAAATTGTGAGTAGTCAGATTTCAGATGCAAGATTTGTTGTCAGAAAGCATCACGAAAACAATTACAACAGCTTATGCTTTCTTAGCCTGTTGTTGACGACCTAACCTAAATGCAGGGAGTATTTCTGAAGAAAACCATTCTTAGCTGGCAATTATTGATTACATTTGAGCACCAAAATAGGTGTCTTTGAGAGCCAGGAGGATACCATTCACCCAGCATTACTTACATTAAATAATTTTGGAGTCGTAACTGCATTTGGCTGGTCTTGTATCATTGCTGTTGTCAGCTGGCACTATATCAGTGTGATGGTTGCTGCATATAGAGCTAAAATAAATGGAGCAGGTTAGTCAGAAGTTATTCTTTAAACATTTCATGTTTAATGGTTCATTACTGAATATTTATTAAGGACCGATATCTTCCAAAAAATAAAAATGGAAGTTTTTAATGCAGACACCAGTTCTTTTCACTGCACTGTTGTTAGCTATTGGGCATATGGCTGAAAGAAACCTCGGATCCACCGTGCTTTGTATTTTCATTTTACCAGGAATGCATTCATTTCTGCTGTTCCTGTCTTTCCTTCTCTCTGTGGTCTTTGCTGTTTTTAGATGGCACTAAAGCTTGAATTTTATGGAACACGTTGAAAGAAGTACTTGCAGAATACTTCTTCCTTCTCTTTTAAAGAATGCTTGCAGCCTTTTTGTGAATATTGTTAACGCTGCTGAATGTACCTTATTAAAGAGGAAGAAAAGGGTTTATGACTCTGGAAATAAGGGTAAATGATGTCTGATCAAATGCCTCTATAGATACAAATGTATGCCATGTCGTCATTGCAAAATCTTCCTTGTATTTACTATCATATCCGTGCTTGTATTATTCTTTGATAAGCCTGAAAGCTCTACTTATCAGGGACTGATTATATTATTGTTTACTGAGTTCTTTGAGGGCTATTTAAGTGAAACTAAATCCTCATTAGTGAGAAGCACGGCAGGTGCTGAGTGCCACCTTACAGTTGTTTGTGCTTTTGTTGTCTTCTAAGACTTGAATTTTCCTCTGCCTCATGAATTACAGTGCCAGATACTTAAAAGTTGACAGATGAATATTACCATGGCTGCTGGCAAGAAGAGAGAACTCTTGAGTAACTTCTAATCAGATAAGGATGGCTGCAGAAGGGGGCTTTCAAAGCACAGGGACAGAACTGACTTCTTAGGTCACCAAGTCCATTTCTTCTTCCAGGTGTTATCATGGTACAATTTATGGTGCTCAGCCAAGTTGATTTACATTCCAGAAGTACCATTTCTTCAGCTTCTGTAAATGTCTTCATGTGTGTAAGGAGTCACTGGGAGGGTAAATAAGGAGACATCAGTAAATGTATCGATACGTTTTCTTTCCCATTTTTTTTTTGTTGCCTGGGTTAGAGGCATGAAGTTGTGTATGCTTCTTTAAGGACTGTAGGATGATTTCACAGCATCCTATGCAACATGCTTTACCTGAGGATGTCTTTTATCATTGGTGCTGACAGACAATTTCTCTTTGGATGTAGTCTTTCATCCGTAATCTCGTGCCCTTCTCACCTTAGGACTGCATTGTTTAGATGGACCCAAGTTACTGGCAATGGGCCTGCTTGGATCCACACCAGTCTGTGGGGCTGCTGTGGAAGTGGTATGAGAAAAAAAACCATGGGCAGAGGAGGAAGAGTTTGGAGTTCATAGGCCAATTTTTATTTCTTTTCTTAAAGTCCAAGGCTGGACTTTGAGAGCAGCGTAGTCCTCTGTTGCATTAGGGCAGCACTTTGTGAAGCTGCACTGCAAAATGCATTTCTGGAATGGTTTGGATTGAAAATATTACCATTGTTTTGTGGGAGTGTTTTTATACTGGATCTCTTCAGGAATCTGATTTATGGTATAAGCCCACGAGCAGTTTTATCATTAAAACTAGATCTGGGAAAGCAGGAAGCTCTTGCACCGATTGCCGAAGCTTACTGAGTTATGGGAAGTGTACAGTAGCAGCTGCTGAAATTACAGATTCAACATTCTGATTGTTTTATATTCTAATGAGCATCCATTGTGACAAGCTGGTATTTTATACTGATTATGTCAGTCACAGAGTGCAGCTGCCACTGACCCCTCAATCACCAGTAACAAAAACCCTCTTTGTTATCAGTATGGGAAATATCTTGGCCATTATGGGTGTGAATTCAAAACAGAATAGCATTCATGCACAGGAAAAATTTAAAAGCTCCATGATTCGTTGACATGAGTCTAAACATCTCATACTCGTTATTATACGGGAGTCCTTTTTTGAAGTTTTACTGTACATTTCTACATAATTAAATTATTAACTGTTCAAGCATCTGAATGCCACAGAGCTTTCGGTCAGTAGATGCACTGAAACTTCTCATCACTTTTGTACACTGAACTCTACCTTTTTGTACATTTCTTTTCTCCCATAAAACGCAAATCTCCAGTCAAGGTAAGAATATTTGCAATTTGACTTTCATTCTTAAAGTGAGTGTGCTTTCAAGTAGTTTGACACTAATTTTACTAAGTGAAAGCCATTTTTCACACTTTAAGAGCCAAGCGGCTGTAGTCGAATGAAAGAGTGAATTAGATTTGTTGCAGATGTTTTCTGAGTCGGATACCTCTGGGTTCTGTAAGGCACTTCTCATTTCTGGGAAATTAGAAGAAAATTAAGTTGTTTGTCATAAATATGATAGATTTACATAGTTACACTCTATAGTATATCTCAGCCCATGCAGGCTGTGGCGTGCAGCATGCAGGAATATTTTCTGTAGTGTCTATGTCTGGGTTGTTCAGTGCAGGAATTCTAGTTTGGGAACTTTTCTAGTCCTTAAATTGCTACCATACAGCAATAATATAAGGTAGGGGGTGGAAAGACAGACAATTACCACCATTCTTCCATATGTAATTTGTATATGGTATTGGTTATTTTTATTAAGTTCATAGTTTCTTCCTCTTGATGGAATACAAACATTTGGCCAAATTCTTTGCCTGAAGTCATTGGAGCCAAGGATAAATTTGGTTTTCTCCTCTCTGAAGGGCTTGAAATAATAATAATAAAAAAATTGGCCACGATTTTAAAGATTTTTATGGTGTTTATAGATAGATGCGTGGCTGTACAGAGATTTAGCCGTGCCTGTCTTCAGGGAAGGAAAGAACACTATCAGATAAAACAATACCTCAGCACATTTGAATTCACGTAAATCGTACGTGACTCCAAACTCCTTTGAGTTCTCTGTCCTATGGTTTCCTGATATGTAAATGGAAAAAACTTCTGCATACGTTTAGCTTGTGCTCATTAAGTGCTTTGAAACGGTTGGGTTGAAGTTCATATAGAAGCACGCAGGTTATTTAGTGGACTTATGTCTGTTTTCTCCCATTTATATCCTTCTGTGTGATCTATTTTTGAAGATGAGATAATATAAAACTGAGTATATTCATTCTAATTGGTACAGAATTTGTCTTGTACGTGTAAGACCTTTCATTTATATATTACTTCTTTTAATGCAGTGGAAAAAGTGGTGGTTGTAACTTCAGATAAAAGTAAAAACAAAAAAGAACACAAAAGCAAACAACTTTTCTCGGGCAGTTTTGACATCTACATTTTATATTTCATAAACCTCAGCTGCAGTTCACACTTGTGGAAACTATAAGTGTCCTTTTATTTTTAACAGCAGCCTAGGGTATGGTTGAAAGAGGCATATTTCCATTTTGGCTTTTGTTTGAGCAGCTTCCAAAACATCATTCTACTCCTTTGCTGGAAAATTTGCCAAGTCTAGCTCAGATTAAGTTTCTTTGTTAGATTTGTTCTTTTAAGCATCTGGATCAGAAACTGTATCCCATGCTATGGAGTAATGAAACATTTGGAAATCATCTGAGAAATGGTAGTAAGCCATGATAGTACTGTACATTCTTTTTAGCTGTAAGAAATATGTAGCTTACAGAGAAGTTTGGGGTTTTTTTGAGTAAGCTTTACTTTGAACCTCCCTACTAAGAGGTTACAGTTCATTCCTCTGGGATGCAAACAGGCACTTTTATCTCTTAAACTGTTGTCATCCCTTTTATCACCATAAAGCACAGTTTTGCTTGATGTATATCTATATTCCATGGCAAACTTCAGCATTTTAGGATATTTCAGAGGAAAAAAAAGAGACACACAAACAGCAATTATGTGAATTATAGGTCGAATTTTTATTGTAACTCATAAAGCCAGTGGTGGGTGGTTGGGTTTGTTTCTTTCTGATGCATTACTACTTTTGCTGTTTAAAAGGTAAATCAATATTGTACATGCAAGTTCATCAATGGGGCTGGAAAAATCAGTTTAAAATAAATCATTGGAATTTATAGTATGAGAAAATGTTTTTCTCATGTCATAAACTTGAGAACCTTATAAAGTCAGTCTGCTCATATTATACTTTCAGTTTTGAAGAATATTGTTTGTTGAAGAGAAACAGATCTGAATGCTAGTGGTAAAGAACTAGTATAGCCTCTTAATTAGCTGTGTAACAGTACTAAATTGAAGAAACGTTTGTACGTTAAGTACAGGATGGGGAAGAAGAGACAACTCTTGAGAATGTGGACAGGAATATGCATGTTTTGTATTACTTTTAAGGCAAATATATTTATTCACTTAAAAGAATTAGTGCTGTAGCCAAAACATTCATTAGTTTTCTCCACAGTGTACCATTCACGTGACTAACTGGGATTAAGAACCTAGCTTTAGTTGGGGTGTTTGAGTAAATGCAGATGTTTAATTATATTGCATATATGATGCATTTCTTTAACTTTTTATTAATTAATTTCCCAAATATTTTGTTCCTTTGAAAGGCACGAAAAGCAGGAATTACCAGGAATGAAACCTGAATGTTTATGTTCTTGTAGCAAGACTTCAACCATCAGATAAAACAGACACCAAATCAAACCACTCGTTGCACTGGAGTTTATTGTGAATGTCACCTTCAGGGAACGAACCAAAGCCAATTTAGTATACAACAGCATGGGATTTTTAATTCTTTTTTATTTTTTGAACTTTCTCTTTTAAGCTTCTGTTATCCAGTCCCTTCTTGTTACACTGGACCTCTTGTAAAATTTCTTACCCCGTGTTGTGCACTTCAGTCTCTACATGAGAAACGTTTGTCATGCCTCGAAAGGCACTGACCTGGTGGGCAGTCACAGGAGGCGACTCAAGAGGGACATAAGTCAATAACAGTTTTTTTCTTCACCTCCAAAGAGGTTTTGTTTAGCAACATTCGTGGAAATCGTATCATCTGTTTGACATGAAGCTGTTGACTCCTTTAAACTCCATACCCACCGTTGTGTCAGTGTTCTTTCAAAAGAACTTCCACAAATGTTTGGTTTCTGGGTGTGTGAACAATTGGTTTCTTCAACGGGATATGTGAGCTCAGAGCCTTGTGGGTTTGTTGGTTCCCTGTCACCTGAGATCTTGTGTGCAGCCAGCTGAAGTTGTGTCTGTGATTTGCAAATGCTCTGCTTTTTGTTTTTCAAGGCTGTTCACTGGCTCCCATCTGCGTCACCCGGAATGGTTTATTTTGCAAGGTTTGGACCTATTTGCTCATCGTGGATGCCTCTGTATTGATGTAGGAGAAAGTAGCATAAATGGTTGCGCAGTATGTAAGAAGCAGGAAAAAGCAGATGGCTGCTCTGTTAATGGGGCTTCTCCACTTGATCTCACACGGAGAGAGACCTTTTCATTGTCAGAATTTCTCAAAGCTCATTGATTTTTCATTCTAGCAGGATTTATTTGCTTTTGAATCACTGCTGTGCTGTTATCATTAGATACTGAACCTTTCACTGGGCTGCACATTCCACTAGTTTTTTGATACTTGGTCTTTTTGGATTCCTGCACAGAACTTCTTTCTTCCCCCCTTTACATTAAGAACACTTAATAGATTCTTACTGAAGTAGACACGGTCAGTTTTTATTTTAAATATTCCAAATGCAGTTTGACCTTTTTTTTTTTTTTACAGTTTTTGCTTAACGCTAAAAAAAATTAAGGTCAGAAGAATTCTTTTCAGTTCAGCACCCAGGTTTTGTATGTCTCAGATTATTTCCCCTAAATTCTGTACAAACGCGTTTCTTTCATTAAAAGAAAGACAGAGATGTTACGAATGAAAGGTAAACTTTCTTGAACAGCATGATCCAAGTTCCTCTTGTTCTTCTGAAGGAAACCAGGACAGATGCCTCAAGTCAAGGTTGCAAAACCAAACATGCTGTTTGCTGTGTGCTTAAGCAGGAACAGCTGCAGTCTTGTGTTGCTTCTTTTTTAATTATCAGATCTGCTTCTTTCAATAATATCCTTGCTTGTGGTCTGGATCTGTAAAATATGAAAATATGGATTGAATAGGGATTCATGTTTACTTATTTATGGCTTTGGGCTTACAGAACAAGTGAACATACCCAAAGTATTTTCTCTTCTCTGCGTATCATCTTATTACCAGTACTTTTGTAATAAATGCCATCTTGATCCTTCAAAGGAAACCATTTATCTGTTTTGTAGCACATCGTATTTCACTGCATTAACAGGTCTGATATTATCACAGGAGAGTTCTCAACCAGTTGTTTGGTTTGATTAAAGATGATTGCTAGTCACGTAAGATGCTATTGATTTTCTTTTTCTTTTGGCAAAAGCTAGGAATGTCAGCTTATATAGCTCATTTGTCCTCAGTGACCTGGATGGAGATTGAATCTTCCTTCTTTGCTGTGTTTTTCAATAGCATGATTCTGAAGTCTGTTGGGTTTATGTTGTCATAACTTAATCTACATTAGATCCCTGGAAAAGAGTTGTTTTGTAAAGGAGGGGTAAGACATATTATTAGCTGCTCTTACAAAAGAACATGAATATCAGTCAACTAGCTGCTGCATGACATGCTACGTGAAAACAGTATTAATGCTAGCACTTAAATGACATCCTTCCAGTTTGTCTTTTTGCCTGTTTCCTTTTAAACACCCAAGGTACTTCTTTACTTTCATTTCTGTAGATGATGTTAAGGAGACAAAGTGCACAGAGTTTCTGAAGAGCTCTTTGCAGGGAGCGGTAGGGCAGTTGGTTTCTTTGATGAAGCTTCAGTTCCTAGAAGTGAGTGAGCATGGATGAACATCAGCTTTCTTTGATGAAATGATGTTTTTAATCCTCAGGATTGTATGGTTAAGATTGAGGCAAGCCAAATGTTCTTAAACAGAAGAACAGAGATGTATAATTCATTCTTGTAGACTTTGTCTCATTCTCAGGCTTTCAGAGACCTGAGTCATGATTTTTGGACTGTCACTAATGAGATTATGTATGCATAACTAATGCATTTGGGCTATGAAATTTCTGTACTGCTTGTGTTCTACTGAAATGTAAGTAAGTCAGCCATATCGTGTCAACCCTATGCTATGAACCTTCAGAACCTGGGACAATGGAGGGAACTTCTATGATTCCCTACTGAAAATAGTAACTGGATGAAAAGCTGTGAATGTGTGGGACTAACAGGTCTTCACTGGAGCTCCCAGGAAGCAGGAGTAAGTGGCGGGAGCAATGGGGTTGTAGACAGTGGCTCTGGAGCCAGACAGGAACCAAAAATAGCAGTCTGGGTATGGCAGCCTAAGCTAGGAGCTAATGTATAAGTCACAGGTCAGGAGTGCTGCTTGGAGCCACAGCCACAGGCTTGCATTGTTGTCCCAAGATTGCCTTAAATAGAATTACTACTCCTGATCCAGTCATGTAAGGCGAGCGTACTTGTAGTTACGGTTACCCACCTAGAAGGGCTGGCTTATCTACTACTGCTAATACCAATTGTTAGAGAACTTACATTTGCACCTATTAATTTTGGCAGTGGAAGATAGTACTCTGTTAATTGAGAAACTGAATTGTTTTAGAGAGGAAGAGAAAGTTTTGTAATTCAGAGTAAATACAGTAAGGTGACTTGGTGAGTTTTGGATAACTTTTGAAGAACTTGATTGAAGCTTAACAAACTCTCATCTAAATGGAAGTTGAAGTTTATTAGCTATATCTAACATGCAGGCTTTTTCTGATGGTGGAAACAGGAAAATCAAGTAGCAATGTATCACTTATTTCACTGGTGTATTGAAATGCACATCCAGTGGAGCATGTGGAATGCTAAGCATAAATGACCAAGCTTAAGCAGATGTTCAACATGATTATGCTTTAGACTTCAGTTTACATCTAAGTTTCATGTCAAGTTGTTTCACATTTATTTATTTGCTTTCCTTGCATAGGAAAAAGAATGTGGACAACAAAACAAAGGGAATACTATGACAGTACATCCCAGATGATTCGGCTTGTGTCATAAATAAATCTGGTGGTATAAAGCCTATACAAGTAAATTTTCATTTTATTTTTAATAATGGTGAATCCACAGTGCTACGTAGATGTAAATGGAAGGTGTCGATGAAAGCATCTGGTCTCATTTTATAGCAGGTACAGTTGTTGTCGGCTCGGTACAATTTGTTGAAATGCTTTTTAAGGGCTGCTTCATAAAGTACAAGTGTGTGTGTGTCAAGTATAATCAATATCATAGTGAAAAAATCCTGGGGACATCCGTGTAGGTTTTTAGTCTCGTAACAGTTCTTAAATTGCAAAAGATAATGGAGGTAGGAGTTTCAATTGAGTAGTACTTTTGATAATAAATGGATAAATCGCTGCTTATCTTGTCCCAGATTAGATTAAAAGCCCTATTCTGGAATCTAGTGGAAAGAATTTATGGGAAACACTGTTTCCATACTAATATTTTTTGGGCATAAGAGAGGAAATATGCCTGATGATATTAATTTGCTGTTAACTAATATAGTACAACATCAGTAACTGGCAGTTAATCTATCAAACTCATGCCATGACATCTTACTTGTTATTTTAATATGTTATAAGCATGAAATGTGTTTTTCAGGTATGTTTTACATTTGCGCCAGGTAATGGAAAGTACAATATATTATGTGCTTGTGCCCCAGAGGAAACTTTTAAACAAAAATAATTGAATGCAATAAATCTTCCCCTGCCTGCCTTCTGCATTGTATCTTAGGTTTCATACTTATAGTAAGCCTTGTTGGTAGTGGCAAGGCAACAGTGCTGCTGCCAGGGACGCTGCCCTTGCCCACCATATGTTTGGTTTATATTATAAGATTTCTTTAATTTTCTCTCTTTTTACTCCTCATTTCTTCACTAAGTGACATCTTTTCTTTTTTATCCCTGAGATTTAGAGTCTTATTACAGATTGCTGTTACTATTGGGAGCAAGACTACAGTTTTTCAAATAATTAGGAACATCCACAAGCTAATAAATCTGTCCTGAAATTTTCATTTGATTGTGTACATTGTATAAGTTGATATTTAATGGTGTCTCTGCATGAATGATTTATCAGGTGTTTATTTTCACAAGTTTTCATCATATACAGTGGTGAGATGATTTGATGCACGGTAGGTTTAATAACTCCGGTGCTTAGATTATTATTCCTGTTTGGTGTATGGTTTATTTACTCCCTTATCAGACACTAATCTTAAAAAGACTTCCTTGTTCTGTGAATATGCAACTTGTTGTAACTGATGCTTAGTAAGTGCAACAATCTCATAAATCTCCTGTCATAGCATCTTGTGTACTGCTTGGTTAATTGCTTCAGAAGGTATAGAGGTCCATGATACACCATGAAGTGAACATAAGCTAAAATGTGATAAATATTCTCTTCTTTAAAAAGTAAAATCATTTGATCATACAGTGGCTGCTGCCATTGTTTCTTTGTTGTTTGTTAAAGCAGCTTTGCTGTATTTAAAAGTAGTGATAAGTTGTATTAAAAGTTTCTAAGAATATGTAAAATGGAAGACTTCTAGAAAGAAGCGATGGCATGGATTGCAGCAAGCCAGTAAAAATGGATGTAGGCCCAGGCTTGCAGTCCTGGTTCAACCAGCTCCGTTCCCCACCCAGGTGTTTGTTTAGCAGGAGGTCTTGAGATGTGATGAGAGAGAAATTTCACTCCAAGCTGGTTGAACAGGTCTGGTGTCACATAATAGTTTCAGTGTCAGAAGCAGTCATGCTTTGTTGTCATCTATTTCCTCTAAATACTTTAAATCAAAGCTTGGGAAAAGTATTGATCTCAACACAATGTACACTTGCAGGTATATAATACCTATATTAGAAACATTTGTGGATGGTTTTTTGTCTTCCTCTATGCATTTATCTTTAGAACTTAAGATACTGGACAAATGCAGTTGTACTGATTCTGATCGCAGTAGAGAAAAAAAAGACTAAAATTGTTTTTGAAGAGGTCACTACTGAGTTAAAGCTGTTTAGGAATCTCCTCCTTTGTAGCAAACTATTTAAAACAAATCTTAAGTCCTAGTTTAGTATGCAAAATATTAGCAGCAGTCGAAAATATAGTAGCTGAAGGCAATTGCAACCAGATGGGCTTTCTTATTCTGATTGGCCATGTGTTACCATAGTAAGAACTGAAAAAATCTGGTCAAAACATAATTCTTCTAGAGGAAATGACCTTGATAGTTCCTGACTACTATATGGGTTTTTTAGAGCCAACAGATAGAATGTATGAAGAATTGTGTGAATTGCAAATACTTGTAATGCAAAGGACACAGTGTTTGTTTGGGTATTTCAGAGGGAAAATATGGCTTTTGGAGAGAAAAAACTCTGAAGCAACGCAAAACTGCCATCTACACACATCTACACAGGTATAAACAGAAAGGCAGGGACGGCACAAGTTTCAGATGAATCATGCAAAGCCATTCTCCTGGGCATTGCTTCACGGAAATGAATAATAACTGCAAGTGTCTGAACAATGTAAATCACACTTGTGCTTGGAAAACCTCTTAAAATACAAACGCGCTTTATTTCTAATAGACTGGGAAGTTTATGGCGTTAAAATGCTCGGTTTATGTGGCTTGCTTTAAGAGCAGCTCATATTCGCCTACTTTTTAAACCTTAGATTCCCACGTATGCATCCCCTCTGATTATTGATAATAAAGAGCTACAAAGCACTGTTGCAGTGTAGAAATATGCATCAAATATTTTGCATTATTACGCTCACTGATGATCTGCCCCATAGTTGGGGCATAGCAGGATCTCTGTGTCCATCAATACACATGGGACTTGCCTGTCAGGATGGCAAATCCTCAGAAGCCCATTACATGTTATGCCTAGACAACATGCAGTGTGATGAGACTGCACCCTCTGTGATTTTTTGGGAGTTTGCTGCTCTGTATAAAATGATATAATAATGCATTGTATCATTTATATAATGCCTATGTTTACAAATCTAATATGCACCTACGTGTGAATCACACAGATGCATGATGTTCCCATGTTCATTATGCCACATAACTCTCCTTTAAAGCTGATACTGCAGATTGTTCTCAGTTGCGCTCAACATTTTAAACTTGTTGTAGGACAGAATCCATACCTTGGCAAATCCATTTAGGCTCGATTTTAAACACTCTTCACAGCATTTGGAAACTGATTGTACCTTGGGGACAACCTCAATGGACTTTGTGTGGATTAATAACAGTACATGCAAAGTAAGTTGACAGTAAAACTTTCACTTGTGTTTGGCTGAGCTCATGTAAATATAACACTGATGAAGTGAGACTAAATCCCTAGTTAAAATCTTAAACTCCTTTTGTATGTAGGTTTAGTATTATTATGCAGTGTCATTATACACTTAGAAAATAATTGAGCAGTTCTCCCAGCAGAGGTTTAGATACACTATGCAGTGTTTTTGTTTGGTTGAAATTCTATTAAGAGTTTGTTAAACCAACATTGACTGCATTGCTGAAGCCATCAACAAAATCCATGTTTCAGTTTATCTTATATTGCCCTATTTTCGTACATGATGTAATAATTAATTGTCTGAAAATACATGTAAATATATGCATTTTGATTATGATCAGGTTTGTCTTTTTCAGTAAACTTAAAAATCCCAGCTTTAAGCGGGTTAATTTGGATTTAACTGAACATGAAGTTTCATTTTTCCATATCAAGGTATCGTGTTTTGGAGCAGACTTTCATTTATAAATAATAAATTACCCACTGTTAGTAAAACATTTTCAAATGATTTGCACTGGAATAGTTAATGCCAAGTTACAGGCCACAGTCATTTAATCAAACTTCATTTAGTCGAATAAGTGAGCCCAATAAATGCCGTTGTTTCTGTAACTATATTTTAACAACCTATGTCTTTCCAGCTTCCTGGACTGCATTGGTCTCTGCATGAATGGTAGGTCTCTGAGGAGCGTGTGTAGAGCGCATTTAAAGGGACAGAGGACTAAGTTCGAGTGGCTTACTTTATTTCTCTTTAAAAAGAATAAAATGCCCCGAGATTTACTAGTGCATAAACTTCAGTTGTGTTTGGAGTTTGAATGGCATGCACTGTCTGTTGCTTAGGCACTGTGATGTCTGCAAGCTTACAGACTGAATGAGCAAGTGATTGGAGTGGTCTGAAATAAATAATAATAAATAAAACATTATTTGCACCATGCGCAGAGGCTGGAACTTGAAAGGAACCCATCCATCTTAACAACCGGTGAAGGATGTGACTAGAAAGAAATTCTAGTTTGGCCTCTTATGCAGAGACAAGATCAAATGTAATTAGACCATCTTTGACAGATGTTTGTCATCTTAAAATTCTACAGTGAAAGAGATTCCGTAAGCAACTTGGGCAGCCTGTTCGAGTGCTGCACTCCCTTTAGAACTTGAGAGGTTTCCTATAGGCAACATTAATCTTTGCAGATTAGGCTAGTTTCTTCTTGTGTGTTTAGCAGCAGAGAAAAAGAACAGTTCTCCAGTGACAGGGAATCAAAAACATGTTGAAAGATTTGGGAGGAGTCTAATTTGGTAACAATATGAGGTTAAATTTAGTAAGAATGTTCAGAAGAGGAATATCTGAGAGCTGTTGAAAGACAAGGGCAGCCCTTTATTGTTGTTAGCCTCTCTTCTTTGTCATAATGAGAATAAATATATTTAAAATAAGGAATTGCATACAGTACTAAATCCTGAACAACTGCACGCTCCTGCAGGAGCTTCTGTGCCCTGATCCTGCCCACGTATGTGCCTGCCCGAGCCAGGCAGCAGGGATTGCCCTCCAAAGCGCTCACAGTGAGCCTGGTGAATGCTGATGGCTTTGTACGCAAGAAGGCAGCAAATAAGGGCTTCTGATGAGGAGAAAGAGGAGTTCAACAATGCATGAGGAGTGTTTGAAGTACGTGAGACTGCGATGCTTTTCATGCATTGCTGAATTAAATTGAGACTTCTTAACGCAGGTTGTTACACGTGTCGTTTGTGTAAATGGATTCCATTAGGAATGCTCATGGAAGAAAGCTCAACAAGAGCTGATTTAATTGTTTCAAGAACTGGAAGCAAGATGTCAATAAAGGAAAACACTGCAGCACCTCTTGAAATCCTTGATCTGGAATATGAGTTGGGGTCGTTGTAGTTGTCCCAGTGTTACTTTTCCCATTTGCTTCTGTCCACTCTCAGAACGTGGTGCGATGGATTCAGATGGGTGCCCAGATGGGTCCGGAGCAGCCGATATCTCTGATTCGTTCTGGTTGATTGGACTGCAGATCTCCCAGGTTCTCTGTCTCTCATGCAGAGCAGGGCTGATCTCAGCCCACGCTGCTTTTAGGCCTTTGTCCTGTGCTGGAAACTTTCCAGGAATGGTGGACATTGAGCTCCTTCTTAGTTTTACCTGTTTGGGTTTTTGTGCATACCTGAACTTTCATATTGCTTGTCATCTTAAGGCACTTCCCATGGGCTGACATGTATATGTACACTCATAAAGGTCCACCCACACTTTCTAAAATGCATTTAATATGTATGGGTTTTCAGAACTTGGCTGCTTGCAATGAATTTCTCCAGCCAGTTTCTAATCTCTCCAATCCAACTTAAATGTAAAAGCTCTATATAGAAGATGGAAAACAAAACCATCTGAGTTGGGCAGTAAGGAAAAAAATATACTGCAGATTGTAAAATTTTGTTAGCATTCCTGCGCTGTCTGCAATTTTTTTTAATACTTTTATTCTACCAGATATTCCAATTAAATTAACTACTTTTCTTTTGCGTGGTAGTCAGCATAATGTGTGTATTAATTTGTCTCTTGTGTTTGGAAAAAGAATGCAGTTAATATACTAACTGTACTGTAAAGTCTGTCTATAAAATATTAATCTCTGGAATGGATATTATGTAGGGACATTGCCTTGATGTTCACTGAAATACAACAAATATATATTCAGCATATATTGTTTTTAAGGATTTCTTTAAATCAATGGACTCTCAGTTGGTGGCTTTAGTAAGAGAAATAAGACAAAATGGACAAACTGCTGCAGAACCAGACTGTGGGGATGCAAGAATGTAGAGTCTTCCTGTTACGAAGGGTAGGCTTCTTGCTCTAATTGGTTTCACAGGCTGAGCATTCATGGTATATCACAGCAATGAAAATGATGGTATGGGATGAGGTTAAGGGGAGGGTGAACAGCCTGGCTCTGCGACTTCAGCCTCTAGCATCTCTTCTGCACACATTCAATACAATCATTAGACATACTTCATCATCTGTTTTCCCCTGTACTTAACCTGGGGTCACTGTAATATTTCATAGTTTTAATGCTTCCAGATTTATTAAAGGGCTGTCAATAGATTCTTTTAATCTGTGTGTATACAATGCGAGATATTGATTCCCTTACTTGAAAGATCCTAATATCCTCTTCGTGATTCCTTCAATGTTGTAAAAAGGCAGGAATTGGTAACTGCTGGTAACGAGGTCTCTGGCCCTTGGAGCTGTGCTTCATGCATCAGGGGAGGGTTAGGAGAGGCAGGAGCTCACAGAGCAGGAAAGAGTTCTGTACAAAACCACAGATATAATTATGGCTGGTGCACACAGTGGGTGGTTTAAGCATGTCTGTTGTGACAAGAGGGATTGGGAAATCATCTGTGCCACCCTGGGAGAGCGCAGTTAACTTGTAAAAAGAATTCCTGGGTTCAAAGCAGAGGAAAGCCATGATCAAATGCCTCCTGAACTACAGGTGCTTACATTCATCACTGTGTTTGATGAGGGTCACAATGGAAGAATGGTGTGCTAGAGTGAGAAAACATTTTGTGCAGAGAAGAAAAACTTGCTGCTACTGGATAGTCAGTTAATTCTTATGCAAACCAAAGCTATGCATCTCTCTTTCATAAACTGAATCACTGCTGAATTGTGCTAAAGCCAATAAAAGAATAAAGGAATTATACATTCAAAAGCAAAACTTGTCCTGGCACATAGCACTTTTAGACTTAAAAATGATGAGGTAATTACTTCGTTAAGTGACCATCCAGGAAATGGAAACAGCTGATACAAGCAAGGCAGTGCGGATGGGGCAGAGCAAGGCCACGTGGATGTGCCCTTTTCCTAGCTCTTTTTCTCCCAGTTTCTTTTTATTTTTGTTTTTTTCTCCCACCAAAAAAGGTTCAAATCGTTATTGTACTGCTGGAGAACTCATTTGGTTGTATGGCTGGATGCGTCCCCAGGGAGACATGGAAAATCTGACAGTTATCTGCCTTGTTGTGAATGGCCAAACAGGGCTGCGTACAGCGTGAGCGCACTTTACACATCTAGACTGAGACTGAATGTTGCGTACTCGGCTTATCTGGGAGAGCTGGCACCAGCAGCTAGCTGGAGCAGCTCGCTCATTAGAAGAGGTTCTGTGAGAAGAAATAGGAAGAACTTAGCAAAAAAAAAAAAATAATGAGGAGTTCTGCAGACATTCAGCAGTCTTGATGGAGTTTCTTGTTTTGAATCAGAATATCAGTGTGAAAGAGTGCTCAAATGTGACCCATCCACGTGCAGGCAGAGTAAAGAACATGAATCTCACTTATGGAGAGTAAAGCCCTATTGCTCTGGCAGTGCGCTTGGGTAAATTTGCAGCCTCCTCAGCCACATGAAAAAAGGGTCAAGGTGCTTTTTATCACTTCTTGGGCGCACAGCATTGCATTACAGGATGGTATTATGCCCAGCCGTGATTACTACCAGACATGCATTTTTATGCGATCAAGAATTTGCAATAAAAACAGCATGAGTTCATGTGAGTTTTTGTGGCACTCATCCAACACGGTTTCCCGGCGAGCCCCGTGCCAGGTATTTAAAGCAAGAAGGATATCTGCCTGATAAGTTATTTTTCTCCCTGGAATCCAGCACTCAGATCCTTCTGTCAGCCTGATTGTTCTCCAATTGCATTCCAAATTTAGCTAACGATCTTGCAATGCTTCAGACAGAAAGTGGAAGTGAGCGCCTGAAGTGCCAAAAGAAACCCTGAAAGAAGTCTCGATGCAGCCCCGCAGTAACTCACGGCTGATGACATTACCAGAGGTGATGAGTTTCACACACGCACACGGTTAGAGGAGATGTATTATTTCATAAAATGGAGAGCTGCAAAATCAATAGGAACAGCCATGTGACAGTGCCAGGAGTGGGCACGGCATCCTCGTTGAATTTAATAAGCAAACATTGCCTGATGTTTTTGTTGTTAAACCTTTGTATTCTCAAACCTTCTTCAGCATTAATGTGCATTAACTCAGCTGCTGAGAACTCTAAATGAATCTATTGTAGTCTGCATGCTTGGGAACACGGAACGGGGGTCTCATTTCATTTCTGTCAGAGCTTTGCTACAATACTGCTATCAGATGACTTATGATCATTGTAAACAGATGCCATATGGGTTCGTACTGATTGACATGCAAATCTTTGACAGCAGAAATCCAGGCCATGTCAATCACTGCCTGTCAGCATGACAGTCACTCTTCTTTTTGCTGTGATTGAATTATAATGCCATTAGGAGCTCACCGTGTTTTATGCAGTGATGTGTGATTGACAGGAGATCTGAGGAGCAGTGCTGGGCTCAGGGCTCTGGCTCTGGGGAGAAGGGAGGCAGCAGTGGGGCTGCTGGTGGCAGCCGTGGTTCTGGTGTGCCCAACAGGATGGGATGCTTGGACAAAGAGATGTGAAGCAGTCCCTACTCATTCTCTAAGTCCTTCATGAGATGCTCATTCTCCATGCACTGATACCACCTGTTGCACTATTTGATGTCTGGGCACATTTTATATACTAATTTTCAAACATGTGATACTACTGCAACGTACTTTTTCAGTCACGTTAGTGCATTATTTCTGGGTTCTTCAACACTCCTCTGATTTAATGTTGATATTCCTTTATAGCTTCTTAAAATGTCACATGAAAGGTTATGCAGAATGCTTCCCACTTCATATTTTGGTGCCCCTACCGTGGGTCTGCATTCTGTCCGGGTGTATCTATGTGTCTTTTTAAAAATATATAAACATGTGCACGTGTACCCAAACATGTTCATACATATATATGTGTGCACATGCATAAGGATGTGTTTATATATATATGACTTTTATCATATGAGATCTGAGGCCATTCGGAACTGACCATTCAGAGCTGTAGATCTGTTACACAAAGTTTTCAGTCTACAGCTTTCAGAGCTGTTCTCGGCCATCAGCTTGTTGATTTTATGCTGGAGTCCTGCAGGAAGACTTGTAATAGTTTTCAGTGACCACTGAGTTTCTGTACGGCAGGATGTCCATCAATCATCATTTTTCCTTTTGGATCTTGGAATATTTGAGGTTCTCCAAGATGTGCAGGGCATTGTTAAGGCACTGGATGCAGAGTATTGAGACTGAAGAAGAGCCTGCGATCCCCCTGTTGGCGCAGAGCAGCGTGCATCTCAGGTGCCTCCGGTCTGCTGTCAGCAAACCAGAGCAGGAAAATGCACCGCTTGTAATACTGCGCCTTTCCTTTAGCAGAGTGGTATTAAAGCTTCTCCAGGAGTCCGGCAGGGAGAAATCATCGTGGGCTGTGAGTTCAGGCAGCAGCTCACTGGGCTGCAGGTGGCAGCAGCGCACCAGTTTTGCTCCCCTCAGCCTCAGGCTGCTGGGGGGTTCGGACGCCCCTGCGGATGATGCTGTTGGAAGGTTTGGTTTGGTTGGTTACGGGCCACGTGAGTTACTTCTTGCTATTTTGCAAAGCATTTTTTTTCCTTTTAACTGTAGAAATATTAATATAATACCTGCAGCTTATTTCACGTGCCCTGTGGATAGATGGACAGTGCTGTGGTGTGAGTGTAGCCGCAAATCAAACCTTTTCATGGCCATCTGGAGGGAAAATTCTCTGTAATGTTTGTGTTCTTCCTAATGCAAAGTTAGAAATGCAGGCATTCGGGAAATGGAGCTGATAGTTAGGGAAGGAATTGTTTACTGTCTCCCTGTTTTTTTTCCTGTTCTTCATTTTCAGCAGAGGGAAGTTCAAAGCAAACCAATGTATTCTTTAGAATCAGTGAGCAGTTCACAGCCTTCATGGAGCATTTCAGGTGTTCGTTTTGATCTGCCTTAGTCATACACCACATTGTGCTGTTATTGTCCTCGCTGCGTTGAACATAAATAGCTCAATTTTATAAGGCTTCAGTTCTTAAAGGGCTTTTTCATGTGCGATCAAGGTTTCATATAGAATTTAGTTACAGTAACAGCACATAACACAACGGTCTTCCAAAGGTAAGTCACACCCTCGGCCACAAAAGTGACCATATTCTCTGAGATGCTTTCATTTGCTCGCCGTTACACCAAACTTTTCACAGGTTTTATGAATAACAAGCCTAATAGCAAAGGCTTTGCATAGCACGCTGGAACAACAGAGAAAAGCACAGAACAAATCAACTGTCAGGTGCAGATCACTGAAAAGGCACTCATGAAATAACCTTTTCAAATCACATTTTCAATGGTGTCATACCAAGAAACTCTGAAAACCAAACTCTTATTCCCCAGGTAAACATTAACTGCAGAATAACATTCCAGCAGGTGTGCTTATATTGCTGCTCGCTGGAAAGCACTCAGCACCGCACAAAGCTCAGCCCTTGGAATGGTTCATGAAAGCATTTTCTTTCCCAGATTTCTGTTGGAATATGTTTCTGGGGAGGAATGTAAAATAGGTGTATTAACCCACTGTACTAAACTTGCATATGTTAATCTTTAATTGTCATTTGAATGTGATGAACGACGAGCTCGTGGCTATTACAAACACTTACTGGGTTGACAGAGAAATGTACTGGTTGCGCAGTCACCTGTGTTCCAAAATTTTCAGGTTTCTCTTCTGAGATTCTGATTTTCCTCCTAGCCCTTTCCTCCTCCTCTATTTCAGCTACAGCTGACTTGCTTACATAGCGAGGTGATTATCGTCTGCCCATCAAACCTGTAATAAAATGCCCATTTAATTTACAGAACTTTCTTTTTAAGAGAGAAGAATATTTTTGCAAGGAAATAGTTCTCTTTGACACTCTAATTAGGAGTGGTTCTTAGGATCAAAACCAAATTAACAGAGATGTAGTTTGTGTATTCCCACAGCTCTTTAATTTAAATGTTTATAATTTAAGCCAATTTTTTTGGGAACAAGAGCTATATTGCAAACACGAGTATGCTGATACATGGAATAATGGCATCTTGGGATGGCAGCTGCTACCTCCCTCATGTATTTGTCATCACAGCTTCTCATCAAAACCCGAATTCTTTGTCAGCTCAACCCTAGTTGTGGGGTTTAGTATGTAGTTTTTACTGCATTTCTGGAGGACCCACAAGAGATTTAACGAAAGTAGAAGTAATTTTATTTGCAGCTGCATATTTTGCTTAAGCCATTAGTACTTGTTAGGTCTCGACAAACAATTTCTTTGTTTTGTGGATAGAAATGTGAAGAGGGACCTTCCACCATTCCTTTACGTTTTGCTTCATCTGCTTGGGGTGGTGAACTCCATGGGGCCCAGGGGAGAGTAAGGAGTGAGAGAGGACACGGCTCTGAAATGACAGTTTTGTTACTGGGATGCTGTTTTAATCTGTGCAGTTCTCTAATACCGTGCTGCTGCTTTCATCTAGTATTTGCTGTACGGTGGTATCATAGGAATTTTGGCCCATAAGTCTTGAAATGAAGCCCAGGTCTGTGCTGTCACAAGCTGTGACCTGTGCCTTTGGTCACAGTCAGGTGCTGGCTGTTTTGGGTTTGCTGACACCAGCAGTGTTTTGGAGTCAGCCTTCTCCAGCCCCGAGGGAGAGTAGTGGAGCTGGTGCTGGGGTATGATGTGCTCCACCTACGGGGAAGGCAAGCAGCGTCCTTCAAAAGCTCGGTGCAAATAAGCCTGTATTTTAATTTGATTACACAGGCTCCGTTCCCCTTCTCACTTCATCATTTGCAAGCTCTGAAGTTATTACCTGTTAAATATTTACCTCTAAGTTCTAAGCAAAATATAGTGTTGCCTTCATAAACGTCTCATGGCTTCTGTAATGTCACTACTGTTCTCTTTTGTTGTCTGGATGCTTTGGAGGTCAAGTAATTCAAAAGAGATGGGTATTTAGCTTCACCACAACAAAAACAACCTCAATTTTCTACTAATTTCTATTAATATTTGTATTAAATTACTGGGATCATGCTACTTTTTTTTCCTCACAATAATTACTTATATTTTATTTGCTTTTATGACATTTTCTATACCTCTTCCAAAAAGCATTTCAGATATCAAATACAAACTATAAACATAACCTTTCAGACAAGAGTTTTCAATAAAAATCTAACAATTTTTTTCCTGATAGAAGCTTGGGCAAGCCTATAAACCTTTTATAACGTAATGAATGTTTCACACCAGATGCTGGTTCTTTAGGTAAGCAAATCCATAGTTAGCGAGACCCAATCTTCTCTCGTGATTTAAGTTTGTTGAAATCAGATTGAGACTTTCCAGACTTGAGAGCGGTCACATTTTTCATAGCTTAACTGTAAATCATCTTTCACTTAGAAGATTTAGAGACAGACTGAGGAGCTAAATCTTTTAGTTTGCCTTCCTAACTAATAGAAGCCATTAGATGAGCCTCATTATGGTATTTCCTAAAGGATTAGATAAAACAGTTTGGTAATGTTCAAAGTAGGACAAATACCATTACAAGTATAACAGCTTTATCCTTGTAATGATCTACATGTAGAATTAGATGTGATTACAGGACACTTGGAAATTGCTCGAACTGACAGAACCGAGAATCAAAAGCTTTAGCTGTAGAATGAATAGCAACAAATAACGCTGCCAATAACAAATGCATTTCAAAAAATTGAATTAAAAGGCTTTTAATTCTGATACCACTGAACAACCCAAAAGCGCCATCCTGAGTGTCAGTGCCGGACTTTGCAAGGCTGCACTCACATCTCCTTTACTTTGGAAATCTGTTTTATGGCCACTGACGGCTACAGTAATTGCTATATGGCAGATATGGGTGAAGGCTGAGACCTCTCAATGCTAAACAGGGATTCAGCTGCTGCTAAGCTGAAATAGTAATGACAGTAACAAGATATTGGCAATTCTGAATGTGTACTTCTGGATTTTTTCCTGCATTTCTGCTGGGATCTTTTCCTCCATTGTTTTTGAAGCTCTGGTATCAATGCAGTGTTACTTAGGTGTCGTTATTGCTTGTTTAGGCTTGAGGTTTTGTTTTTATTTCTCATTTAAGCAGTGGAGGACCTCCTCACTGCTTTTTATTTGGACATATTTTGATTGTCTGCTCTTAATAATTGATTTGTATTTATAGCAGCATTAAATCAATTTAATGCAAGCTGCTAGTTAAAGAAATGCAAATTAAATAGAGCAGTTTTTAACATAACAAAAGTTTGTGACATAGATGTAGATGTTTCATTAACCCTAAGGCAGAACCAGGGGTAATTCTTCTCTTTTTCCCTTCTCAGATTTTCCCTTTGGAAGTGAAGTGAAATCAAAATGAATCATGAAAACTGTTTGTTCTTTTCTCTCTCATATAAAACAATAAGCCTGAAATTAAGGTGTAATGGTATGGTGCTCACTGGCCTTCTTTAAAAGTGATGCTTTGTAAAGTTAAACCTGTAAGTGAGAAATATTCCCCCGTGTCACACTGCGTTTGAATTGCTTTATCCATTTCTTGTAGTGACACAAAGATAAAGCAGTGCCTCTATAGCTCTGGTGTTATCTCTACACACCAAAGTGGCATTTGTGCTTTAATCCCAACAGTCTGATATATGCTTTGGGAGGACATTATATTTCTATGTGTTACGTCACAAACTAAACCAACAAGACAGTCTTGCTATCTAGTAACTTTCTGCCTGGATATACAGTTTAAAACAAGAGTGCTGCTTTATGTGTACTGCACAGTGAAATTTGGCAGCATTAAGCTCCAAACTCAGTGCTTTCTAAGTAAAGAAAGACTCTCAGGAACGTGATGTAGCGTTCCTGTTACAAGTGCTGGAAAATAGCAACCCAAAGATAATTCTCAGTGCATTTATATGGATTTCCCTTCTGTAAAATGGTAGTGTAATTTATTTAAAGCTGCTTTTGTTTTATTTTTGATAGTATAGAGAAGCTCTTGGTATTATGAGCTTTGTCTGATTAAGTGCGCAAAATGACAAACAAGGTTGTCCTGTGCTCATCTTCTTCCTTCTTTAGGCAGATAATCACCTTTAGAAGCCTGGATCCTATTCAGCTACTCTGTCAGTCAGCAATACCAAGACCCCAGTAAGCCGCATTTATCAAACTAAACACTTGATCTGTATCGGCACATCAGCTGGTGGCGAGGTCTAAGACACAAGATGAAAGTTGCAATTAGGATTTAGGTGGACATTTTATTATCTGAGATTTGGAATAGGTTTTCTTAGCTAATCCAAACATCTTTCCACTCAGATATGTTGACAGAGCCCTTCTGTACATGTACTTACTTCAGCTTAAGTGGGAACTGCGATGGATGTTGCCAAGATTTAATACCTCTAAAAGGAGAATACTTGCTGAGGGCAGGACACGGCGGCTGGAGCCGGCGCGGTGCCTGCGCTCCGGGCTGGGCTTCCTCCATCTGATGGTCAGAAGGCAGACAGTGCTTCTGGGGCACCATCCACTGCCCAGCTTTTACAGGAAAATCAAAAAACCTATTCCTTAATAAAGGCTAATTAGCAGCTTAATATGGCAATATATCTCAGCAGCTTTTATGCTATGTTGTGTAGCACATAGAAGTCAGTGGATTCTGTTAGAGCTCTACCCATGAATGCTCAGATGCACAAAACCTGGGGGACAGAATGAAATGCTTGCCTTTCTCTTGCTCCCCAAAAGCGCCTCTATAGTGACAATGCATTCTTTTTCTCACTTGCAATTGTAATCCTTACTTCAGTATTCCTCCCTTGTACATGAGAGGTGTTTGCAGCCTGTGGCATCTATGGATTGAAGTGGCCGGGTCACAGTCAGTGCTCTTGTGCCAGTCTGTCACCCGTCCACACGGCAGACGGCCTCGCTGGGCTGTTGCTCTTGTCTCAAGCTTTTGAGTGTTACATGTTTTGATTTGCTACCGTCCTTGAAGATGGAGAATGTTCCTCTTTAGAAAGAACACTGTAAAGATTTCACCTTCAATTTGCTTTCTCAGTGTAGACCACATCAGATTGTATCTTCTCTGTCTTTGGCGCTTTGACCTCTCCAGTGCTGTTTGTGAGTTTCCTTTTATTCTACTCTGTCTGAAATGGTGAAAGGAAAATATTCCATTTTCATTGTCTGTGCACATTTTTAGGCATATGGATTGGAATAGTAGCCATTTAAATGCTTGTTATAGCCTCTGACTTTATAAATGGTGGATAAGTGAGAGATCCTCTCACGAAAGTGCTGAGGTTATCACAGTGTGTAAAAGAGACTGCTCAAATTTCAGTGTGATGGTGACATGCACAGCTAGAGTAATGCTAAAGAGGCAAAATCCTTCCCTTTTACTACTGAGTACAGATGGTGATCTGAACATAGTTGTACAGTGCACAGTCTGAACAGCAGAGGTCCTCAAGACCCAGCTCTTCATGCTCAAGTGGAAATTTTACAGTAATTACATTCCATTTCTTATTATATAGAAAAAAATTTTACTTGAGGGTTTTGTCACAAAGTCAAACAAAACGATCATCTTGTTTTCCCTAAATATTTTTTAATTTTTGTGAAATATTAACTTATGTCTTTTGTAGTGATGCAGTAACATTTTGGAAAAGCACTTGACTCCTCCATCCAGCCTTTAGAAGAAACATACAGCAGGATTTTTAACAGAGCAGTTCCTGTGTCTACTTTGTCATTAAAGGGCACCACTGCTCTCTAAAAGCATTATGTTTTAAAAGATTATCATTAGAAAGCATGCAAGTATCCAAAACATTATCCTAATATCTAACTCTTCTATCCAGAAATGATCAGTTCATGTTCAATTAACATTGCAGCTTATTTATACTTCACTGAAGAGTTACTAATGCAACTTTTGTGTGTGTGTGTGCGTACAGCAAGTAAAGAGTTTGCATGGTCTGTTGAATTTATGAGCTTGGAGGAAACCTAAATATTTATCTACTTGTATAGGTAACTTTATTACCAGAGTCTTACTCATACCAAAGAGAAGAGCGTGGACAAGAAATTATAAATATTGAGGGAACATTTTCTTCTACCTACTCTACTGGCTGAGCATCTTAACTAGCTCTGTCTGGCCTGCAATCCCTTTCAACTGTGTTGCTGTTAACTTCCCCGTAACCTGGACAACTAAGCTCTGAGTAGAAAACTTAGTAGGAAGAATATAAGTTAAATTAACTGCAGTTTACTTCAGAAAATTTTCCACGATTAAAAGCACTTTTAATGGAAGGAAATGCTGAGATTTTGGCTTAGTCTTTAAATATGCAGGAGAATAGGATTTGTCCCATGGTAGCTGCTAGCTTTGTGTCTCCAGACAGAATTATTTCTGAATTGCCTACTGTTTACCTGAGCTACTAGTATCAACTTAGTTGGTGATTCACAGATTTCCAAAAGGGGGGAAAACAGCCCCACATTACAAGTTAGTTCACCACTGTCTTTAACGTGTCGTGTTTTCTGGACAATCTCATGATAGTGCCCTTTGGTAAAAGCTCTCTGAGTGATGGATTAAGATCTGTCTTGGATTTTACGTGGATTAAGCTTTAAATTAACATAAAAGAATAACAATGTGAATCAATTTGATCAAAGAAAAAGTGTCACTAATTATTTAAACAGGACACTTACTACAGAGCTTTAAAGGCAAAGAAGCGGATTTCCCTTGCATGTGGATCAAATCAGAAGTATCCCATAATTGACTCTTTACAAGACCTTGCTGCAGCGTAATGGACTAGATATTAAAGCCTTAAGTATTTAAAGCTAGTTTCCGTCTTTCTCTAAATGGAGGTCTACCACTAAGAGCTATTTTACAAGTCTGACACATTAGCTACATCACTCTGAAATACACTGGGCTCTGGCTGCTCTGGTCCGGAATTTCAAGAGCTTTCAATAGTTAAATGGTGTGAAACGGGTAGCATTGAACCTGTGAGAAGGAATGAGCATCCTAAAAATAAATTCCAGATGGGGATGTCTGTTGGAAAGGAGTGGAGATGATAGTGGATGTTACTTTGGTAAGCATTTGATCAGTTCTGTCTTTGCCACCGATTTTTAATTCTGTTGGTGCCTCTGGTGGAAACTCACTCTCTGGTAGCGAAAATTCCAGGGAACGTGGGCCATTCTTCTCTCTGGGCTCTGAAGATAGAGTCCTCTGCGTTTGTTTATTTCAAAACTGTCTTGGTTGAGTTCTATTACAAATATACCGGTTTGTATATGAAGGTGTGTTGTATTTTACCATCCAGGGAGCACATGCCCGTTTTCTTTTGGGGACCATGCATTAAAGCTATTCTGAACGAAGGTCCTGCCACCCTCTTGTTTAGTCCTTCTTTGTACGGGCAGTATTGCATGGCTTATACTGTCCAAATATTAGAGATGTTATTTCTAAGGCAACTAAAGGTAATACTGTTCGTCCAAAAAAGAAAAGAGATGATAGGCACTGCCATTAAAAAGTTGGCAGGTTTGAGTCTATGCATTTTATTTTAAGTATTATTAAACTGTGTGTTACGTTAGGTAAGATTTCTGTTGATATAACCTTATATTTGTACTGATCTGTGTTTATATTGTTGTGCTTTGCACTGGGCACAACAAACATCTTCCATTCTCTTAGTTTTCCATTAGTCTATGCTCCAACAGTCTCTCCTGTGGCATATCCCAGTCTTTATCTCAAGCTTTGCTGTTTCAGACAGCCCTGTACGTGTGGTTCAGCAGCATTACATTGGTATAAGAAGGTTGTGTGCTGTATTTCTTGATCATTTTCTTTTTGTATGGAAATAACTCATGTAAATATTCCTTTACTACAGTGGTTTATACTATATATACTTATAGGATAGTATTACTTGGAAAGCAAAATAGTTCTTAATAAGATCCAGAATTTACTTTTAGACAATTTCTGTCTTCTAATGGGAGGTAGAAATCAAATCGTCCTGAAATCAACTGGAGTTCAGCCTGGGAACACTGGAACCTTGTGAAGAAAGAAATGTTGTCCCATAGGTACGACTTAAAATTCCGTAAGATGTGGAAAATTTGAATATCTTATCTTCAGTTTGTAACATCTGCGACTTCAAACCATACCGAATGAATTATATTTTTCACATTTCCTCAAAATAACATTGTAAATACTAAAGCCACAAATTATACTTTGAAATGAGACTGGACATTGACTGTGATTACTCTGAAAGTTGGACTATTTCATACACAAAGATCAAAGTGTGCTCCTAACTGTTTCAAAGGAGAAATACTTCTTAAAAGTTACTCAAAAACTTTGGCTTATGGATTTAGCTGTTCCTTTCTGTGTAGGTGAAGAGAGGGAGCCAAGTTTTCAAGTATTTATTTTAACAATTATTCCTAGGCTTGTCATCTTCTCAGAGGAAAGGACCTCCCATATTCTGGTTAAGCCATGTGTTCGTCGTGGGAATGCTGGGCTTTCTTCATTCAGCTGCAGTCAAGGTTTGGGCAGCTCATAACAAGTAGCTTAACAAAACCTCATTTTTTGTATTTGGCAGGTTGACGTTGTCTGCCCAGCGAGGGTTAGAGTAATATTTTCAGCAAACACTGGTTCTGCAGAACGATCTCAGTTTAGCGCATTCCAGCCACACACATGACCAGACGTACCAGCTGACCACATCCCCTCCAGCCCTGGCAGTGCAGGGCAGAACCCATCTTCTCACAGTCTAGACAGGGCTGAAGAAGAAGCAGATTTGTCTTTGAGTGATTTTAGGATTTCTGTTATTCCCTCCAGACTGACTACATACGACAGATTTATGCTGGACCAGTTCTCTGCATCAGTACAGTGCCCAGGTACGTGGGTTTTGTGCAGAGGTGTAGGGTGGCCATTCTGGGGAACACCCAAAATTCTCACTGTAGATGGGGAGAGGCAGCAGTTCTGCAGCAGCAGCAACCCCCTGCTTGGGGTTGCACTCACGCTCGTGGCTTGCATCCCTCAGTTTTTCCCTGCTGACTCCAAAACAGAGTTCCTATGGCAAATATTTTTTTCCAGTGACCTTCCAACTTTCCACATCCTGCTCCCATACCATCGTGGAAATATTCTAGCTCTTCTGCTCTGGCTGGTAGAGGTCCACTGAACTGTTAAGGTTTTTACATCTCATTGCTGGAAGCTGTATGCCTTTCTTCAAATCTAATAGTTAACACTCTTTAAGAAAAGCTTGTTGACTTAAGTCAAGTCAGAAGGAGACACTTAGACCCTCAAGGTTCCTGTGCATCATTGTACCAATAAAAGGGCCTCTTAGGTTCTATTTCTTCCAAAGAAAGTAAAACTGAGAAAACTCTTTAAATTCTTTCAGTTGTAAGAGTTCTGCCTGAAGTACTTTTCCCAGGTTATCTTTGTTTTATACCAAAACCAAATATTTTAATCAAATTTCCACTGATTTTCTTACCCAGAAAAGCAGAAAAGAGCTAATAAAAGGAGGAAGGCTTGTCCAAAGGAAGCACGGTGGATGATGTGGATTTGCAGAGCAGGTCTGGGAAGCAACAAGGGCTGCTGTCCATCTCCTTCTTTGTCTGCAATTGCAAGGCACAGTTGGGCATGTACCCACACGGAGGCTCCATTCCCATGGCCTCTAAATAAAGATGTTAAACTAACATAAACATTAATTTGCATTAAATAAAAAAATAACCTGAGTAACCAGTAAGAAACATATGAGACTAATCATAAAGAAAATTCTGATCTTCACAGCAAGAAAAATAAACTGCAGTGCCAAAGGCTCTTTCCCCACACATTGATATTTTCCTTCAGCTCGTGATGTTGCATCAGAGCTGATTTTTTATTGCGAAAATGAATGTTAACATTTAACCGTGTGTGTGTGTGTATATGCTTGGAGCACCCAAAAATCTTACTGAAGTAAAGAGCCCAAAATATGATAGGTACCACTAGTTGAGAAGAGATCTGAAGGCCGGAGTCAGGCCCCTGTTGTGCTGCTGAATGACAGAAGTTTGCCTGAACGTAACCTCCATTACCAGATCATTGAAAATATAGCAGTGTGTTATCTATCTATCTATCTACCAACATAAAATGAGCCACTAAAATAATGAACTTGAAAGGTATGTAGAATAGTTGTGTAAATATGCAGACTTGAAAGACAGGTAGACTGGGTAGACTTAATAGATCAGCAGCAGTAGAGCTCTGTACCACATTTTAAAACAGGATCATCCATACCTGGTGCAAGGTATGTATCTTTATGAATGATCTTCTAATTCAGATTGAAGCCAGTGTTTCTCACACCAGATGTAATTCCAAAGAGAAACACTAGAGCACATAACCACCAAGGTATTTCTTCTTTGTCATAGATTGCTAACTACCAGTTTATGCAGCATGAAAAGCACAAGGTTGTGTAAGTGAAGCCTTACTTTCTTCTGAATTTGCAGCCCTTTAAAAACTCTAATTGCATAATTATTGATGTGTCCAGATGTACCCATAAGATTTGTTCATCTTCTGTCTTGCTAGCAGCTTTCGTCCAGTTCTTGACTCGTATGCAGTTTTGTGTTTTGAGCAATAGAATTCCGGTCCCGTCTTAAATCATGGTGCAGAATTTTGTTTTTCAGGAAGCTCTGTGGAGTACCACAGAAGTTTCCAAATCTGACGTGCAGCCGGCTTGTGATTTGAAACAAAACAATGCTCTTGTTTAAAGCTTTGATTTCTAGGCCTTCTATAAACGCCCTTAGAATCTACCAAACTAAGCTAATGTAAATTTATGAATAATATCCTCAAGATACAAGTAAAATTTACTTGTGTCTTTAAGCTGTTAGTTTCCTTCAAAGACTGCAGCCAGTTAGTATGCCCCAGGCTCTGCTTCGCTCCATCCAGCATACCCCTTAGAACATTAAATTAATTGTGTTAAATTTCCTAGGGGCGTTAATGGAAGATGTTGGAAGTAAGGGTATGAATCTTGGTTCATAGGCACAAATGTTTTATTTCATCTCCAGACAGATTCTTTTTGAGTAATGTGTAATTTGGTTTTCATTTCCTCTCAATCTTTATTTAAAAGAAACAGTTTTCTGCATTATTATTTGCTGCTGCAGTTAATCTATGCATTAAGAGTAGGAAAACTTACTTTTATGACAGAGAGGCTTGCATGCTACTTGAAAAGTTTAATCCATCATTGTTTGTTTGTCAGCTGTTTAGATTTCATTCACTTTGAGTCGCGATCTTTTCTCTCTAACTTGTGTATAAAGTATGAAATAAGTTCAATATGTGTACATGAGTTTGTGGGTGTGTGTCTCAAACTCTGTTCTGACAGTCAGAGGTTGACTCATTTTTTTCTTGGTTTTCCCAAAGACCATTTCTGCAAATCAAGAAGCGTGGGATGGAAAAGGTACCCATAATCCCCCTACCTGTATTTGGAAATCTCAGCTTTAGCGTATGCAATACAGACAGATCAGATGCAGAGCTGCCATGTGCTGTTTGGGTAGCAGTTTTAAACAGTTTCGTGTTAGATTGTATTTATTTGTGTGATGTTTCAACTGCTGGATTATCCTCGATATTACTTGAGGTGGCTCCATTCTCCCATTGTGTGTAGGTTGGTTCATAGCTCTAATATCGAGCATCTCAAGATGGTTTCTGCCTGTCAGTTTCAAGAAGAAAGCAATGCCCTTGTGCTCAGCCTTCTTCCCAGCCACAGTAATTTGTCACCAGGTGACAAGTGCCACTCCAAAGGAACAATGTCAGAGGGAACCTGCTTCAGCAGGGGGGTTGGACTCGATGATCTCTGGAGGTCCCTTCCAACCCCTGTGATTCTGTGATTCTGTGAAACCTCCCGTCCCTTGGCTGATGAAAGACGCTCTCTGCGTGGAGCCAGGTCAGTGCCATGAGCTCCAGAATGCAGCAGATGACAGTACTTCTTGAATCCCAGATGTTGCTTTTCACTGTAATCACCTAGAAGAGGGTACTGAGAGGCTCCAGAATGAACATAGCTCAGCCCATTGGCCCCAAAACCATGTGGCTGGAACGCAGTGAGATAAAGGAGGAATCCCACCATCAAACTGGACTTGCTAAGGCAGAACAGCTGACAGGGGAGTACCAAAGCTGTCAAATACTTACTTGCCACAACCAGTATATTTCTGCTCTTAATATTAAAAGTGTGTCAGAATTTCCATTATAAAGCACTTATTTTGTGGGTTTATAGCTTTGCCATAAAAATACACCTTGGGTTGAGTCTTGGCATACAGCCATTTGGCAGCTTCTAACACCATATTAATTCAGAACATCCAGACAACGTTTTTAAACACCAGTATCTGAAACATTGGTGCTTCTCTTTTCTTTTTTCCCCTTCCCAAGTACCTTGTTTTATGCAGGACTTGCAGAAATCAAAGATGGGTGAATACATTTACAACAAGAATCTGAAATGTCTGGAAGTCCTCTTCAGAACTGAGGGCCGTCTACAAAATTCTCTGGCCAGATGGTAAGGCTGCATAGAAACCTCCAAAAATGAATCAACAAATCCCTGTCTTGTCCAACAATCTGGCTGCCATCGCTTGGAAATTTTAGTGGAAGAATTTTGGCTAACCTGGAGCTAGCTGCCCAGTACTTATGAAGATATAAGCTAAAATATCAATTTTGGAATGAAATCAAAGAATCTTAGGTCACTTTGAAATCCACAGCTTAACAAAAAGATTGTGAGCCGATGATGTCCGTGAGATAGGAAATTGGGAGGAAAATATAATTTGAAATTTACCAATAAATCAGCTCAAAAAATAGAACACCCTCTACTTTCGAGCTATGGGCTTTGAAAGAAGCACATATGGTCTATTCAAATCCCAGCCCCAGTGAATGACTGGAAAGATGGACAGAAACTGGGATTCCTCGCAGCCAAATCCTGTAACTCAAGTACTCTTTATAAAATGAACGATGAAAAGGGGCGATCCTAATCTGATCCCTGGCCTTACTGTACAATTAGGAAAAGTGATAATCTTGGTTTGTAAAACAAGGAAAATTGGCAGCTGTGGAAAAATTAAAGGAAGTAGTTCAGTTAAATATTAGACTTATGAAAAAATTGGCCATAAAAGCTGTTCTGAGGCTGGCCAGGACAGAGCCTCAGAAATGTCTAGGGAAGGTTCTTCAATCAGTTCAGGAAATGTGAAGACATGAAGCTGAAAGTGCTGAGCTCCAAAGGAATGAGGATAAAGCTCATAGCTTTTCTCTAGATTTGGTCAGTTTACTTTTTGAATGTATATGAGGATCTGTGAAATGAATGGAATAAAGTACCCTTTCTCAAACTGAAGTTATTGGACTAGGCAGACTGAAAAAGGATAAATTGGTTGCAAGCAGAGACAGTGACTGCTGGAAGACGTGACACACCTCAAAAGTGGTAAAATTGGTTTTGAAAATTAGACCTCTACTTCAGAGCAACAAATGTGGCTAAAATGATGGATAAGCTAAGAAAGGATTTGGATTTTGTTATGCTTAGTAACAGAGTTAAATCTGCTGGAAATGCTGCCTTACAAATTCAATCTCCAGAAATTTTCTTTGATTATGTGGCCCAGGTGAAGCGCAGTGTCTGCAGACTGCGCGGATTTTCCTGGTACAGCAGTTCCTTGTGGCAGAGCGATGGAAATCTCATTTTAGGGGCCTTGGCAGAAGTGCTAGCTGCTCATCCCCTTGCAAGTCTGAGGAAGAGCTTAATTGTCTCCCATGCTAATACACTGAAATGCTGAATTGATTACAAGTTACACTGCCCACGCTGGACCCCCCTGCTCCGCTGGGACCGCTGAGGCTGGAGTCACTGCTGCCATTAGTGCTGCCGTTAGCAGGGATAAAGGCATGGCTGTGCCACGGTCAAGGCTTTGGCGTACTTCTTAGATTCCCTGAAAGTTTTTTCCAGCTAAGAATCAGTTCTCTGGATCCAATAAATACACAGCCTGCACACAGTGGTCTACCACAGATTGATGCTGAGGGAAAGCAGCCCATTACCCCGCACCTTGCTGTTCAGCGAAAGCAAAGCGGTAAGAAGTGCTACTGGGCATCAAGGAAATGAACAGGGATGGGATAAGTGAGCTTTCAACAATTTTTGGACCTCACTTGAGTTCTGATTAAAGTCAAATGGTGGCCTGACCAGAGCCTGCAGAGCCAATAATAGCAACAGGGAAGGGAGCAGCCTCCAGAGCAGGACCGGACCTACTGCAGTTTGAAAAGATGTGTTTTGGCTCCACACCTGTGAGCCATAGAAGATGGGGAGCAGGTATCGTGCAGCATGCCTGTTCCGCATTATCTTTAGATGATATCTGGGTATGAAGGAAAACACTCAGACAGGACCTGATGTGATGGCAAATGGTCTGTAATGTGCTGAAAGTCATCAACCTGAAATCAAACCCAAAGGCAAGTGAATCATTGCAGGCAGAAGTAACTCATTATGAGTCTGCAGACAGCCAGGGAATGGTTTGCACAGACAAAAAGCAAATGGAGGCAGGACAGCCTCAACCAGCTCCCCAGACAGTGGCAGCCAGGTAAAGGCTTGGGGTTTTCTTACAGATTACTGCTACTGCTATTTCAGACAGCTTATTTGTGGCTTTGTTAACGCTGTAAAACCATGGCATGCATTCGGTGAGAAGGAAACCATTTCAGTGGCCAGCATGGTGTGATTTAACATCTTCAGTCTTTGAAAAAAGCCATGTTCCTGCTCCCGCTCCTGCCTCCCACATTTCAGACACCTTCCAGGCTGGACACAGATGCTGTGCTGGGGGCAGCACTGACAGAGCAAATCAAAGGGCTTGAGAGGATGGTGGCTTATTGCAACAAAACGTTTATGTTCTCAGGAGAGAAATTAATATTCCACTCAAAGAACATCTGACAGTGGTTAAACCTGTAGAATATTTTCACTGCCGTCTCTTTGGAAAAGGATATATGTCTTGGACAGAGCCTCGGCAGGCAGCAGGGATCCAACAGACACTGCCCTTCTCTGGGACAGGCATTGGGCTGGGGGCAAAGGTGTCCTCCCCTCCTATGGGGCAGAGTTGTGGGCATTTTAGTAGACAAGCATAATTGTGTTAAAGGAACACACGGCTTTATTACTCATGACTTCCTCCTAACGGAAGTTTGCTGAATATTTTGGGCTTTGTTAATTTGTCAGTGTTCAATAATGGATTTTGGCATTAAATTCTCCTTCTCTCTGGTTGTAGAGAAGCAAAGAAGATCTATGCCTTAGTAAAAGATAGATACTGACTGACACGTATGTCTTTTTATGTCTATCCGTCTGTAAAATATTGTGCTGGTTTCTTGGGTCTCTGTGTGTGAACTAAGTAACAGACTGATCATCTTGTTACACACATCAAAATTTGAAGGGTTTTTTGTGCTAGAGCAAACAGGTTCAGTTTTAAAGTTATTGTATCTAAAGCAATGCTTTCCAAAGCATGTCATGTTTTTCATACTTGGACCATCACAGAGCTGTCACGTTGTGTTCCTCTCAGTTCCTTGACGTGGAGCAGCAGAGCGTGATAGCAGAGATTTGGAAGGAGAGGCAAATAAGGTCATGGTTTCGAGAGCATTTCTTTTAAAAACAGCTATCTGAAGTGCTGGACATCACAGGGAGCTGAGAACTGAGAGGACAAAAGCAAAAAAGAGTACTTCTGAATAATCTTATTTTAATGTGGTTGTTTCATTGCAAAGCTATTTAAAGCTTTCTTCACGCAGCAGGAGGGATCACATACTGGAAAATCTGTTCTGTAAAGATTTTCATCACTTTGTTAAAGCTCAGCTGAATGAGCTTGAATCTAACTCAGTAGCGCTGCAAAGTTACTATGGGTTGTCCAACAACACTGACCTGTATCAGCAGAGGAAACATTTCATGACACATGAAGCAGTTTTGTTCCATGTGCAAGCAGTTGATATACGCTTTGTATACAGTGTAAGTGCCAGGTCCATTTTAAAACCAAGAGTGGGAAGGACAAGAAAACTGACGGGATGTGGGAAGGCCTCCTGCAGAAGAGAGGCTGTGCCTTTACATCGTAGGCTCAGCTGTTGTTAGTGCCGGTGCTGGGGTCTCTGGTCTGGCTGTGCTTGGATTCTGCTTCCAGAACTCAAAGCAATCTGTGCTTTAAAAATTGACCCGGTGGGGGCTGCAGGGTTTCAGGTTTGTGTGCCTCCACCTCCGTTCTCATTTCAGCTTTATCGTGTCTGCTTAGCTCTTCAGTGTAATGGCGCTCTTGATGGGCTCAGTGCTGGGCACTGCGGTGTGTGCCATGCTGGATGTCAGCTATGGGTGCTCCCTTCTGGATCCCTGTAAACTCCGCTCATCTTTGCAGAGCAGGAACTTAAACAGCCAGTGCTCCATTCCAGCAAAGTGCTGAGCTCCCTCAAAGCAAACCACCTTGCAGAATGAGGCCGAAGACTATGATTGAGGAAGAGGTGTGAGGAGAGCTTTATTAGTATGGCACATATTTAAACCATAGGAAAGCCCACAAATGTTACTCATTTTAAGTGTATTTCACACTTTTTGACTATTTGAAATAACCACATTTGTAAAAACTTCTTTTAATGAATAGAGCTCTTTATGTACAAAGGCAAACCTTTTTTTTCCCTTAGGTACAGTACTCTTAAAATACTATTTCTTTTGTAGGTCTGGCTGCTCCCATCGTCTGTTCATTATTGCTTACTGCTACAGAACCCTCAAAAACGGAAAACAGGCAATTCAGATTATACTTTATCTTAAAAGATTCTGCTGATCTCTACCACAAATTCATCAGGACTAATGAGACAGATAAGTAAAGGATTTTGTTATTACATGCTAACTCCATAAAGATACTCCGGGGTAAGCGGAGAGGTGGTACAATCTTTGTGTGTGAGTGATGGGAAAGAGCTACCTGGTTGCAAATTCTGGCCCCACTGAAGTCAGCAGGGGTTCTGCCATTTGCCTTCAACAAAGCAAAGGGTTTCACCATGTGTTTAACAGGAATATTTTGCTGGGACTGTTGTCAGCATGCTAGTAAATATACCATTTTAAAATGTTCCTTCTTTTTCACATTTGAATGTTTGTTCACCTCACATATGCTTGATGGTAATCTGATACAAAAAATTCTCTTCAATTTCATTTTATTTCAGCTAGGTTTTGAATTGGTTCATTTTTTACTTCTTGTGCATTTAGAGACCCCACGTGGCAATGTCTGGGCTAAAAACACAGTAGGGGAATGTTCACATATTTTGTATTGCTGGGATTTAAACTGAATTAAAGAAAAACAGAAATGAAAACATTTGCATTTGTTTATGTAATTTAAAAAAATCACATAAAGCTGGGCCCGAGCTAGCCGAGAATATCCCTGTAATGAACACAAGCCTTCACCTTTTTGCAAGCACACCGTAACTGGAGAGGCGCACATATCATATCTACCATATCAATGACATTTTAGGGTATGTAAAAAAACCCCACTCTATTTGTCTTAGGAAATATCGAAAACTTTTATAGGGAATTTGGAAAATATTTTTTGGCCAGCATGAAAGGTGAAATCCTGCAGCACAAAGTACAGACATGGGCACAGAGACTGAACAGACGGGCTGCTGTAAAACAACCATTTAATAAGGCATTAAAATGCCATCGACTTGGACACATAAAAAAAAAAGCTATGAAAACAAATGCCTTTCAAATAATTAGGATCTTATGCTTGAGACCAGTGTTGATCTCTATGCAGAGATTTTCCTCCTGAAATCAGACCAGCCTAAGTCTGATCGTCTAAGGAAGGAATTAGCAGCGTATAAATCGGCTGCTGCTCGAGATTTTTCTGTTTCTGCCATACATAACTATTCATTTAAATGGCCACTTCAGACTTTCTATCTCCTTCTTTCTGTTTCCTAGAGTAGTTTGAAACACATTTGACTTAGTACGCCAGAATAATTTTTTAATTGAATCTCGAATTTTTATCATGAGAATGTGAAAGGGTTGAATTACCAGCTCCTGCCCACACTGTGTAAGTGAATCTGAGCCAAATGCAGCCAGAAATAGCAACAGAACTCAGTTCTGTTCTCCAAAACATGGTGCGACTTTGCTTTCACTTGAAGTAATATGCCTGTGTAAGGAACAGCAATAGTCGGTAGTGATAGCTGGTGTGTATAATGCATCAAAATGATATAAATCTATCCTTCAATTCAAGACCCATTTTATCCCCTATAATGTACGCAAGTACAAAAACAAGAAGTAGAGTTGACCGTCTGTGTCTGTGTATTTACTCCTGGATCACTGCAGTCATGGTAGTCCTTGTCTGGATACCTCAAAAAAGACGCTCTGTTACAAAGAGCATGTTTGAAACAACAGCATCTGTCGTAATGTAGTTAACATTATTAAAAAAAAAGCAAAGGCGATGTTGTCCGAGAGATGAGCATCAAATTCCCAACTGTAAGCTGTAATATAATAGATTTCACAAAAGAAATGTTTAACGAATATTGCTTTTCTCATACAACAAAGTTACTGTTTTGATCTCCATTTCACTGTGCGTTAACATCGATAATCCTGGGTAAACGAACTTACGTTCCTTCTGTATTTTGTCTTGCTTCCTGTTCTGTCTTTCGCCAGCAGTTAACCCCTAGGGCACACACTTTTAAACTTCTAATCTTTCTTTCAGATCTGTAATTTCAAGTACTCTTAGATTTTGTGTTTTTAACACAGAATTTGACACAGATTAGAACCCTGTGTGTAGCTCCCATAGCCAGGCAGAATAGGAGATCTTTCTCTTGATATTATGATTTCTTCTATTAATCAGTTTTATATGACTTTCTGCTAACCTAGCTTTTAAAGGTGTGAAAACTTGCACTGCAGAGGTATTTTATAGATTGCAACCATAATTTCTGAATAAGATTCTAAATAACAGGTCTGGTTATAAAGCTTTGGGCACAATTTTTAGGTTCCTGGGAACTGCTGTTAAACCTCTGTTGCCATTTGGCTAGAAGTACATCCCAATTAGTGACCCTTCTATCTAGCAGTAGCTATGTGAATGATTTTTTTTTTCTAAGTCAGTCGTAAATGATTAGTCCAAAAGAGTAGCATAAAACTTCGAGCTAGTCCCCTGCAGGAGTCGGCTGGAGGAAATTAAAGGATCAACAACACAAGGGAAGCACTGAGGTAGGATTGTTCCAGGCTGCAGCCACAGGCTTTCACATGCACTCAGGAAATTGACTTCATCAAAAGCTGAGGATGCAGGCGTGAGGATGAGGAGGATAACACAGGTGATGATTCTAAATCATGGCTCAATATCACAGCGTTTTCCAAGGGAGAGGTTCCGTCCCCGCCCTGAAGAAAGCAGGTTTTCTATATAAAAATAGTCTTCTCTTTATGAATTAATAAAAGTTCGGCACAAATCTGAGCTATAAATCTAATATAACTTAATAAATAATGAAGACTCAGTTTCCCCAAAACAATATCAGTTGGACATGGTTTTTTTGCACAAGGAAAACACGACTCCTTACAAGCTCCACTGCTCAGTTCAGAGCGTGCACGTTTTTGTGTTTGTGAGAGCTGTGAAACAAAGGACTCCGGAGTGCTTGGGACTTACAGGCAGGCAAGGAGTTTTCTTTAATGCTTCTAAGTAAATTCTTGCTGCAGAAATTTGGATATTCTGGGTCTGTGATGAAGCTGAAACCTTTCTAGTGGAGTTGGAAAGAGTCGCAAGAGGGGAAATGCATAAATCTACATCTGGAGCCAAGTATGCTGGGAAGGCGTAAAGAGATGGGGGAGCAGGAGTGCCAGAACAGGGCTGAGAGCATGAAATTCTGCGGGGAAAAGTGGGAGAAAGAAAGAGGAATGTCCGAGGAATGAAGCTCTTATAATGTTCAAATCTTTCCTCGGAAGTAAAACTGTGGAAGGCTATAATCCAAATAAGGAAATTAGAACAAAAATTAACAATATTCAGCTATTCAGATGTCAAAAGAAACAGCAGAGTTATTGGTGTTAGAGGTTATTGCCAGGAGGGAAAAACTCAGCATGCTTTGGGTAATTAAGCTTCATTGGAGAGCATGGATCCCTTCTCCAGGTAAGAAATGCTTTTATAACATGGCATCTTTTGCTATTGTAATTAAACACCACGGACTATTCTGCATATGAAGTCTTAAACACTTTAGTCCTTTATCATGGGATTTTACTGGCCAGGCATGTGTGTTCTTATGGCAAAAAGCATTGACTGCTATAAAAAAAGAAACCCAAACATTTCTTTTTATGACTTGACTTGCTGTATTTTTATATATATTGAGCCAAATCCATCCCTTGTGGAGCTCAGTTGAAGCCAATAAGGATAGATTTGGCCCATGTCTATATGAGAAAGGTGGTGACAATTAAAATATATTGTTTAATAATGAGAGCTATGGTAGTGAAGTGTCTTTGTGTCTATGAAATTATACACCACGACACCACACTGCCAGTAGAGAGTGGGGCTAGCAAAACACATAAGAGCAGTTTCTGATGGAGAGGCAAAAGCACTCTAACTTTTATTATGATGATTAAATATCACAAAGGCAAGACTAATTTAGGTAACATCTCCAGAAGTCTCATTTATAGTGTAGTATTTTGCCACGGTGCATTTTAAAATATTTCTTGAACGTCATTATATGTGGCTATCAAGGGTAGTATGACTGGCTCCATTAGCAGTAAGTAAAAGAACGGTTCTTATTTCATTTATATTTTAGTGATTTTCAGTAATACTGCAAAAAGGAATGCATCCTATTAAATGGAGTGTGCGGACAGCCATTATTATCACTTTATAATGGTAGCTCCCAGCGGTTCCTCTGTGTGAGGCACTGCACCAACACATGAAAGCCATTGCTGATACCCTGAAGATCTTCAGATCTTGCCTATTTAGGCGGTGAGATACACAAAGCTTACTGCACAGACAACCAGGTCGTCTGTACAAAACCGGAACAAATGAGTTTTATTTGGCTCCTTGACATGGTGGGTTGCAGGAAGCAACTCTTCTCTTGTATCCCTGTTGATAAGTTATAATAACTTCTATATGCCAAAGCCTTACTGAACTGTCTACTGACTTGTATCCCTTTACTGAAGATATTTGGGTAATGGATGCTCACAGCCAGTAACCACAGCCTTAAACCCAAGCTCTTCAAGAGGGTTGCCAGAAAGCCAGGCTCAGCCATGCTGCTCTGTAAAGAAGCTGAGCGCTTAGAGAACACTGGCCAGTAGCAATGGGGCCCAGAAGCAATGGCCGAAGGCAATCCATTGCCCTGCTGAGCTAATGGGCTCCAGCTGAAAAGGTACCTCTTAAACGAGAATAATAACTTGGGAAGTCTCTGACTCTCAAAAACAGAGGAAAAGAAAATGCGCAACAGAAATTCATTTTACTGTAATTATTACTCATTCTGAATCTCTATTATAGAAATCCGGCCTTTGGCATTGGATTAAGATAATATTTTATTAGAAGAAAGCATGATTCATCAAACTGATGCACTGCAGTATCTGTGGAAAGGAAAACTGGGAAAGACACAAAAGAAGCTGGGCTATGGAAAACCATTGCCAAACAGAGAATCTCAATCTGCACTAAGAAAAAACAAAAAAGAAAATATTTCCAAAGAAACATCTGAGCATAGCACTGGAGCCAAGTGAAGAATTAATACTACATTAGGCTTTCAGAATGGGGCATGCAGTGTATGTGGTGGGAGAATACCCTGTCATTTTGAAATTAAAGAAAAGTGCATGTGTTCCACATCAAAACTCAGATCCTCAAAAGGCTTGTTTGCATGCTGCCAGTTGCTTTTGCTCTTTGTCAAGAAGAATATTTTTATTTTCTAGTTACCATTTTTTCCCTCTTTCTCCTCTTTTTCATTTTCAAGTTCACCATTTGCTTGTGTTTAGCTCCTTGCTGTTGACTTCCTGCTTCCATTCTTTTGCTGTCTGTAGTATGAATATTGATTTTCAGGCAATCTAACCGACTGCTTTGCAGATGTGAGTAAAGATTATTTTCACGTTGTGCATGACAGATACAAAGCAAAAATTAAGTAGTTTACTAATGGCTGTAGACTGAATCATTGTTGAGTATATTAGGACTGGAAATCTTGAACTTCACTGGAGTTCTTAGACAACCATTTAAAGCTGTTTTCGAAATCTTTTGAGTTAATTACGCAGCTTGCAGGACCAGCTCTTCCTTGTGCAGCATGTTGGGAATGCTCCCCATGTTCCTCCATCGGTGCCATCCTGTTCTCCCCACCTGTGTCACACTGGGGCAAATGGTCAGAGGATCCACAGAGGCACTCACTTGACTGTCTCTAAATGCACGGTATTTGTTGAAGGCTGAGATTTGCCCTTTTGCTTTTCCATGCACATCCGTGCAGTCTGCTTGCATTAACACCTCCCAGTCTTGAAGTGCTTAGGCAACATTTATGCAAAGAGTTAAACCCCCTCTCTCCTTGCATGTTCCATATGAAGAAATGTAGAAATACTAAGGGTCATCCATTGAAAAGTTTGTGTGACAGGCATGTGCCCACTTCCAGCACTAAGTGTAAATGCAGTCTTTTCTCTGTGATGCTGGACAGAAATCCCACTGGAAGTTTTTCCTGCCTCTAACCTGTCTACTTTCTTTCATAATGATAAATGATGGGAATGCTTGAAGGAGGGGGTAAACTATCTAAGCTTTGAACTGGTTGTGTCTGTAGAAGAATGGGAAGGGAGAATGTTGATTCGTTTAAAACAGAACTTTTATATGGCTAAAATCTTTGATATTTTGATAATTTTGATCATTTTTTGCATTCTTATAAGTAAGTTTAAGGCTAAATCGTTACCCAAAGATGTCTCATCATGTAAGACAATGTGGCTACTTTTATTTTTCACTTTAAATGTAATTGATTACCTTTCCCACTTCCATTTTGTCCTGCACATAGTTGCTTGGTAGCAGTCACCTTTGCTTTCAGTCAAGGTATCCATTGTGTGCTGAATGTTTCCCATTACCTCTGAAGCACAAAGCAAGTTCATCACCTTTCCAGGATGTCTTGTGATTGATTCCTCATGTCTGGGGAAATATGCTCTAAAGTTTCAGGCTAAAATGAGTGCTTGGATTTAGTGTGGATAATCAGTGGTTTAAGACTTATTCTTCTTATGAACTATTCATCTATTTATTAGATACACAACTAATATTAAATATAATATAATGTGTTAAATTTAAAATGTTATTATTCCCTCAGTAGCTGCTCAGACGCACTGGGCATGACTAAACCATAATTTGCAAAGTGTGTCTGCGTCATCCATCAAATGCAACTACTCTCTGCCTCAGACCTAACCTGTGCACAGCAAAGCCAAGGCTTGAAAAGAAGATCAGAGGCCTGGTCTTGCCATGCTGAAATCTATAAAAGTTTTCCTACTGACTTCAACAGAAACAGGACTTATGATTCTGGCAGGAAAATCTGAGAATATTCCTTTACAACTCTCTACTGAATGCTGAACTCCAGAATACATTGTTGTTAGCCTTATGTAAGACAGAGACTGTTAGGGAAAGATAGTAGTTTTGCACATACCGTTCTCTGCACATGTTGTTCTTTAGTAAATATTTATCAAAGGATGCATCCATTCCTGCTGGCAGTGTCTGAGGCATTGGACAAATCTGGCCTGATTTCCTTCTGTCAGTGGAAACCTCCCAACTAGAAGCTGCATTTATCAAGTTTTGTCTTTCAAAACTGCTAAAATCATTCTTATCCAAGTAGATAGTGCTGACAAAAATGGTCGTTCGATGAAATACTCTTTAAAAAAAGACACGTCCTCCAGCTTGTAAGAACAACCCCACTGAAAATATTCATCAAAACTGTAACAAAGCACGGCTAAAGGCCAAAGATTTGTATTTGCTGAAAACTAAGGAAGACGGCAACAAAAAGAAAACCAGATGAAAGCTTGTTGGCACTTGCAGGGTACTTGTTCAGGCCTCTTACCCTCTACTGTTTGTGGAACTAGAGCCTTTTGACCTGTTTTAGCTATTCCTCCCATTTTCATTTCGGTGTGTTTTACTTTTTTTTTGCTTGAACAAGTTTATAATTAACATAAATCAAAATAAGCCTGATTTTAATTGAGCTAGCATTATCAGCACTTTGCACTAATTTATATACCCTTTTATTTTCTCTTTTAAGCTCTTTTTAGGTCAGACTCAGGCTTGGGGCTGTACTTTGGTGCACACTGTGCGAAGGATATGGCGGCTGAGCAGAAAGGGCTCGGATCCCAAAGCCTCAGGGCTTACTACCACCAGATGCCTGAGCTGAAAGCTCTCTTTTGGAGTGCAGTTCTTCTGGAAGAAAACCTGAGGAGCTGCAGCTGCGCCTTCTCTACCTATGCCTGGTACTTACAGCACCCCGTGGCTAAGGGGACCCATGGTCAACTCCTCAACTCCTGCAGTGTACCATGGGCTGGGAGAGTTAATGGTTTGGTGGAGACTGTTCCACCCGCATGGGAATAATTAGCATTGCAAGGACTGTGAGGCCCCAGGCCACTGCCCAGGTCATGCAGATGGAAAGAAGAAATGTGTCTAAGCCCCATGCTGGCTGCTAATGGCATACCTCTAGGATACTGGGACTCTAGGGAGCATTTCTCTAAACTTTGGGCTGTGAAGAACAGCTAGCAGTGGCAGCAGTCAGGGAGTGGCTGCTACCCAGCCCTCCTGGCACTGAGGAGATGGCTTTGTGCATGCCTCTAGGGGGGGTTGTATCTTTCTGAGGTCACATGAAGATCTGGAGGTCTATGCTATCTTTTAATTATTGGAGGCTTGTTACTTTAAACCCACCACGACTGCTGAAGCTCAGTCCCAAAAACTGTCCATCAGGGATGCTTTCTGGCTGCCATTACAGGGAGGGGCTCACTGACAGACCGGTGTCTGGCCTCACTAGGCCTCATTCGGCCTCACTAGGCTTTGCAAGGCCTTGCTAGACTCTGCTAGGTTTGCTAGGCCTTACTCAGCATCACTAGGCTTCACTAGGCATTGCTAGGCCTCTCTAGGTCTCAGTAGGCCACTGTAGGCTTTGCTGGGCCTCACTAGGCTTCACTAGGCCTCGCTAGGCCTCACTAGGATGCATCACTGCACAGACAGTTCTCAGCTAGGCCATGAAGCCTGACCCAAGTTTAGTTTTATACTTCACCTCAGTTTAAACACAACACAGGCTGCTCTGTACCACCCAGTGCTGGTGCAAGGAGTGAGTGGATCTGCCATGACACTGCTGTCTGAAGGCCTTTCCTTAGGGCACCACCTGGGCAGCAGTTTCACATGTGACACTGTTTTTGTTTTCAATTCGTGTTGGACAAGGCTTTTTGCTTTTATTGTACCGCTCCCAACATTTTCTGCTCTTTCATTTTTAATATTGAACCTGTACTTTGTAGAAAGGAAATAGGTCAAAACTTTATTCTCCCCACCAGCAAGCCTTTGGCTCATGATTTCTGTTACATCCAACTATCAAAGTAATGAAAGCCCTCACATCACATTGAATTTGGGCTGCCTCTTGTCACAGGCAAGTGCGTGGCACCTCCTTGGAGCAGAACCCTAAATTAAAATATTGTAAATTTTTTGCTACTCCAGCAGTACTGCAGAAATGCAAGTGGCCAAGGGGGGAGGAGATTTTTTCCTCCTGCTGGAATTTTTCACTATAACCATCCTCAGGGGAGTTCTCATCTTCAAAAGAAGCATTCCTTCTATACAAGCTGCAAAAAGAATTATTTAATGACATCATAAATTAATACAGAGAGGCACAAATTTTCCAAAATGTGGAGAGAGAGAAAAAAAAAATTATCGTTTGCCAAAAACACCCGAGCTCTTCCAGACTTAGGCCTCTCCTGAGCCTGGGAGCTGCCAACGATACCAAACTGAACGGTGGGGTTTCTGGCATGACTTAAGTTTAGCTTGTTTAAATTTTGGCAAATATTCATATTACTCACATACTCAGCAAACTGATACAAATATTTGTTCTATTTAGAGTGAAGTCCAAACTCACTGCTGGCACCAGTGCTGCTGGACTCGGTGGAACTAATCTTGCTCATGCCAATATTAAATTTGGACATCTACCTTAAAGAAAAACAGCCTTTGAGGTACAGATTAGAATACATCAATGGAAAACAGAACTCGTGTGTAGCCAAGTTTTCCTCACTTGCTAATTTTCGCTTTAATCTGATTTGAACTGGACCAAGTTTTTCTGCCCTTGGGCTGCTACTCGCTGTTATGATGCAGCCACCAGGTCAGAGCTGGAGTTGGAAAAGCCTTCACACACATGAAGTTCTCTGCATTCTTGAGAAGTGAAATCTGTAGTAAATAGAGCCTGGGCACAGTGAGCATACTTGATTGATTTTAGTGCTGTACAGGTTGTTTTTTTAATGATGCCTGCAGTTTACTCTTTCTGGTTTGTAAAGCAAATAGACAAACAACCGACCAGATGGGAAATGCAGACCTGCCTTGGGGCTTGGGTTCCTCATCTGGTTGCACCTGCACTTTGCCCATGAGCTCTCTCTAGGTTCGGATTCAAAAAACAGGTTAGGAATTTTGCAATGAGAAGAACAAGACAAAAACCACCACCCTTCCATTCCTTAATGCAGCCAAAGCGTGCCCCAAGGGCGTGCTGGCTGAGGATCTGTGCTCAGTTCAGCTGTGGTTTGTAAGCAGCATGCTGTTTAATGCTATCTAAATGTTTTTATAAAGGTCAAGTAGGAGTGGGATCCTCCTAACTTAACTTTAGCCATTTAGAAATGAGAAATCTAGTCTGACTGAGCTAGATTCCTCTGTGAGTGGAAAATATCAGCACTGCAGAATGATTCATCCCATTTTAATCTGCCTGATCTCTCTCCATTGACTATAAAAGGGGCCTGGAAGACCGGATTAGCATATATCCGAATTTTAGACATGTATGTGCTCACTCAGCCTTTTACAATTGGCCCTGCAGTGGCCATACCAGGTACTATTTTCATAGCTCTCAGAGCTCGCGGTGTGCCACAGGGCTCCACGCAGTGCCTGTACAGCTCCTGTGGCTCACGGGGCAATGAACCTTGGCTGTGAGCATTGCGGAAATGCTGGCAGCACAGCCTGCTGCGTGCATCCTCAGCCTCAGTCTTCAAACCTGGATTGCTCGCAGGTTCAGGGCTCATCTGTACTCCCTTAACAGAAAGCTGCTGGGCCGATTCTTGTAGTTGTGTGCAAAACTGCCTTAAATATATAAATATTGTATTGATCGACATAAAGTTTAAAAAAAAAAAAAAAAAAGTTAAAAAAAGAAGCAGTGATTACTCCCTGAAAAGGGCATTGTTATTTTTGGCCATATTTGTGAATTAGGAAAAATATCCCTAAAAGGGTCAAATGTGCATATGGAGAAAGTGTGGGATTGGTGTAATTGGACAGAAGGAAGGAGAAGACAGAGCAGGCATCCAGTAATTCACCACGGAACAGCTTTATGCTGGTTATTGAAATGCAGCCAGAGACAGTTAATTGTAGTAAAATGACTTTATGTTCTGATATGTAAAATAAAATGTCCATGCTATGTAACAAACAGATGAAAATTCCACACCACCTGTATCTAACGTGGTTTCTAATAAAATTTTATCTGTAGTATATATGATTTTATCTAACCAATTTTAGTTTTTACATCAAAGGTGTGTAATTAAAAAAAAAATCTTAAATAGATGTCTTTCCAAAAACAAACAAACAAACAAACAAACAAAAAAAAACCACCTTGCAACATTCATTTTATTAGGTATTTCATTCGTAAAAAGCAAAGCTGAATTGGACACGTGGCCTGCATTTGTGATATATATATATTTTTATATATATATATATAATATATATATGTATATAAATAGCTATTCAGCATGCAAAAATTGTAGTGATTTTGAAAATCCGATTACAAAATGCACACCGGTCACACACTGTCTGCTGAATGTGTGTACAGGTTGTCCAGGTGGGAGCGTGACCTCCACGGCGGTGGCCTCAGGGCTGCCTCACTGCGAGCAGCTGCCCTCGTTCATCAGCCTCTCTTCGTTGGAATGGATTCATCCAAATGCATAAGTGCCTCCCGACTTCCTAGTGTGTATTTCAGCCTTTTGCCCTTGCCCAGCTTGGAAGCAGGGGGTGGGAAGCACCAACACAACCCCCTGTTCACGACTAAAGCTTCAGTACTGCGCTCTTTAGTGGAAAAAGCTCCCATCACCACCGCTGTGCACCTCAGCAGCACAGAGGAGGACGCAGTCCCTGCTGTGGGGCCTTCCAGGTGAAATCAGAGGGAGTTTTGTTCCATAAGGAGCACAGCTTCCTCCCACATGAGTCAGCTCAGCGATTCTCAGTGCCTCCTGGGGGCACTCTGTAGGCAAAGTCAGCACGGACGGAGTCAGCTCAAGATACTTCCACGGTAAGCAACGGGAGCAACCAATACATTGGTCACAGATTTTTACCTTCTCTACAAATAGTTGTACACTGTAAAGCCTGACAGGCAACAGGAACTCCTCCCGCTCCCACCCCACAATTAAAGACTGCTTCTCTATGCCTCCTTTATGCTGAAAACAATTCTTCCCGAGTTAGCTGCAAAAGAAAAAAAACACATAGCACAGAAGGCGCGTTTCAGCTGAATGCGAAAGAAATGAAGGACCAGCAAATACAGAAACCCTTTCTGGAAAGTATTAGCGACTTTTAAGCTTAAACTTCATAAATATATTGCAATAAGCAAGTGTGATTTGATCAACAGAGTCTGAAGATGCTGGGTCTGTTCCTAATGCTGCAATTAATTTGCTGTTTGGCCCGGGGCGTAATGCTTCGCTTCTCGGTCTCCCACAGCCACGATCGATGGGGGAAGAAGGGACATTTGCGCACCGATGCTTCTCCTCTCTGCGCTGCGCCGGGAGAGTCTGGAGTAGCACCTCACCACTGGCATCAGAGGAAAGGGAATTTCTGCAGGTGGACAGAGCCTAACACGTGCTGCTACAGCAGTCCTGGAGCTACACAGCCCGGCAGATCGCTTCTTCTTTGTTTTGGGGGATTCTGTGACTTCGCGAACTGAGTACCGTACAAGTGAAGCTCGTGTTTTTCCCAAAAGCCAAAATTTGCTCAGGGATGTTTACTGTTACAGGCAAAAGCGAATGACAGATGACTTCACTCATTAGTCTAGAAGATGGTTTCTACCAGATCGGTAATGAAGACGTGAGAATTAATTCATTCGGAAGTCAGTCAGAGGCTGATGGATCCAGGAGCTGGAATTCTCTGTGTGCCCAGAGATGGGCACTCCCCGCACACACGCGCCCCTGGGAAATGCATGCTCGTCTCACCCAAGTGCAAGTTACCCACAGGTATAACGCTGCCTTAGCACCGTCCCGGAGCGGTAACGCGAGCTGCGGCACCGCTGGGCCCGTGGAGTCACCCGTCCGTCCAGTTCTCCACCGTCCCCATTCCTGAATGGTACTGCAGCGAGGACTCCCGCGACAAGGAGAAGCTTTGGGAGTAGAGGAACTCGTTGGCTGTGTTGAGGTGTGGGGAAGGCGGCTTCCGCTCACACACAGACGGGTGCACTCTTTCCCTTGGGAAAGACGATGGGGGGACGCGCTCCCGAACCTGAGACTGGGCCAGCTGGTTGTAGACGCTGAAGTGGCTGTTCCCCGGGGGCTGTGAGCCCTGCCCCGCGATGGACGGGAGCCGCGGCATCATGGTGGTGGCTGTGAAATGGGCTGGGAAGGGCTGGTAGGGCACAGTTTCCATTGTCTGAACACTGTAGCTGGTGTAAGGTGCGACTGAAGTCCACATATTGCAGCTCAATGGGGGAGGCGGAGGCGGCAAGTCGTCCACCGCTGGCACGCCCGCGATCTCAGCCCCCGACCCAGAGTACATGCAGGCTTCCCGCGGGGCCACCTCAGGGCAGTAGGAAGGGCTCAGCATCTGCTGCTCGTAGGGTGGGGGGGAGCGGAAGTAGTGATCGTCGCCCACCGACGAGGAGGCCTCCAGGTAGGAGCGCTTGCAGGGCAGGTCCAGGTGCCGTGCGCTTTCTGCGGGAGAAGAAAGAGAGCTCAGGGATGGGGTTGGGATGGGACTTCAGAATGCAGGATTGTTCCTCTATGCCACCAGTGCTCTTTTTCAGACCATTTCAGTTCAGAAAGACAACGTGCAATATCAACAAGGCGTTGTGTTGCAAATATCGGAGTAATCCCATCATCCTCCCAAGCATGCTGATGACATTTATCAGGGTAAGTGAGTGACTATTCTCACATCAGGGATTACTTCACCTTCATCCAGATAACAGAGGTCCTTGGCACTCCTGCAGCACTACTCCTGACAAACTCAAGAAGTCTCTGAAAGGGTCTTATCACAGCCTTCCTTCCTGTCAGTACCAAAATCACTATACATTTCCCAGATATTCGTGTCAAAAGCTGCAGAAATATCTCAAGATAAAGGAGACCTTCCCCAGCTGCCCATCCTTCTCCTCAGTCTCACATGCGGGAGCTCATTAGCTGGTCAGAATGCTGCATTTATGAACTCATCTGCAAATTAAACATCTGCAAGAAGGACATATTTGCCTCACAGTCCTTATTTCTGGTGGTATTGGATTCCTCATTTGCCCACGATCAGAGGATTCTCACAGCTTAAATAAATTAGCGGTCAATGAGACATGCAAATAAAAGGATTTGGCTGCATGAATAATTTTCCTTCTAACTTGAAACATGCCATGATCTCATCTGATCTGGGCTAAAAGGAAGAGAACGCAGTTACAGCTCGCTTCAAGTTAGGACCAGCTGATAAGGAGAAGAACGCGTGGCCACCGCCGCCCACTGCTCTGCACTGGGATAAATACAATGGCTCCTGGAAAGTGCTCGTCCAGTGCAGCTTCCTTAATGCTAATGGCCAAGTCAGGATATTTCAGGATAGATAAGGCCTCCTCCAAACAAATATTATTAATTCAGATGATATATCAAGTGATAATTTTTCAGTGTGGCTTCATTCCATTTGAATTATGTGTACTGATTGTTGTTTTTTTTTTTTTAACTCAGAGTCTGAATTTGCCTTCTATGGAACAAAACCACTAATGACTGCCCAAAAATCCAGCTTGTGAGCCCTGACCCTCCAAAACACTTTGATCACTTTGCAGATTAAGGCCTAAGACACATCCAAAACAAACTGGGATTATGGGTAAGCTTTCAGTGCTCTTAGGCCTATTTGCTGCAATATTTTTTAGCTGTAAACTCAAGTTACCTCTTCTCTTCAGGCAGTGATAGAAGAGCCCTGAATCTCTCTGTGCTGTGAAGGTGTTGAGTGACAGATCTTGAGTATCTGAGGCTGCAAACTGCATGTGAGCACCGTTCTCGTACTGATAGTGTTGGAGGGTCTGATGACTGCCATGGAGTGGGTTAACATCTGGCTTGGTCGAGAGCTGGCCATGGCTGGACACCAACCTCTGCCTCATGATGCTTTTGGAAATCACTGGGTATTCTTTGCTGAAGGAGGCGAGAAAAATTATTACCAGTTAGACAACATCAGCATTAACAGGATGAAATATGAGTTTGGCTGCCCCAGCGCATCCCCATCCAGCGGCTCCATGCCTTTGCCAAGCACGATGAGCTAACCCTCACCATGCTTCGGGCGTGGGCAAGCATTGCAACAGCACACAGAATGCGTCACTCGGTTACAGGAAGAGCTTTTCGGAGGTAGGGAGGGCATGAAATGCCCTGATGCCTTCAAATACAAGAAAATTGGATGTGGCATCCGACAATTTTCTTCAAAGAGGTGCAGCATACTGACAGCAAGACAAGGGCAAAGGGACTGAGTAGTGCATGCCGGACACCACATGGCCATGTGCAGCAGCCAAATTCAGCCTGCTGACCCAGAGCCCTCCCACCCATCCTCCAACCATACCTCTGGAGCCGTGCCACGCGCAGGTCGCTGTCGTCGCTTCCCCTGAATCCCTTCGCAAAGGGGTTGTTCTCAATTTTCAGCTGAGTTATCTTTAAGAGAAGGAAAGCAAGCAGAAATCATGTGAAAACAGATGGGATGCTGATGATGGGCAGAGGGGCTGAGCCCTCTGGTGCCCAGTGGGTTCCTTCAAAAGAAGACGTCGCCGTCACCTGCACTGCCGCGCAGCCACCAGCCCCTGCCCGCACACAGCAGTGACAGTGGAAGTATTAAGTTTATGGAGCACTTTGGGGACCTCAGGGATGAAAGGCACCATTGACCTCGACATTTTAAGGAGGTATTAAATAAGCGCTTTCAAGCCTTTTTGGTTAACCATGTTTGGGCAATTGGTCATTTTACACCAATGACTACGACTTTTCAAACAGGATTCACTTTGGTGCCTAAATACATACCTTTTTTTCCCCTGTCTTACTATACCACACACATCCAGGCTGCTACTCTGAGCCTTTTAACTGCTCGCTAATTGCAAAATCTTGCAAGGACTGTGTGCTTCAAAGGACACACAGGCATCTGTTCAGGAGGAGGAGCTCTGCTCAGGTTATTAGACAGGAAGAAGTTCACTTACGTTCCTGGAAGATTTTCCTATGAAGGTGCAGAAAAAGAGGTGCTGCTGGGACACACCGTGCCCTGCTCCCCACGGGGAGCCAAAGCAACAGCACCACCTCACTGCAGGGCTGTGCTATGGGGATGTGCCTATGGCGATGGGTCAGTGGTTGGACCAGATGGTCTTAGTGGTCTTTTCTAACCCATCCTCAGCTGGATCACCCTGGGGCAGCACTGGGGAGGAGGAGGAGGGAAGGAAGAACCCAGGGACCGCAGCAGATGGGAGTGCAACCCAGCACTGCTCTGACCCAATGCATGGAAAAGATATGGAGAAACCCAACCCTGCCATCGGTGTATCACACACCCAACACACAGCCCCTAGGCATTTGTGTTTTGTGCCCCCCCCACAAACAAAACACAAACACCTGGAGCCCCCCTCCTACCTTCACCTCCTAACCACAGTGCGGGCTCCTAGCTCGGTTTTGTGGTTACATTCCTCGTGTGTCTTGCTAAACACACATGCTATAATTACTTTTTGCTGTAGATTTATGAGCAAGCTTTTCCCAGCCATTATTAGATTAGATTCAAAACAGTGATTTTTAGATCACTGTTTTGAATGACATCTTAGAGTTTATTATTATCCAATTCATTAGTTCCTGGACGATCGGGGCTTGCCAGGCTGCTGTTACCCAGCGCTTGTCGTGTTTCCACTTAGCTGCATGCTCTGGCCCATCAGCTGTGCTTCAAGGTTAAAGGGCTGCAGTGGAAACTCAGCTTTTTTGAGCAGTTCTGTGCCCTCCCCAAGCAAAGCTATAGAAGCACACAGCCCAAAATGAGCCCCTATGGACCCCAAAGTGCTGTACCTTGTGGTTCTGGTAGGAGGTCACCGAGATAAAGGACGTCTCTGGAAACACGTGGGTGCAGAAGGCCGTGTTCTTCGAGCCAAAAGCGTTGTTCTCATCTGCCTTCACAATGTGCAGCCGCGGCTGGTATTTGTGCATTGAATTGAGGATGATCTGGAAAACAATTGGTGCTAAAGTGAACAATCCGATTTTGTAAAAATGACAAGTCTTGGCCACTTGACATCTTGGCTAGCGGGACACCAAAACCCACCAGCGCTACGCTTCAGCTTTGCTTTCAAACTGTGGGGGAAAACAACATTGTGTAACACGTACAACCCACGGCAGAGAGGGTATCTGCTGCTCTGGCAAGCGCTGCTGCGCTGAACTTGGAGCTTTTCTGCTGAACGCTCCTTTTCTTATTGCTATTGGACAGAGTCAGCCTGGGTGGAAACAAAGCCATAAATTTTTTTCCCAGCTCACGTTGAAGCTGCAGAATATATATAATTCACCAGCAGGCTGGTCCATAAAGCTTCCTCATAAAATACTTTACGGAGCTGAAAAATAGCAAAAGCAAAAAATATGTGTATCACAGAAACCACAGAGGGGAAGAAAAATATGTATGTGTTTTTCTTTCATCTGCCGCTAAGAGAAAGCTTCAACCAGAAGGTTTTCCACAGGTTGTGCAGCAGACCCCTTGGGTACCCCCGCAGGTGGGACGTGGCTGGGGAATGGTGAGGAGGGGCTGTGGGAGGCAGTGGGCACTCGGCCCCACCCCCGGCGTGGCTGGTACATGCAGGGCTCAGTTCTGGGCTCTGCCAAGGCACGCAGGGACTGGTGCCGCATTGTTCTGCCACAAGAATGGCTGCGCCCACATGTGACAGAGAAAAAGTGGTTTTAAGAAATGGATTTTCTTCTAAGGAGTTGGATGGGTTTTAAGAAAGGCCTCTATTCCTCTCTCTGGACAAAGAAAAAATTCTTTGCTTCTGGTTTCCTCAACACACCACTCTTTAGCCTTTTCTTCCCACTCCCAAACCGTCTTCTGGAGCTGTCCCCATCCTGGCTGTTCCTGGGGCTGGATTGTCCCCAGGCTGGTCACCACTCTGAGCAGCCACAGAACACATTCAGCCCCATGGGGATATGGAAGCAGCAGGGGATGCTGTGCAGGTTGTGTTTACAAGAGGAGGTGGAGAGATGGGTGAATGGATGGGTGTGTGGACAGATGGATGGACATATAGATGGATGGATGGATGAATAGAAGGATAGATGGAAGGATCCATGAACAGATGAATGGGCAGACAAATGGATGGATGGATAGACAGATGGATAGATGGAAAAACAGATGGACCGACGCACAGAAAGAAGGACAGAAGGATGGATGGACAGACAAAACCACAATTTGCATTAGTTTACACAAAGTGTGGATTTAGCCCATTTTAAATGAAAAATAATAAGAAAGAGAAGTTTGCCTTGAGATCAACTGAACATACACAGCCCAGCAGTGCTGCACTCCAGCCTGACAGGAGGCACTGCTCAGGGCTCGTGCTCCCTACGCCCCTCCATCCGGCCACACGGGTCTGCCCACAGTAGCCGGCTGCATTATATACCACTTAAACACAATTTTTATTGTTGACATTTTCCAGACAACCCTCCTTGCTCCCCAAGAGAGAGAATGAGGAATTTTTGGCATTTTATCAGCTTTGCATCACGTCTCCGAAGCACTTTGTGGCTGCTGATACGCAGGCTGTAGAGCTGAGAGGGTCGGCTCAGGTTTTGGGTTGCAGCTTTTGCTGTGCTTTCATGTGGCGGCCTCTCGTAAAACAGCCGAGATGAGCAACGCCAGAAGGCTCAGGCTCATAAGAAAGGGCACGTCAATTTTCAATAATTAAGGGTTGATAAATATGGGTTGTCTGGAGCAGAAGCTGAGGGGTGCTGAGCTTTGCTCACCTCCTGTCCCCAGCTGCTCAGGTCTGGCAAGGCAATGTGTGGCTCCATATCAGAGCAAGTCAATGGCGGAACAAGAAACCCATTTAACCTCAGATTTCCAACGGGTGGATGAGCAGCCTGTTTCCTACCTCCTCTCCAAAGCAGTACCCTCTGGGGCATAAGGATCCTTTTAAAACCCCTTTTTTTTTGGCCTGAGCCTTTTCCATCACCAACGCAACAACTTCGCAGAGCCTGGAAGAAGCCTTTGGAAGGATTGTTGACTGATGCTCATGGTTACATCCATGGCTACAAATCCTCCCGGAGGTTCACTTTGAGCTGCTTGATATTTGTGGGGGAAAAACATCAAAACGGCTTAATCTAACCCACTGCAAGGTGCTTTCGTCCCTTGCCCAAGGGTGAAATATGCAGCACTTTGTCCCAGGTGCAGGATGCAAGTGTTGGGTTGACCTGTCCTCTGTCTGTATTCCCTCCACCAACTTGCTGGAAAGCAAGAAGTGCACACACATCCTGCTTGCTTGGTTTAAGCACCGTGCACTCAAAGCCCCTGAAAATCATTCAAAAAAGTCCTCCCAGGCCTCAGCTGTGAACCTCCGCGCCTGCGTGATCGGAACGCCAACAATTCGGGATAAATACTTTTAAAGGCTGCTGTGGAAAACCGGTTGCTGGCTAAAAATACACAAAACAAATGTAAATTCCACTGCAGTGACGAACATCAGTGGAAAGATTAACTTAAAGAATTATGTCAAAAAATGAGAGGCATTTTAATTCATGGGACAGAGCTTTGGGATCAGCATTGCCTCTGTGCCCCACTGATGGCCATGGATGGCCCCAAGTTCAGGCCCACAGATACGGGATTTTCCACCCCCTGCCCCACTCCTTTGTGATGATCACACTTGTTGGCAGCTGGAACTTTAAGTGTAATATAGTTCTTTTCTTCTTTTTTTCATTTTTTTCCCCTTTTTTTGGCACTCCCCACTCAAGAGCAAATGTCAAAAAATGGTGTCATTTGCTCCTTCCATTTAATGTCAGCTCTGAAAACACTGCGTGGGCATCTCAGTGTCTCATCCTGCAGGGTCCGAGTTTGCCACTTTGCAGGATGAGGCCTGAAGGGCCAGAGCTGGGCACAGCCCCATCGCCATCCCCAAAATCAGCAGTAAAATGTATTTACTTCCATATGAAATTTGGGGAGTTGATTTAAGAGCACTCCCTGTTTCTCCAAGGTATCAAATATCATATGATGCAGTGGTTGCCGTGGCGACTGCCTTTTTTTATATTGAATAGTAAATGGCTACGAAAAAGCCACATAATTTTATGGCTGCTCCCAGGGGATCACATCATAACTAATAGAAAATCTCTCATTTTCATACATTTTTCTGCTTCTTTCTTCCTTTTATTCTTTTTAGACTGAAACACCCAGCCCCGTGCCTGGGGGTCGCATCCTACCCATGACAACGCATACAGCCCCAACCAAGAGCTATGTGCAACCTCCACAGCTCCATCTTCACCTGCCCCAACCCTCCATGTTTCCATCTGGCCCCAGGATGCTGCTGTAGGAGCAGAACCCAGGGCTGTGCTGGAGGAGCCGCCCCACGCCGAGTGCATCCTGGCAGCCCGCACAATGGGGAGAGGAGGGGAAGGCTGGAAAATCCTGGGAAAAGATTCAACATGAGCTCAAATTGTTCCCTGTGCGAGGGCCAATGCTGCGATATTTTTTGCTTGCTTGCTTTCTCAGTCCTTTGTTGCCTAATGTCAACTGAAATGGGCAGTGGTGTTTCCCGAGTTCTTGATACAGAAATGCTGTGGAGGGGAACACATACTATGCCCCATGACAGTGGGGACGTGTGCCACGGCCTCAGCACAGCACTGCTCCTTTGGTGTAGGAACAAAGCCACCAGCACAAAGCTCTCTCCTGGATGTCACCGTTCAACCGTAACACAACTGGAAGACATCACCTAAAATTGCTGGGTTATAAGAAAGGCAGTACCATCTCTTGGGTATTCTAACTGAGCTCTTCTTCATGACTGTCCTCTAAAAACTGTCTTCAAACTTAAAAGGGTTGCATTTTTTTAATGTTTTAAATGGATAGAGAAAGGAGGCACTGGGTGCCACCAGTGTCACCGCAGCAGTGCTGCTGGGTGGTGGCCCAAGGCACAGACCTGGCCTGGCCCTAAGGCATGGAGCAAGAGAGTGACAAATCCTCATTTGAATCTGGGGCTTTGTAAGATTAAGAGGGCATGAACCTAAATGGCCTGGGTGTTCCTGGCAAGCAAAGGGGAAGATGATGAAATTGAAAGAAAAAATGAGAAGGAAACCCCGAGCGATAATCAAATAAAAAAAGGGTACGAAAAATACATATAGAGAGAAGAAACAAAAACTCATCAGCATTAAAGAGCAAAGCCAGAAAACAGAGGTTTGGGGCCAAGAAAAATCAGGAATATCACTTGAAATGTCAGCAGAAGTGATAGATCACCCCTAGCACTCCGCAGCCTTAAGCCTCGGGAGATTACGTCTCCAAAACCAAACCAGCACTGCGACTGGGAGCAGGAACAGAGCCCTGCAGTGACTCAGAGGTCCCAGGGAGCGGGGCAGGTGCAGCAGCAATGTGCTGGGGGGCGAAACTAAACCTCAGCTGCCGCCTGTGCCGATCTCCACATCTAATCTCTGTTTCCTTGTCTGTTTTTCCGCAGGAATATTTTTATGTATTCTGTAAAAAGAGTGTAATTTCCAACCAACGTGGGCCTGGCCACAGCCTGCCAGAAGTAGCCATGTGATGCACTCCCCCTTCTCCGGCTGGCCCAGGGCAGGGGCTGCATCTCAGAGGGGTCCCCACCACCTCCACCAGAGAGGACCCAACCTCAATGCTCTGTGCTCACACCGATGCTGCACCGCTCAGCACTGCGTGCAAAACCAAAAGTAGTGACTTTTCTGTCAGAGAGCTGCCATTGTGAGCAGCTCCAGCAACATCTCATGGCAAGAGGTGAAGGAAAACCCGACCACAAAGACAACAGCAAAGGAACCCAGACCCCTGCAGCAAGCACCCCCTGGCCATAAGGGCCATCTCACGGGTGCCCTCCTCTCCAGTGTTTACATACTTGAAACCTCTGGAGAAAGTGGAATTCCATTCATCGGCATTTATCACTGTGGAAGCATTTGTTGCGACTCGCTCAGTTTTTCCCTGTGTGCCCTGAGCTAACCCCTGACAGACACACCAGCACCCCGCGTCCCTTCCAGCAAGCGGTTGTTTTTGTGATGTAACGATGGCTCACACAGCTGAGGGCTCCAACAGCACATGGCAGGGCACAGCCCGCTTTCCCAGGGAGGAGGGATGATTGTCCTGTGCCCGGGAGCACAGCGAGCAGGAGGTGCCACTGTGTCTCCATCCCATGTCCCCATACCCAGCAGAAAGTCACACCAACAGTCACTCAAGGCTCTATCCATGCACACACTGTTTTGCGAAACATGAGCATCAGGGTTTTGCTCAGAGCATTGGTGTCTCAGTGCTCTCTTTAGCACCAGACCAACCTCTGCAAAGCTGAGCTTCCCACTGATTGCTGATTTCTTAATCCATTCTCAATTCTGTTGCTCAGCCTGATGAGAAGGGAATCTTTCATGGTTGGAAAATCCCCCACGATCAGCATGGAGCCTGCACCCCACAGGCCCTGCATGAGGGCACATGTTCCCTCTGCTCCCGCAGCTCACCCCTGGGAGTTTGCAGGCAGATCACAGTGCCCTGCACTTCATTTCTTCTTGAAAATTCAATTTCTATTCTATTCCTTCCTGACGAACTGCCCAGAGCTGTGCCATCACACAGCTGTTGCAGCACCCACACACAGGACATAGCTCACAGAACAAGGGCTGCTGCCCATGCCCTGCAGTGCTGCCCCAGCCCAGCCCAGAGCTGTGGGTTTTGAGGTTTGGAGGAAATCAGTGACAAAAGGAAACAGCCGGCCAGCAGTGCTGGAGCACGAGAAGCAAACAAACCGTGCGGCTTTCCACACTTGTTTGCTTTAGGCAGCTTCAAGAGAGGGGTTGCAACGGCTGGGATGGATTCCTAGAAAGGAGAAGGAGTGATTTGGCATAACACAGTGCCCTGTGCAGGAGTGGGACAGGGGCAGCAGCGCCATGGTTTGCAGTGTTTCCTACCCTGAACCTTCAAACTGAACAGGTGCTGAGCCCAGGTTGTTCAAAAGCAAATTGCTCATTGAGCAGCCTCAAGAGGAATTGTCAGAGAAGTGGCTGAACCCCACACAAAGCGAGCTCTATCCGTGTCATGGTGCAGCTCTGTGGGAGGACAGAGTGCTGCCAGGAGGAGACAGGCTCTTCCCTTCTCTAAAGCAGTGTTAAAATTGCACTTAAGTAACGACACAGTTGGGAGAAGCAACCATTTAGCATTGCAAAAGCAACACTGCACATCCTGTTTGTTTTACGGCCACGCCAAACATCCTGTGTGTTTTATGGTTTACATTTTACAACATAAACAGCAATACATATTAAGCTGCACTGCTAAGCAAGGGGAAAATGCAACGGGAGTGTGGGAGGGACGCTGCACAGCGAGTGGCACAGGGCTGCTGCGCACACCTCAGCTCTGCCATGAGGCTCCGCTTCCTCCTGCACAACGCCATAGGGCTGTTCCCATTTCACTGCCGTGGTGCTTTCACCCTTAAAGATGAGTGAAGGATGGCGGGTGGCTGTGATTGATAATGTCAGCACAGAGCCTTTGGGGTCAGCAGTCAGGGCAGGGCTGGCACAGCTGCTCCGCAGCAGCACTGGGGCGTGTGTACATGGCTTTGGGAGTGGGAAATCCACAGAAAATTGTGCACACAGAGAAAGTTCTGGGCCCTATTTCCCTTCCTCCAGCCACTGAGGTAGGTTTGTTTCTATGTGACTTTCAGCTGGGACAGTGGAAGACATCAGGTACATTGTTAAACACACTGGGACAGATAACTATCCATTTCCCACTTCTGCATTCGCCGTATACATGAATTAATATATTCCAAATGAAATACTCCTTCTTTTATAGGGCCACCAAAGCCAACTAGGAGAAAAATGTCTTCATGCAACTTGTTTCTGCAAGCTGCACGGGCAATGGCTGGGCTGAAAACCCCACAGCATCCCTGCAACCATGCAACAGCCTATTCAGCATCCCTGCATCCCACCCAGCACTGCATCCAGCATCCATCCCTGCATCCCACCCAGCATGCTCATTGTGGGCCCAACCCAAAGGATTGCCCTCAAAGGACTTCTTTCTTACATGCCCGAAGGGATCCAGGTGGTTGTTGGTGAGCTTCAGCTTCTGGAAGGACACGAGCTGCCGCATCCAGTGCGCTCCAGTGGCAGGCGAGTCGGGGTGCACATACAGCCGGCCCGGCATGGCTGGCTCCGCCTTCCCAGCCACCATCCTGCAAGTACAGTGGTCACATTGCAGCACTGTCAGCCCCATGGAAAGCATTGCCACTGACCTCCCCTTGCAAACTGCAGAGCAAGCCATACCCAGAGGGATGTAGTGGGACTCCAAAAGGCTCCCACTGCCCATGGGATCTCTTTATCGCAATGTCACGGCTGGCAGAGCTGAACCATCACCTCCTTGGGTCACTGTGTTGACATTAGCCAAGGAGGACACCTTGCTTGGGTCTTTGGAGAAGGTTGGCCATGGATGAAGCCTTCCAAGGCCCTCCAGCAGAATACACTTCTGCAGAAGGCACTCAGTGTCAGCTCCTATGGGATAGGGCTGGGTGTTGCCCCTCTGCTCCCACACATCCAACCCTCCACCAGCATTCATGGGTGTGAAGCCCCACTGCAATGCATCGCTTCGTGGCAACTCCCCCATTACTGTGTATTGTTCTCTTCTCGTAAAACCAATAAAAGCATTATGACCAAAAACAACAGGCTTTCCAGCAGCAATAAAATGAAAAGGGGAAACAGCTCTAGGGCTGGCAAAAGCTAAATTAAACAAAGTTAACAACTATCCATCATCCAGGGCTTAAAGCACAAAGTGGGCCATGCACTCCATCTACTCCTCTTACCCAACAGCACTGCAGGACAAAAGGCAGTATAGAAAAGGAATTTTTGAAATCTAGAGCAGCCCTAATGTGCAAGTGAATTACTGCAGTTTTATAGGATGTGGCTGTCCCCATTGAAATGAGTACGAAGTTTTCCATCGCTTGCCCTGACTTTCTGCTGCATGGTGAAAAGACAAGCACAGCCCATTCTCAGTGAGGGAGGCTGCTGGGCACTGTCTTGGGGAAAAAAAAGAAAACACGCTCCCTTTGTCAGAAAGCAAAACCCCATCTGCCTCTGGGGTAAGCACATTTACTATCAAAGACACAGCAATGGGAGGGAATTACAAAAGAGGAGAAACTCTGGTGGAAGAATACTGAATGAAAAGGAAAAAGGCGGTGGGTGGGAGAGCTGCTCCCCCACATTTCATAGCTCATCCCCAAGTGCAAAATATTGCTGCTGGAGAAAGAAATGTACAACTTTTCTCATTTCCCATAGATTTGTGATTTTAAGGCCAAAACGCACCATTGGGTCACCCCCTCCAGCCCCTGGCACACGCAGGCTGCAGGCTCACCCTCATATGCCTGCACTAGGCCAAGAAACCTATGGCATCCCCTCTGAGATGACCTCCAGTCCTTTGGAGATGGATGATCCACATCTACAAGCAGGCAAGCCCCTAGCTTGTCCAGAATACTCAATTTAAAGTGTTCTGGCTTTAACTTTCATCCGCTGGTGGTCATTGGGTCTATGTCTGCTCTGTGCCAGAGCTCTAGGACACTAGTGTCACCCACGGGCAGTGGAACCATCCATCCAACTACAATTAATAACGAGAGGAAAGTGAACACAGGAACATCCTCTTACCATTTATTGTCACAGAATTTGTACCGGTGGTCATCGGCCGGGACGATGTCGATCAGCAGAATGTACTTGGTCTTGGGGTTCATTCCAGTCACCTTGACCTTGTAGCTCGGAAACATCCTCCTTAGGAAAAGCAAAGGGTTAACACATGAAGGAGCAGCCCAAAGTAGATGGAAACACAGAGCAGTGCCCCAGAGGGCAGCTCCACCACCAGCACGTGGTGAATCCAGGCTGGGACAAAGGAGCTATGAAGCAGACTGCTGCCTACACGTTGCCAGAGCAAGCGTTGCCCTTTCCCAAGCATGGGAACAGAGAACTTCACTGCAATCACCTATTATAAAGATATTTGTGTCTATCCCACTAATCTAAGAAATCTTTGCAATATTAAATAGTATTTTTTGGTATTTTATCAGCGTATGTGATCAGTATATATGTGATCTAATGGATTGCATTTCTGACCCTTCAGAAACCACCACGTGCACTGGTGTTTGCACAGCTGGGCACTTGTTACAATCAGAAAGATTAGCATGGTGGAAGGGCGATACAAAAACGTAACAACAGGGGGACCAACACAGATAGGATGGAATTTCACAGGAAAGTGAACATGCTCACCTGTCTCTGAAGATCTCAACTTGCAGAAAGGACTCCACAGTGAGGGATCTCCAACCAGAGATCCTTCTGTAGTGGCAGTCAGCCCTTAAATGGGGTCTGAGAGAGGTGCAGCCAGGCTCCACCCCTTCCAGTCACGCAGGTGAATTGCCTTCACCTGTGCTCCCAGGGCTGACCGGGTCCTTTCCCCAGGTGATCAATCAGCGATTCAGGCCGTGACTCAACAGTTCCCATACAGCACTTCACATCCTCTGAGCCGCTGTTTTCTTGGCTCCATCTTCCCAATCTCCTCCTCACCCAGTTAAAAAACAAAGCATGCCAACCAAGTCAATGGAGCAAACCAGCTCACCATACTCTTCCATCAGTTGGCCAAGACACCCACCCAATGGGCTGTGACATCTCCTTGCCATCAGCACAAGGGAGATGAAAATGTTTCCATGCTGGGGTCACTGATTGTTCTAATTAAGCCCTAATGTCACTGCTCCGCCGGAGGCCCTCCTGCCACCCCCTTGGTCCAGCAGCACCATTTTGTAGCAGCGTGGGGAGAAAGCAACAAAATGGGCCCTGTTTGAAATCATCTCAATCGACTCTTTTACATGCCCTGCATAAATTCCAGATGTTTACCATGTAATTAGCCGGGACTAAAAAGGGGTGGTTTACCAATGTCCGTATTTGATTTTCATTCATAAACTCTGCGCTCCTCTTAACCTTGCCCTCATACAGGTAAGCACCTGTATAAATACAGTAGGACATTTCAATTTGCGAATACACAGCCCAATTCACACATTGAAAAAAATTGCGTAAGGAATCCATTCTGAATGCCAAGCCTGAAAATTACATTTTAAAATGAAACCAAAAAGAGGAGGAACGGATTAAAAACCAGCAAAGGGAACGATGCGATTTGATGGTCGCTGCACCGTACCCGAATTTTGTAGAATTGAGCTTCTGATTTTCTTTTTTTTCCTCAGTCATTTCGTTTACCGACGTACATCCAAGCTGCTAAAGTAGCCGGACTGATATATTGTAAATGTTAAGTGCTTTTTTAATGGCGTTTAAAATTAAGCTTCAGCATATGGAGTTCATACAGCATGGACATGCCTGAGTTTATAATGTTCTTTCGTATAGCCCCCTAAAATAAATACAAAGAGCCAAAGTACTACTATAATATATACAGCCGGAATTCTTTAAGGATAACAAATGGGGACCCGCATCTGATGGGAGGTGTTGCTTAACTTGCGCGCCGCTCGCTATCTCGCGGTGGTAGCGTTGGGCTCAGCCGTCAGCAGCCGCCGCCACGTTTGCCAACTCCCCACATTCTTTTCCAGGAAAACACGGGGTAGGTTTTAGTAATTTGGCTGCTCATGACCATTTCATCATTATTATTAGCTGCTGCGTTTTGGCCTTTAAAAAATATATATATGCAACTAATGCGCCGTCCAGGGACTTGTCAGTTTAATTTTCTTAATGAAAACATATTTCTCAACCCCTTGGCAGGGGCTGGTTTAGTAAATACATCCTTGCAATAGGATACAAACACGGGCTGTGCGTTGCTGGTGGGGAGGCATGGCAAAGCGGAGCGCCGCGTCCAACTCAAAGCCGTCATAGAGCTTCGCTTAGGAATAAAAATGCACGGAGCACCGAACCCGTGTGGCTCCGTGCGGCTCCCGGCGCGCGCTGGGACACAGCCAGCATCTGCCTGCCCGATTCGTGGCTCCGGGCAGGAACTCCCCTGTGGATGGGCGTTCTCGCAGAGGATGGGGTACGTTGGCCAACTTTCCCCGACAATAGCTCACTTGATCATTGAGAGTGGCCAAGAGCTCCACCGGGTGCTTTGCTGCACTCGATCCTGCCAAGATTGGTTATGAAAATGGTAAATTTGGGGTTTCTGGGGAGTTTGATGGGGTTCTGCTCTGGGTATGCAGCAAAGGGTGAACCCGACATCGAGTAGAGCTTCAGCCATTGCCTGTCCACCTTTGGTTTGGATCCAAAGCCCTGGGACATGGTGTCCCAGCATGCAGCAAGCCCCCGGCATGTGCAAATGCCACCACTGTCCCCACGTTGAGTTTTTTCCCCCTTATTCCCTTTTTTTTGGAAGGCCCAACACAGGCATGGCCCTGCACAAGCACCCAGCAAGAGCTGGGTTGGCAGACCCCAATTCTGGGCACGTCCAAATGCCTCTTCTCCCCCCCCAATCCCCTCCCAGTGCAGAAGGGACCATGCAGACCGCACCTCAAGGGGCTCCTGAACCCCTCTGTTGGACGTCAGGACAAGGATGGGGACATTTCTGTGTCCCACAAACAGGGCTCTGGCACAGCTCTGGTGCAGATGAAATGTACCAAAAACAGCAAAAGCCAGGAAAATAAACAAGCAGCATGATTCCAGAGCCCTCCCAAGCTTCAAAGATGATGTGCTGGTGAATTATTTGTTCTGATAATGAAGCAGTCACTGCTTAGCTAAGTTTATGCTAGGCACATTTTATCTCTATGTGATATTCACAAATTGTTTTAAAATGAACTGTTAGAATAAGCATCTCTTGTTTATTTATTTATTCTATTGCTACTCAATCCCCTCAGCCACGGAGCAGTTACTGACATGGAGCCAAGGCTCCTATTATGTTCAAACAAAATTTAATTAATGTGTAATTGGTTGGTTGGATTTGGATCAGAGCAATAAGAGGAAAGCTTTGCTTTCGTTATTTGGGGCAGCAGTTCCCTTCAGGCTCACGGGCATCTGACCCATATCTCAATCCGTGTCGGTGCAGAAGCACTGGGACATGGGGACAGGGAACAGGGGATGGCGGCCCTGCGAAGCCCGAACCATGTCCTGCCAAGGGCTGAGTCGGTGCCCTCTGAAGCACGTGGGAACACAGGGACTGGAGCTCTCCCTGTGTCCTGTGCTGGCACTGATACTGCCGAGGGCTCTCTTCTGTCTCTTTGGGGTAAAAATGTGCCAAAGTCCTTCAGCTGTTTGGAAGGTGAAGACTTGTTCTCAACAGCACTTCCAGCAGGATGAAGGTTTCCAAGGACAGGCGGTGATTTTGCAGTCCTTGGTGTTGGGGTGGGCAAGAAAAGTGCAGGGATTGGGTGCTCAGACACTTCAGCACAGCCCTATCTGGGAAGGGATCCCTTTGGCACACTGGGGCTTGAAACAATCCAAAAAACAAAAAAAAATCACTGGACATCTTGGCCAATGTGCTGAAGGCCGCTGCCTGAGAAGTGGGCAGAGATGCCTCCAGCGATGCTCCCAAAGCACCAATGCAGGCTGAAAACCTAAAACCCCAAGAACGAAGAACATGGCACCAGATTCCCCATCAGAATTGGTCATGGCTGCCTACGGATGTTACCGCTGGTCTTCATGGTTAGGAGGGAAAGTAATGGTGTGTGGAGGCCCTAAGAGCCATGTTCTCATTCTGATGAACTTTCCTCTTTTTCCTTATTTCCCTTCTTTTGACAAATATTTCTTCCATTGACTTCACGCATCTTTAAAAATAATATTCTCCGGGGCAGATTAAAACGAATTTGGGGATGTCAGCTGTTTCTTTTAGGCTTTTAAATGGCATTTCCTTTTTGATAGATTCTTGCTTTCAGAAAATACTTTAAAGAGATCAAAGAGTTTTCCAACAGGGTCCCATTTTCCCAGTGTCTCCTAACCTCAGTCCCTTATTTCTCTTATCACCCACGCCACTCCGCTATGACGCTCTGTATACAAAGTAAGAGCAGTTAACTTTGAAGTGCTGGATTAGCCCATGCCAGATCCTTGCCTCAGAATAACAAACAATACAGGTTCAACAGGAGTTCTCATCAGTAGTTCATTTTTCAGCCCCAAATTCACTGTCACTAACACAAGCAACATTGAACTCTCAGTCTATGGGTAGATAGGAGAGATTTATCTGGTGGCAGGACCATGACCTAGTGATGAGGAGGTCAGACAGTTAAGGGATTTTTATATTTTGGGATGGCGAGGCTTTATTTTATTCTTTTTTTTTCCCTTTTCTGGCATCCAATTTTTAAATAAAACATTGTTTCTCACGTACTTGAGGACTCGGTTAACTGCAGGGCTGCGTCCATGGCTGAGGAACATGTCCTGCCCTGCGTGGGTGTCGAGGTGGTGCTGGGACCTCCATCCTCCGCTCCGTGCATGGCCAAACCCCACGGCCAACCCGGGGAAGGCTTTGGGAATGGGTGTAGCTCTGAGCATCCCAAGTCTTCATGAGCCCAACAGCGAGGATCGCAGTATGAAAAATAAAGTCCCATCCCTGCCCTGCCCGGCGTGCCAGAGCTCCGTCCCTCTGCCAAAGCCGTTGACATCGTTAGCAGCGCGGCCAACAGCGCAGCAGTGATCTCCATTCCCTTCCAGCAGGACTTTGCCCTAAGAGGGTAATTCCAGGACCCCGAATGTAGGGCTGAGCAGCTCAAACATTCCTGAATTATCCGCTTTATTTCCAAGTTTTAAGTTGATGGTGCACATTCCAGAGCTCAGCTCCGATATTAAGGCTTACTTTTGGATCAAAAACCTTCAGGAGAGATTCTTGTAGCTGCCTCAGAAGATTCTGGACAAAAGTTTCCCTTTAATTGTAATGAGAACTGGGCATCCACATGCCCTACGGAGCCATGGAAAATTTAACTTTTAAGGGATTATTCGCAGAGGAAAGCTGCACCAGCTCAGCCAAAGCAGTTATACTTCTTCAGACCTTGATGTCCTAAAAACTACTTTTATTTTGGTTTACTAAAGTTGATTAGGAACAGATTTTTTTTTCTTTTTAAAACTGAAACGAGCCACTTTTAAAATGAAACCTGAACATCTGAAGGGGGGGGGGTGCGTCTTTTCCACACATGCAAACCGCTTTATTGAGTCCTTTTTTTTTTTCCTGTGCAATATTTTCCTACATATGCTCCTCAGAACCTGCTACCATAGGACTGAGGCTGTCCCTTAACACCCCCAGAGCTCAGGGTCAGCATCTCCATCCCTATTCATTGTAGGTGAGTTGGACTGGGTGACCTTTTAGGGTTCCTTCCAACTCAAACGGTTCTATGATCTCCTGCTCCCGTTCCTGAGCAGGTGGTGCTGCTATATAAGAACGATTTATTTTTCTTCTTGGTAAACGTGAGCTGCTGTTTATTAGGGATTTGCCATTAGGCTGCATCAAATTCTTTGTCCCTGGCAATATCTGGATAGAAACTGCAGAGCTACAGAGGTTGGCACCTGGAAACCCCAGCGAACAACCAAAGCTAAACGAAGGCTGGCAGAAAGGAGAGCCCCGAGTGCGTACGGGAACGTTCACTTCCTGCAAAAACGGCGCTTGGGAGGCGAGATCGAGCACAGAATTAGGAGACACAGCGGGTTTTGCCGCGAGGTTAAAAAAAAACAAAGCAACACCAACAACAGCAATTGTTCAGTTAAATGAAGTCACATTGGGAAAGGGGAGTTAGAGCGAAGAACCCCATCTGCTCCCTGCCCTGAACAGCCATACCCGTACACCCAGAGCAGCCCCCTCACCGCCGAGCCCCCGCAAAGCCCCGCACGTAGCACGGGGCTGATGCGGGGACCCCGCTGCTCCACTCCACGCCGCCACCCCGCGTGTTCCCTTTAGCCCCTTCCAGCTCGATTTCATTCATTTGTCTGAACACAACAGCCTGGAAAACTCTTTTCGGGAGGATTTGGGGATATTCGTATCCTATAGAAACAAAGGGAACGGCCGGTGAGTGCTCGCAGCAGCCGGGACAGCGGCCGCCCCGTCGGGGCTGGGGGAGCACTGAGGGCGCGGGGTCCCGCACAGCACGGCGCGGGGCAGCTACAGCGGCCGCCCCGTCGGGACTGGGACTGGGGATCCGACACGGCCGTTCCCGGCCCCCCCCCCGCCCCTACGCAGCTCCTAAACCCGCGGTTGCCCACGGAGCAGCGCGTTCATCCTCCAAAAAGCGGCACGAGAAAATTCTCCCGAGAGCAAATTCGTAATTAGGGCGAAGCTCCGGGGGGAGGACGGGGACGGAGCGCTGATATACGGAGCTCGGAGCAGCACGGCTGCGGCCCGAGAGGTGCGGGGTTTTACGGCCGAAGGAGGCGCGGTTGGATGCAGAGTTCAGGGAACTTTGCTAACATAAACTTTTTATCTTTCGATGATCCTTTTAATATAAAATAATCTCTCTCCCCCCCCTTTTTTTTTCCCTCCCTCCCACAATGAAGCAGCCGAACATTAAAAAGATAGCGAGCGCATTTTAAAGATGTTTCCACTTTATAAATCACGCTTTCTTGGCAACAACGCGATTCCTATTGCAGCGCTGAGCTCGCTGCGCTCTCCTAATGTCTCCTACAGATCAGCCCTGAGAGGGAGTAATAATCCCCCAAAGTAATTCTCAGCCCTAAATTCCCCATAATTTATAGTGGCCGCGTTCTGCGGAGCGCCGCAAAGAACGACACCGATGACTGCCCCGCTCCCCCCGGTCAGCATCTCCATCCCTATTCATTGTAGGCGAGTTGGACTGGGTGACCTTTTAGGGTTCCTTCCAACTCAAACGGTTCTATGATCTCCTGCTCCCGTTCCTGAGCAGGTGGTGCTGCTATATAAGAACGACTTATTTTTCTTCTTGGTAAACGTGAGCTGCTGTTTATTAGGGATTTGCCATTAGGCTGCATCAAATTCTTTGTCCCTGGCAATATCTGGATAGAAACTGCAGAGCTACAGAGGTTGGCACCTGGAAACCCCAGCGAACAACCAAAGCTAAACGAAGGCTGGCAGAAAGGAGAGCCCCGAGTGCGTACGGGAACGTTCACTTCCTGCAAAAACGGCGCTTGGGAGGCGAGATCGAGCACAGAATTAGGAGACACAGCGGGTTTTGCCGCGAGGTTAAAAAAAAACAAAGCAACACCAACAACAGCAATTGTTCAGTTAAATGAAGTCACATTGGGAAAGGGGAGTTAGAGCGAAGAACCCCATCTGCTCCCTGCCCTGAACAGCCATACCCGTACACCCAGAGCAGCCCCCTCACCGCCGAGCCCCCGCAAAGCCCCGCACGTAGCACGGGGCTGATGCGGGGACCCCGCTGCTCCACTCCACGCCGCCACCCCGCGTGTTCCCTTTAGCCCCTTCCAGCTCGATTTCATTCATTTGTCTGAACACAACAGCCTGGAAAACTCTTTTCGGGAGGATTTGGGGATATTCGTATCCTATAGAAACAAAGGGAACGGCCGGTGAGTGCTCGCAGCAGCCGGGACAGCGGCCGCCCCGTCGGGGCTGGGGGAGCACTGAGGGCGCGGGGTCCCGCACAGCACGGCGCGGGGCAGCCACAGCGGCCGCCCCGTCGGGACTGGGACTGGGGATCCGACACGGCCGTTCCCGGCCCCCCCCCCGCCCCTACGCAGCTCCTAAACCCGCGGTTGCCCACGGAGCAGCGCGTTCATCCTCCAAAAAGCGGCACGAGAAAATTCTCCCGAGAGCAAATTCGTAATTAGGGCGAAGCTCCGGGGGGAGGACGGGGACGGAGCGCTGATATACGGAGCTCGGAGCAGCACGGCTGCGGCCCGAGAGGTGCGGGGTTTTACGGCCGAAGGAGGCGCGGTTGGATGCAGAGTTCAGGGAACTTTGCTAACATAAACTTTTTATCTTTCGATGATCCTTTTAATATAAAATAATCTCTCTCCCCCCCCTTTTTTTTTCCCTCCCTCCCACAATGAAGCAGCCGAACATTAAAAAGATAGCGAGCGCATTTTAAAGATGTTTCCACTTTATAAATCACGCTTTCTTGGCAACAACGCGATTCCTATTGCAGCGCTGAGCTCGCTGCGCTCTCCTAATGTCTCCTACAGATCAGCCCTGAGAGGGAGTAATAATCCCCCAAAGTAATTCTCAGCCCTAAATTCCCCATAATTTATAGTGGCCGCGTTCTGCGGAGCGCCGCAAAGAACGACACCGATGACTGCCCCGCTCCCCCCGGTCAGCATCTCCATCCCTATTCATTGTAGGCGAGTTGGACTGGGTGACCTTTTAGGGTTCCTTCCAACTCAAACGGTTCTATGATCTCCTGCTCCCGTTCCTGAGCAGGTGGTGCTGCTATATAAGAACGACTTATTTTTCTTCTTGGTAAACGTGAGCTGCTGTTTATTAGGGATTTGCCATTAGGCTGCATCAAATTCTTTGTCCCTGGCAATATCTGGATAGAAACTGCAGAGCTACAGAGGTTGGCACCTGGAAACCCCAGCGAACAACCAAAGCTAAACGAAGGCTGGCAGAAAGGAGAGCCCCGAGTGCGTACGGGAACGTTCACTTCCTGCAAAAACGGCGCTTGGGAGGCGAGATCGAGCACAGAATTAGGAGACACAGCGGGTTTTGCCGCGAGGTTAAAAAAAAACAAAGCAACACCAACAACAGCAATTGTTCAGTTAAATGAAGTCACATTGGGAAAGGGGAGTTAGAGCGAAGAACCCCATCTGCTCCCTGCCCTGAACAGCCATACCCGTACACCCAGAGCAGCCCCCTCACCGCCGAGCCCCCGCAAAGCCCCGCACGTAGCACGGGGCTGATGCGGGGACCCCGCTGCTCCACTCCACGCCGCCACCCCGCGTGTTCCCTTTAGCCCCTTCCAGCTCGATTTCATTCATTTGTCTGAACACAACAGCCTGGAAAACTCTTTTCGGGAGGATTTGGGGATATTCGTATCCTATAGAAACAAAGGGAACGGCCGGTGAGTGCTCGCAGCAGCCGGGACAGCGGCCGCCCCGTCGGGGCTGGGGGAGCACTGAGGGCGCGGGGTCCCGCACAGCACGGCGCGGGGCAGCCACAGCGGCCGCCCCGTCGGGACTGGGACTGGGGATCCGACACGGCCGTTCCCGGCCCCCCCCCCGCCCCTACGCAGCTCCTAAACCCGCGGTTGCCCACGGAGCAGCGCGTTCATCCTCCAAAAAGCGGCACGAGAAAATTCTCCCGAGAGCAAATTCGTAATTAGGGCGAAGCTCCGGGGGGAGGACGGGGACGGAGCGCTGATATACGGAGCTCGGAGCAGCACGGCTGCGGCCCGAGAGGTGCGGGGTTTTACGGCCGAAGGAGGCGCGGTTGGATGCAGAGTTCAGGGAACTTTGCTAACATAAACTTTTTATCTTTCGATGATCCTTTTAATATAAAATAATCTCTCTCCCCCCCCTTTTTTTTTCCCTCCCTCCCACAATGAAGCAGCCGAACATTAAAAAGATAGCGAGCGCATTTTAAAGATGTTTCCACTTTATAAATCACGCTTTCTTGGCAACAACGCGATTCCTATTGCAGCGCTGAGCTCGCTGCGCTCTCCTAATGTCTCCTACAGATCAGCCCTGAGAGGGAGTAATAATCCCCCAAAGTAATTCTCAGCCCTAAATTCCCCATAATTTATAGTGGCCGCGTTCTGCGGAGCGCCGCAAAGAACGACACCGATGACTGCCCCGCTCCCCCCGGTCAGCATCTCCATCCCTATTCATTGTAGGCGAGTTGGACTGGGTGACCTTTTAGGGTTCCTTCCAACTCAAACGGTTCTATGATCTCCTGCTCCCGTTCCTGAGCAGGTGGTGCTGCTATATAAGAACGACTTATTTTTCTTCTTGGTAAACGTGAGCTGCTGTTTATTAGGGATTTGCCATTAGGCTGCATCAAATTCTTTGTCCCTGGCAATATCTGGATAGAAACTGCAGAGCTACAGAGGTTGGCACCTGGAAACCCCAGCGAACAACCAAAGCTAAACGAAGGCTGGCAGAAAGGAGAGCCCCGAGTGCGTACGGGAACGTTCACTTCCTGCAAAAACGGCGCTTGGGAGGCGAGATCGAGCACAGAATTAGGAGACACAGCGGGTTTTGCCGCGAGGTTAAAAAAAAACAAAGCAACACCAACAACAGCAATTGTTCAGTTAAATGAAGTCACATTGGGAAAGGGGAGTTAGAGCGAAGAACCCCATCTGCTCCCTGCCCTGAACAGCCATACCCGTACACCCAGAGCAGCCCCCTCACCGCCGAGCCCCCGCAAAGCCCCGCACGTAGCACGGGGCTGATGCGGGGACCCCGCTGCTCCACTCCACGCCGCCACCCCGCGTGTTCCCTTTAGCCCCTTCCAGCTCGATTTCATTCATTTGTCTGAACACAACAGCCTGGAAAACTCTTTTCGGGAGGATTTGGGGATATTCGTATCCTATAGAAACAAAGGGAACGGCCGGTGAGTGCTCGCAGCAGCCGGGACAGCGGCCGCCCCGTCGGGGCTGGGGGAGCACTGAGGGCGCGGGGTCCCGCACAGCACGGCGCGGGGCAGCCACAGCGGCCGCCCCGTCGGGACTGGGACTGGGGATCCGACACGGCCGTTCCCGGCCCCCCCCCCGCCCCTACGCAGCTCCTAAACCCGCGGTTGCCCACGGAGCAGCGCGTTCATCCTCCAAAAAGCGGCACGAGAAAATTCTCCCGAGAGCAAATTCGTAATTAGGGCGAAGCTCCGGGGGGAGGACGGGGACGGAGCGCTGATATACGGAGCTCGGAGCAGCACGGCTGCGGCCCGAGAGGTGCGGGGTTTTACGGCCGAAGGAGGCGCGGTTGGATGCAGAGTTCAGGGAACTTTGCTAACATAAACTTTTTATCTTTCGATGATCCTTTTAATATAAAATAATCTCTCTCCCCCCCCTTTTTTTTTCCCTCCCTCCCACAATGAAGCAGCCGAACATTAAAAAGATAGCGAGCGCATTTTAAAGATGTTTCCACTTTATAAATCACGCTTTCTTGGCAACAACGCGATTCCTATTGCAGCGCTGAGCTCGCTGCGCTCTCCTAATGTCTCCTACAGATCAGCCCTGAGAGGGAGTAATAATCCCCCAAAGTAATTCTCAGCCCTAAATTCCCCATAATTTATAGTGGCCGCGTTCTGCGGAGCGCCGCAAAGAACGACACCGATGACTGCCCCGCTCCCCCCGGTCAGCATCTCCATCCCTATTCATTGTAGGCGAGTTGGACTGGGTGACCTTTTAGGGTTCCTTCCAACTCAAACGGTTCTATGATCTCCTGCTCCCGTTCCTGAGCAGGTGGTGCTGCTATATAAGAACGACTTATTTTTCTTCTTGGTAAACGTGAGCTGCTGTTTATTAGGGATTTGCCATTAGGCTGCATCAAATTCTTTGTCCCTGGCNGGGGCTGCGCGGGGCGCTCAGGCCGGGCGAGGCGCGGCGGCCCCCGATGGCAGCGGCGTGCGGGGCATCCCCCACTGCGCGGATTCACTTTCCCTTGATCTTCGCGAAAAATGTTCCATAAAGATCCAGTTTGGGGCCTTTCGACTCCCTCCCTCTTTGTCTCCCCCCTCCCTTTTCCCTTCCCCTCCTGTTGCTGACGTTGCCGCTGTCAATCACGTCCCCACAGAGCAGCTCCGGCCCGCTCCGCCGGGCCCGTTCCGCTCGCCCCGGCCCCACTCCCACCCGACGGCCCCGGCCCAGCGCTGGGCACCGGTCCTGGGTACCGAGCACTGGCTCATGGCGCACCGGGTTCGGCCCGAGGCCTCTCCTTAGCTCTGCACGGGGCCTGCGGCGAGCGAGGCCGCCCGGGCTGCGTCTTGCTGCGGGGAGACACCGGGGAAGGAGGGTGCACCCCCAGCCCCGCAGACCCCTCCAGACCCCGGCGGGCCCTCTGCTCCCCGGATGCGGGGGGAGGAGGGCCGGGGGCTGCAGAAGGGAGGCCACGGGTCGGGGGTCGGGTGTGAGACCTCTGGCCCTGCTGCACCGCGAACCGTCCCTGCCACTCCGAGCAGGGTAATCGGGATGGATTTGGGGTGCGGGTCTCCCCAAAGGACCGCCCGCTGTGGAGGGGACGCGCTGTGCCGCCGCGTACGGCACAGACAAAGCAATGGCTGCAGGGCCCGGGCCGCTCCTCCGGGTCTGCCCCGAGGTGAGCGCGGCGGCGGCGGGGATGCTCTGCCGGTCCCGCACAGCGCAGGGCCGGAGTCCCCACAGCCTCTGCCCGCGGCTTTCTCGGGGTTCCCATCGCCGGGAGGAACCCAGAGAGCAGAAACAGAGTCACCGAGGGCTGTCGCGACTCAATGGATCNCCCACGTTATCGATATTTGCCTTGTTTAGACAGAGAGCCCATTTTACACCGCGGCCGCGGAATTAGCGCTTCCGCTGAGCTTTGCGTTTCCTCCCCACGGAGCGAACTTGTCACGAAAGTCACATTTTTTTTTCTCTCTCTCTTTTTGGAGGGGTTGAAACTTGAAAATTGGGATTCGATCTCTTTTCGTTTGTGCCCTTGGGGCTGAGCAGCCCCACGATACGGGGTCCCATCCGCGGAGCAGCCCTGATTCTGCCGGGAGGGGATGCGGGCCCCATCAGTGCCTGCAATCCGCCGCTTTCCCTCCCCCCGCCTCCCACCTCAGTGCTAAATACGAGTAAACACAATTCTCCATCAAACCTCTTTTTTTTTTAATTGCGTCGAGGGGAGGCTTGTTATTGGCACTTTTTGTTATTAAACGGCTTGCGTGGAAGGGGGAATGAAACCTGCTGTAAATCTCGGTTTGCGTTTCGCCATTCACAGCGCGGGACCGCTCAGATCCCGGTACCGGCACGGGGGGGTCCGCGGGACCGGACGGGGCCGAATGGGACAGAATGGGATGGGATGGAATGGGATGGAATGGGATGAGAGGGGAAAGGAAGGGGCTGCGGGACCTGAGCTGCTCGGCCCGCGCCGACAAAACCTCACTCCGCGTTTTGAGACTGTTTTCAGTTGGACGCAGGGAGAAGAACTGAAATCACCGTTTTGTTGCAGGGAATTCAGGGAATTTCAGCACGAGGGTCTTTCTTTTGGTTTTGTTTCTTCCTGCTTTTTTTTTTTTTCTTTTAATACATCTATATCATGAATCTCTTGCTAATACTGTATCTATTTATCTATTTATTTCACCGATCCGAATTTAAAAAGCCGCTCTGGTTGTCACCCAGCAGCACGGTGCCCCACCACGCAGCTGCCATCTGCCGTGCCCCCCCCGCCGTCCCACCGCCCCGTCTCGGGAGGAAGGTGTGCGTGCACTGCCAGCTCCTCCGGACAAAGAATGTGGGGCTGAGCCCTATCCATATGGATTTGTTTAAACAATCCACGTTAAGACTTACAAAGAGATAACATGCACATTTGGGATGCTTAGGGTCTAGAATTTGGTAAAGATATTACGTGTCCCGAGCAGACCCGCTCAGATACTATAAATTAAGGGTAAAATATTTGAGGTCTTGATCCCCCCCGCCTCGGCTGCCTCAAGTAGCGGCCCTATCAGAACGGATCCTGCTCTTCCCATCAGCAGAAGCCACAGAACGAGCGCTACGATTTCATACAACGTGATAAGGGCAGAGTTACCTGAGCGATCGATTCGTATACAAAACAAAGAGCGACAGAAGGGAGCAGCTCCGGCCCGGCACCTCCTCCCGGCCGGCGGATGGGGCAGAGAGGGGCTCCGAACGTCGGCCGTGGACCGGGGGGCACCGGGAGAAGGGAAACGTCCCTCCCCCCCCTCACCCTCCAACCCCCAGCTCTGCGCCCATTGAAGTTTCGATGAGTTGAAATGAATTAAACTCATTTTAACACACAAATTCGGCAATTTTGGTTCTCTGCCGCAGCCCGGCACCGCTCAGCTTTGCTGGAAAGAAAAGTATTTCGGTGCCGAATGCTCACAGCAGTTGTGTTCTGCTCATGGGGGGCTGGGGGAAGGGGG
>JACDJE010000010.1:2382019-2397190 GCA_016647715.1 Pavo muticus | reverse complement strand
AAAAAAAAAAAAAAAAAAAAAAAAAAAAAGAAAAGAAAGAAAGAAAAAGGAAAAAAAAAAATAGAAAGAAAGACCGACCAGGGCCGGGCAGAGCGGGCCGTGCGGGCGGGGGAGCAGCGCGGAGCTGACAGCAGGTGAGAGCGGGCCCCGACGTGAGCCCGGGGGGGTCGGGCGAGGGGTACCGGACCTCGGAGCGGGGCTCGCGGTTCTGCCCGTGGCTCTGCTCGGGGCCAGCGGCTGCGCGGTGATGTGATTTCGGTGTCGGCCGTGTGTTGGTGCTCGGCTTTGTTTGGGTTTTGCCTCCCTCCACCCCTTCCTCCCGCAGCTGCAATCACGGGCGTTTCCTCCTCTTTCCTACGTTCAGCGCAGTTTTTGTCTCTCAAGCAAAAACGGCTGTGGGGGGGCGATCCCGAGTGGGGAGTATTTGATTAAAACAAAGCCGAAGTCCCCCCCTCCTCCCCTCCAGCCCCGGCACTCCCCGTTTGTAGAAGCGGGGCCGCTTCGGGCCTTTCTCGGGCCGGGGCTGTCCGTGGCCGGACCGCCGTCCACCTGCGCACAGCGGTCAGAGCCCCGCGGCTCTCCGACCGCACGTCGGGACCGGGGCTGCCGGTGCTGGGAGAGGCCGCGGCCGCTCCCACCACCTCAGCGTCCCCGTATCCGCGGTGCTTCCAAGAGGCTCCGGCAATCCACGGCGAGGCTCCAACCCACCCCGACTGTCATCACCCGGCAGATAAACGGCCGGATCCCCGACGGCAGGGTGGCTCCTATTCGTGGCTCATCATCGCCGAGTCCAGGGAGCAGGCAAAGGGGGAGGATAAGCCCTGCTTCCAGGGACCGGCTCTCCACACCACTCATCACTGTCACCGAGCTCATGCCTTGGCCCCGAACACCGTCGATTAATAAAAGCTCACTGTCGCTTTTCTCTAATGATTACACTAGCGGGCCGGGGGAAAAAAAAAAAAAGAAGAAGAGGAGAAAAAAACCAAACCAAACCAAAACCCGAAAGGGCTGCGGGCTGCGTGCTACCTGCGGGGATGCCCCGCCGCGCAGCCCTTGCCGATGCGGCTCTCTTTTATTGTTTCTTTTTACCCCCAAATCCGATGAACCTTGCGGAGCTGCCAGCCCCGACGGCCGCCCCGACGGGGGGTGGGGAGCCGCGGCCGTGCGCTTTGGCACGGAGCTGTCGGCTGCAGCGGGAGCGCAGCGGTTCGCACCGCTGTTGTGGGTTTGAATGGCTGAGGGCTGAGAGAAAGTGGCAGGATTTGGCCAGTGAAAACGCGGAGAGTACGGAGAGCAATCGCTGAGTTCTGTTCTCGGGAGGAATTACGGAGCACCAGAGCCGGGCTTCTCAACAGGGCCAGAGCCAAATTTCTAATAACCGTGTAATACGTTTATTTCTGCATACAAGGACTTACAGACCTCGCTGCGAGCTGCTGGCTCACGTTGATTTCCCTCTCCATCCCTCAGGCTCTGATGCCACGGGCCGGGCACTGTGCTCGGGGCCGAGTGGGAAATCCGAAATCGGAACGCACAGAACCGACGGCAGAAAGCGGGGTAAGCTGCAGCCCTTCCATCTCCAGCATCTGCCCGAAAGAGGTGCGATGAGAGAGGACCGAGGGCTGCGCGGCTCTGAATGCGGCGGTTTTGCACCGCAGAACCGTCCGACGGAGTTGTTGCGTGCGCCCGCAGCTCCAGCGCTTTGTTAGGGACCATCGAGTAAATGTTTTAACGAATGCTTAATGACACCGCCAAGCGCTGCGGTCCTCCGTCCTGCGCCGATGGCTGCGGGCAGTGGGGCAGCGAGAGGAGCAGCCACGTGTGGTTTGCTTTAAATCTTTGGGGGATATTTGGTAGTTCCATCGCGCCGAGCGCTCTCACCCCCTCGGAATCTCAGTTCGTTGTGCGACCGCTGAGATTAAACGGCGAACGAGCGCTCATCTGCCCGGAATATTTGTGAGGGTTTAATTGTTTCACAAACGAAAACAAACAATCGCAGAATCCTTTTCGTTTTTTAAACCGATTTTGCCGTGATGCTCCTAATTTATGCTCTCGGATTTTTACCCTTTAAAGCAGCGTTTAGAAAAATAACACTTCCAATCCGTTGTGTGGGTTTTTTTTTGTGTACGAAAACAAAAGTCCTTGCTGTGAGTGTGGGGATGGTGCAGGAAGGAAGGAGTGGTGCAGGGATCGGTGCCTGGAGAGCATCGCAGGGAGGCTGCCCCGCTGGTTCCCAGCCCGAGCTCTGATTTCGCTGCCAAATGTACCCCCAAAACGGTCCTTTCTGCTTTGCAATCGCTTTTCCTTTTATTTTAAAATAGAAAACAAACAAACAAACAACCAAACAAAAAATCTTTCAAGCTACTCCGTGCTGGAGCGTGGGAGTGGGCCGGCAGGGCACAGCGCAAAGCTGGCTTTAGGAAATGAAAGCAGCACAGAGCGCTGAGCCCGGTGCTGGAGGAATTTGAGGCAGCACAGCTTTGTTCTGGCTCTGTGCATTGCAGCGTGGAGCTGAGTGGTCCTGGAGCTTTGGGACAGCAGTGTGAAAGCACCGCTCACTGAGCTGGAGGAGGAGAGGGGATCCTCATCCCAAAGCCCTGCGCTGGAGCAGTGAACTGCCTTACGGTGCTGTGGAAGCACTGCGGGCATCGCCGTGCTGGGATGGAGGGCTCAGAACGAGTCCCGCCCATAGAGATTGTTGTATTTTTGCTATGGAGGTAATTTTTTGCTATGGGCGATCCCTGTCCTGCAGGGTGAGCAGAGGACGGACTGCGTGAGCCGTGCCCAGCACTGTGCACAGCCTGTCACTGAGCAAGGATACATGGTGAGCTCCAGCACTGCTCTGCAGCACCGCCTGAGGCCCTGGGGGTCAGTTGGCTGCGTTCAGATGCTGCACTCACAGCGGCACGGGCCGGGTCGCAGTGCTCACAGGCAGAGCAGGGCAGTGCTGGGCAGCACCGCCACGCTCCAGGAGCAGTGCTCCCACTGTTTATCTTCGCATCCCGCTGCTCTTCAGGCAAAAGCATCCTCAGCCATCCTCACGCCCACCACCTCCAAGCAAGGCCCTGCTCCCGGCCAGAGCTCTTTTCAGCCTTTTGCACAGCGGTGCTGCCCGTGGGGGAACCTCCTCTTCCACCTCCTCCTCCTCTCTGGAGCAGGGCCAGACACTGCCAGCAGCCCTGGGTATGGGAGGGACATCCCAACCATAGGGCTCACACTGTGCCAAACCGGGAGTATGGAGAGGGGTCAGTGCTGTCCCTGTTCCCCCCTTCGTCGCCCCAGGGCAGATCTAAACTAGCTGGATCTCAGAGATTGGGAAGGGAGGAGGGGAGAGGGGAAAGCAGTGCCCAGAGATGGAGCAAGAGGCACCGGAGAGGAGGATGGATGCAATGGAGGAAGGCAAGGTGAGAGAAGGAGGACTGGGGAGGAAGGCAGCGGGATGGGGGCTGCGGGGAAAGGTTTTATGGGCAGCATTGGGTTTCTGCCCCCTGGCATTGGGATGGGATTTCCTCCCGGGCTTCTTGCACCAGGTTCAATCCCAGTCCCCACATGGCTGTGGCCCTGCACTGTGCCCCTCAGCTGCAGCAGCACTAGATCAATTCTTGTCTCCATGTCGGACACTTTGCTCCTCACCCCCGGGAGAGGGCAATGCCTTGGGATGCTTCTGCCACACTGTAAGCAGGGAGGGCTGTAAAAGACATTGTCCCATTCCTGGGGGAGGCGCAGTATGGAAAGGAAATGAGAACAAACCAGGGCCAAGCCCGGAAGTAGGGGGTTTGCTGCTGGTGGGATGGGGTTTGCTGTGAGACCCCAAAGTTGCTATTTGGAAGGGGGGGAGCAGGAGCTGGGGGTCTGCCCTGCATGCTGTGCTGCTGGCTCCTGTAAGGAGGAAGGATGGCTGGGAGTCATTAAGCAGAGACCAAAGGCATTGCTTATGGAGATGTCTGGGAAAGGGCCATTTCAGGCCTTGGTGTGTGTAGGTGCTGGGTCTGGGGTCAGGAGGGGCAATGGCTCAATGCCTCATTGTTGCTCTGGGGCACAGGGAACCCACAGCAATTCCCTGCCTGTAGTGGGAGACCCAGCTGGCTCCTGCAAAACAGAGGACAAAAGATCACCAAAAATGCAGCCTTACCTCCGTATCTGTAGCTCTGGGTACTGACGTGGCTGAGGCAGCCCGGCCAGACAGGGATGCTGTGTGCCTGCATCAGTGGGCACATGCCACGTCATACGGGGGAACACCGAGATGGATGGGGAAGGGGGTTCTTAGTCACACTGTGCCTGAAATAAATGGATAGGATGGAATTTTTACACCCCACAGGGGTGGCAGGAGGTGCTGTTCTCACCCACCGTGTCCCCAGTGCTCAGTGCAGTGGGAAATCAGCAGCTGGGTGTCCCTCCCCCATTCCCCTGCTTTGCCATTCTGCACTTCAGCTGCAAGAATCCTCACTGAGAGGCATGGGTGAGTGCTCCGCACATGAGCACCCTTGCCTAGCCGCAGGGTTATGGTAAAGGTTGGGGAAAGAAGGAAGTGCTGTGCTGGCATGTTGGCAGCGAATCAAAGAGAATGACATTAATTAAAGCATATGTTAGGAATAGGAAATTAAGCTAAAGTAACATTTCATCCACAGCATCTTCTCCGGGCACTTTAGAAAGGGGATAAGTTTACGGTAGGGAAAGAGAAATGAGGAGGCTGGTGCAGGGGATGGATGTGTGGGGAGTGAAAAGAATTAGAGTAGAGCTTTAAAAGCCTTAAGCTATACACTGAAGGTCACGTGCACTCCCTGGGCTTGTTTGGAGCTGTGAGTGAAAGGGAGGGCTGTGGGTGCAGGCTGGCTCTGACAGCACCCCCAGCCTCAAAATCATGGTGCACCCCTCAGCAGGCTCAGGTGGATGTCAGCACCCCATTGTGCAGAAGATTTACTCTTTCTCTTTTGCTTTTCTCAATCAGAACTTAGCGAAACTCAGCGTGCAGCCCATGGCAGCCAGCAGCAGTGGGGAAACTGGGGCACAGCGTGGCTGACAGCTCCGTGACCAGTGCTGAGCACGCAGCAGGGATGGGTGCGCCAACGGGGCTGACCTGCGATCAAACCCAGTTCATGTCCCTTCAGCTTCGTAGGACTGCGTTATTTCTGGCCCCTCATGAACTCAGAGCCCTCTCGGTGCTGGGACGCGCACGTGGCTGAAGTCAAAGGGCAGCACGGACCCACATGGCCTGGGAGTGGGACTCACACCCCAAGGGTTCTGGGATGCGCAGCGGGATGGGATCAAGGCTGACTTTCTGTCCTGGAGCCCCCAGCCGTATCCCACTGCATCCACCTTGCGATGGGCAGTGTGAGTGCTGAGCTCCGGATGGAGGAAGACAGCAACAGCTGTCTGCAGTGCACTCACAGAGCGGCTGCATTTCTTCCCCCGAGCCGTAAATCGCGGGCTGGGGCCGGCGGCATCCCTCTCGTGGTCACCCCGGGATGAGTTACGAGGAGCGAGCTCCGCAGCCAGGGCTTTGCTCCAGGGCCCTCCCAAGGGCCGTTCTCCTCCTTTTTCCACCCAGAACCACACTGCTGCCCCACTGGGGTCGCCCCAGCCCCACTGCAGGACCCCACGCTCCCGGCGCTCCTCTGCTCCCCGTCCTCCCGCGGCCGCGGCAAGCGGGCAGATGTCTTGCTGACAGCTTCAGGAACACCTTGTAGCAGTTGCGGTGATTCCTGAGATCCATTGCTTCCCATTTCAATTCACACATCATGATTTCTAAACCTCAGCCCGCACCTTCCCTTCACGGCTCCCTGCCTCCAGCCCGCCAGCACTGGGAGCGATGGGGATGGGGACATAGGGAAGGGGACCTGGCCCATCCCTGCCCGACCACCACCTCATGTCATGCCGTGCTTTAGGGAGAGCCCCACACCCTGCCAAAAAATGGGCACAATCAGCAAAACGTGGCCTGGAAGGCACCTGGAGGGCGGCGAGGGGACGGTGCTCCTTTCTGGGGACCCAGGGCAGAGTCACTGTGTTCCCCTGTGCTGTGTGGCTGTGGTAGAGGCTTGGCCTCGGGGTGATAAAAGCAGCGTGTTTTTCCAATTAGAAGAGCCAAATGTCTTTTCCTGCCAGCATTCAGCCCAGCCTAACATGCGATGTCTACATCTTAACCTTGAAGAAGCCTCCAGAGACGCTGCTAAATAAATCAACACGTGTCCACGTGCTGGAAAACAGAACCAATAAATAACTTCAGAACAGCTTTTCTGTTTACTGTATGAAATCCCCTTTCTTGGCCGCCCTGTTCCAAAACAGCTCCGCAAAATAAAGGCGAAAAGAAAACCAGCAGCACTGTAGGGCAGCAGCCACCAGCACAGGGCTGGCTGCAGGTGTGGGGCCCACTCCCTGCTGACCTCTGGGATTTGGGGCAGAGTGTGTCTGTGCAATGTTTCAGAAGTATTAATGAAGATAATAACAATAATAAAAAATACACCCTGCAAAACAGCCTCCTAGTGCTGTTCTCCCTTGGCAAGGAGGATGCTAGAGTGAAACCCGCAGGGGATGCTCACAAAGCCCCATTTGGGACCCATGGGCTGCACTGGGGTGCTCAACAGCATCGCCGGCCCCAGTTGTGCCCCCACATGTGCCAGATGGTGAAGGACAACCCAAGGCTGCTCAGGGCAGCAGCAGTTCCTCCTCCTTTACACCATAATAAATATGTCTTTAGTTTTAGCATAAAAGAAGTTTGCAGGAGCTGTTGAAAGGGGATGTATAAAGGCATCTTCCTGCATCCTGGGGCAGAGAGGTCTCATGGAGGTAGCAGGTGGGGCTGTGGCAAATAGCATTGGGATGGAGTGCCCATAGCCCACACTGATGGCATCAGAGCTGACACAGCCACGTGGGCTTGGGGTGGGAGAGGTGACCTGAAACAGAGGGGGTTACTTGCAAAAGGAGACCTTGGTTATACCCATGGGGACCCACCTGGGAGCTGGCCCCAGAAGGAAATGACATTTTCAATAGGAGATTCCCATCCGCTCCCAGCCCAAATTCCAGCCCAGAGCAGAGCTAGGGCTCCATCCCACCCATGTCTGCACGGTGCTGGGCTCACCTCGAGGGTGAGTGGCCATGAACACACGGGGCTGTGCACAGCCCATTGCTGGATTTCCCTTGCGTTCAATGTGGATGGATGCTCGGGGAGTCCTTCTGACATCTCAGCAGCAGGAACAGCAGAACAGAGTCTGTTGGAGAGAAGCATCAGCGGAACTCAGCTGTGTAAGACAAATCACTGCAACCCAACGCAACCGGCAGGTCCAGCTCACTTCTTACTGGAATCCCCTGACCCAAAGCAACCTGCTGTGTGGAGGCTGAGCTCCACAGCCCCTCTGGGCCATGCACTGGTTGGAACCCCATCCCCAAATCACGGTCATGGGGAGCTCAGCCTCTCCAGCAGTCCTTCCCATGGTCATTGATGGGGATTGTTTATTTGTTGATTTATTTTACACAGGATCACCTTCCCTGGACACCAGGAGAGCAACAGCGTTGCAGAGCAAGGAGGGCATGATGGATCAGGGTCACAATCCTGCAACACACAGGTGATACACCCACAGCATCGGATGGGCACCACAGCTCCCACACACCCATCGCTGCCTCATTCAGTGTCACTGTCACCACTGTGCCCCCATTGTGGGTCAGGGATGAGGGCAGCCCCATGGTTCCATGGGCTTTGTCACACACAACAAATAGCAACAGGACAGGTTTAGCAACTGTGGGGCCTTCTGTTCTTCCTTACATCTCAGGGCCATTTCCCCACCCCTTAAATGCTTTACATTATTTATTATGTTTCATTTAACCCCAGCCACGTCCTCCAAATAAAATTTATTTTGCAGCTGTCATTCAGGTTTACTCCAGCCTTAACCTCATAATCCTATTGATTCCCTCATTATTCTCCGGGCGCGGGATTGATTTCATGCCTTCTGTGTTATGGAGAAGACTTTGCTCATTAATCTCATTCTCATTTACAAACGACCGGTCCCAGTAATTCATTATTTTCTCCTTCCCTACACAAACTCTGTTACCTTGTCCACTTCACATCTTGATTTTGGGATATGGGACAGCAGTGATTTCTCTCCTATCTGGCCGCTTTCTGGAGGGAGCGGTGATGGGCACCCACCCTTGTGCCCCACATTGCCATTGGGTTTGGCCATGGGGACCGTACCCAGATGGCAATTGCACACCTCCAACCCAACACGTTGTTGGCACAGCAGTCCATCGCTGCGATGTTCCATACAGCCCCATCGGTGCTGGATGTGGAGGAAGACATGACCCCTGTCGTGGAGGCTTAGAGTAAAAAATAGGCAGACACCGTGGGGCAGACACGTCATAAATCCAAGCGGAGGGCCAATCTCAAATATTTCAGCTCTTTCCCTCCTCCCCCCTATAATATATAATTGTCTTTGTTGGATCAATACAGAGGGGCTTTGTGGAAGGAGCGCGCTTTAAGGGAAGATTAATGTTGTGCATTATGTATGCAGCTAGGAGGAATTCCAATATCCAGCTTCCAGGAGGAAAGGAAAGGTCGGAGCGATGGGATCCTCCTTCCAGGATGGGAGCACAGCACAGCCCATGAATCTCCCACCCCTAACTGTGGCATGTAGGTTTGGACCCATCACATCTACCTGTGCATGGCAGCATCCCACCCTCAAGGTGCAGAACGAGCATCATTTATCCACAGGAGCAGTCCATCAGCATCGCCCTGGGTACACACACATAAGCATCACCAGTTAATGAACACCTGGTCTGAAGGCAACAGCCCAGGGCTGAGCCCTCCGCTCAACAGCAACGCCAATGGTGGCTTCCTTGAGTTGAGCATCCCGCAACCCACAGCCATCATATGGAATACATTTAACCAAACCGAGTTTTGATTAAATGCCATAAATATGATTGATTTGGTTACATACCCTCCACATGACAGTCCGTTTAATTTATTTTTTCATTCTGAGTAGGGATGTTGCATTGATCCGAAACATTGGCTTTGACTACCACCGTAAATTCCCATTCTTGGGGACCCGCTGCGGCATTATTAATATTTTTACACTTACCAGCAGTGGTTGGGGTCAGCCCCTGTGCCCTGGGCTGGCACCAGAGGGTGAAGTCCCATTCTTTGTCCCCCTACCAACCCAACAGCACCCCCAGCCCCATTCCCTGCTCTGTATCCATGTGCTTGGCGTGCTCCATGCAGCCTGTTTGCTATCTACTATCTCACAAACACCGCTACTACGGATCTCCCTACATCAGCTTCTCTATCTTTGTTCTTAACAGGGACAGAAAAATACCCCAATATTTTTTTATATTACCAATAAATTGAAACAAATGCTTTATGTTTTCAATATAGTCCCAATTTACCGCCATGGTCATTACCTCGATTGCTGCGTATATTTTATAAGAGACTTCAATGATAACCAGATTGAGCAGTTGGTTTCTCCACAAATACACTGTTGTCCACCAGAAGTGATCTCTGCTAACACAGCACCATTAAAAACAATGTTGAAAAGCACCAGGAAAGCACCTGCCCTCATTAAAACAGTGCTCTGCATAGGGGCGTTCAAAGGGAAGAACCCGAATTACTCAGCACTGAACCAGCACAGCCTGGGACTGCTCCATCATATATCACAACCCAGGGCACAGCGATGCTTCTCCACCAGTAACCCACAGAATAAAGCTGGGGAAAGCCATGAGTGACCTGCAGACCTGACCTAGGGGGAACAAACCACAGCAACCTCTAAATACAGAGATGGGTGAGTGGCACCACGCACCCGTAGCATCCCCAGGGAAGAAATCCTGCTCCTCCAGCAGCAGCCTCAAACCAGCCAAGCATTTCCCCATGGCGCACGGACTTGAAAAGACGCATGTAAAGCTTTCATAGCCCCTTTTCATCTCATATTTAATGTGCGAGAGTTTCTGTGTGCCCAGGTTAGGTAAACACTGGGGAAGATTGTTTATAGGAATTATACACAGAGCGGTGCTGGTTTAATTTATCAAAAAAGGTTTTGTTGAAATAAATTTTACAGCAAAACCCACTTAAACCTGTTTGAGGGATGACCGCGTTTAACCGGCCCTGTTTGTCACCTAGAAGGACAGCACTGAGATACCATCTGCCAGGGTAAGTAGTCCCAGACATCCACAGAGATGGGATATCAGGAGCTGGGCCAGGAGAGGGGCACTGCCACCACTGTCCCCAGGCAATGGGTCCCATTGGGGTCCCAAATTGGTGACACTGGTGGGTTCTGGGCTTTACTGAGGGCTCTCAGCCCTGAAGAGATGGCTGTGCCCCATGGTAAGGAGAGGGCAAGGATGCTCTGCATGAGGTAGGATGGTGCAGTGTGGTGGCATTGTGGCTGGGGGGGGCTATACTGGCACCAAGCGTGGGACAGATGTGCTCAGGGAGGGGCTCTCAGGTGGGGGACCCCTCTCCAATAGCTGCATCCCCAGCATTACCAGACTGATGGCTGCTGGGATATCTCTCTCATTGGCATGACTGGATCACCGTTACTTTGGAATAATCATAATAATAGGAGTCACCCAGTGGCCATTCCTGAGGCTCACGATGGAGCTGCATCAGTGCTCTCGCATTCCCTCTGCTGGCTCCGTCCTGCTGCAGCACCCAGCTGCAGAGACAGCCCAATTGGGGGCACTCCAAACACAGAGGGAGCACTGCATTTCTCCCTTAACACAGCTCAGATAAACACACATTAATTTCCCCCATTCAACAGGGACAAAACGAGCAGACACGTGGATTTGAAGTATACACCCACAAGAGCTGATCTCAGTGAGCAGCTGGGCTGGGAGGGGGGCTTCATTCATTCATTCCTTCAATCATTCATTCATTCTCCACCCAGGGGCAGCAGCCAGGTACCGTGCTCTGTGAGGTTCCCAGGTTCTTCCTCAAATGCATTGATAGGCAGGGGCTGGAAAAAGAATAAGGGACAGGATAAGGAAAGCTGTGCTTTGGAAGCAACCGATACAAAATCCACCAAGGAAGAGTGAATATTTTCTCATTAACAGGGGGAGCGATCTGAAATCTATGGGAAAGGTGGATAAAACCTGGGAAGAATAAGGGCCAGCTCTGATTTCAAAGCCCATGGTAGCATTCCAAGGCAGAGCTTTAAAATTAGAAACAGTGCACAAAGTTACTTTCCCATCGAAATGTCATGTTTTCCTCGAGAAGAGCTTTTTCCATCTCAGGAACTCGTTCTGCCACCAGGCAGTGAGAGCTCTCCAAACAGATTTGCTGCAGCAAGAGCTCCCAGAAAAAGCAGAGCACCACCGCCGAGTGCTCTGCGAACACCGAGCTGTAAGGGAGCAGCGAGTCCCAGCCGGAGGTTTGCCACTCATCCCTGAGCACTGTGCTCCTCCTCAGCAGGGGACAAGAGGGATTTGGACCAGGAGCATCACCAGCAGTGCCCACCGCCACCCCAAGGCCAAGGGCAGAGGACAGCCCTCTCCTTCCCATGGGATCCCAGCACACAGGGAGGTGTGGGGGCCCGTCCCTGCCAGCACCCAGCCTGGGGGGGGCCGAAGCCCCCGTCCTGCCGGCGCCTTCCCCCCCAGCCGCCCCACACAGCCCCGCTTTGAAGCCGTGCCGGGGCTGGCGGCAGCGCTGGGGCTGGAAGGGATGGACGGCTTTGAAACTCGGAGCGAGATGAAAAGCAGCCGGAAGCGCATCCAACGGGTGACTGCTGGGCCAAGGCTGCTGCTCTCAGCCTGCTGAGCCTGGGCTGCTCTGCCAGAGCCTCTCTCCCCTGGGAGCCGCTCGCTCAAGCTCCGCTGCCTGCCCCATTCCTTTCCCTGGAGGTGAGGCTGCAGAAGGCTTCCAGTTGAAGATGCTGGGGTTCTCCCTGCCCAAACCAATGCTCACCCTAAACAAAGGTGCAGGATGCCAGGGCTGGTTGCTGCTGCTGAACAACCAGATGATAAACCATTCACTTCCCACAAAACTCTGCACTAAGGAGCAGGAGCACCCACCGGCAGCATTAGCTTCTTCCCTGCTAGCAGAGTAAGCAAAGCTGCAAACCAAGTTTAAAATAGCTGAGGACCTCAGATGGCTTTTTACCTCTTGGGTTCCTCCTTCTGCTCCAGCTAAGCTTAATGGATGTGGCTCTGCGGACTGAAACTCCAAACACCTCAGCCTCGCAGGGATGGCAGCCCCAGGGCCCTGCACTCCTGACACAGGGGATGCCCGGGCATTAGGAATGCAGGAGACAGGGATTAATGAGATCTGCACTAATGCACGTGATTGTTTATAGGAGCAGCCCCTCCCTAAGCCCGTTAAGCCATTAGGGCTCATTAGGGCTCTGCAGCACCGGGCTGCCCAGCAAAGCTGCTGTTCATCCTCTCCCACCACAGACCAGGTTGGGCTTGGAGCAGTGGGCAGACATTTTGCCCAGGAGAACCCAGTGAGCAGAGCTGTGGCTTTGTCATTTCTCTCTGGGTGCAACCCCTGAAAAAACATCCAGGTATGGAAAGCATCTCTCCCTGCATGGCACCAGGCCAAGCGTTGCATACACACATTGTGTTGGGCACCCACAGAGCAGCCCTTCTGCATCCAGCTCCTGCTTGGGGAGCAAATCACCCATATGTGGGCTTCTCCCTGATGGAGGATTTGCAGCACCTGGGGTCAGACCCACCAGTTCCTCCTTGCCTGCCCACAGGGCACAGCTGGTGCACTGCCTGGCTTTCCTTCCAGCCCTTATGGACTCAGCTGGCTGTGATGGTCCATTCCCTTTTCTTTCTCTCTCTCTTTTTTTCCTCCTCCTTAACTGCAAATCTGAATGCTCCTCAAGGAGCTCCCAGAAAAGGAAAAGGTTACTCTGGCCCCAGCCCCATGGTGCCAAACAGTCTGCTCTGGCCTCAGCCCTTGCTCTGGGGGAAGCAGACGACCACAGGGCTCTAATCTCCCCACTGCTGCCTGATAATCTGCTCTGCAATTTGCAGATAGGGCAGCGGAGGCTCCAGGAATGGGGCAAGGGGTGAGGTCCCCTTTGTGCATCTTTCCTACAAAGCACTCAGAGCTCCTGTACAGCCACAGAACATGGAGTTTGGGCTGCAGATCTGACAGAAGTCATCTGGGGCAATCACCAACATCCTTTCACCTTTCTGGGGGCATTGGAAGAGCTCCAAAATAGAGGAGTCCCAAAATAGAGGTGCACTTAGTCCAGTGAGAGACTTCTTCCCCAGTTGGACCAATAGGGCCAGAAGGAGGATCATGTCCTCATGGTGGGACTCAGAGACAGGATCACCCTACGAAGGAGTGGGGTTTTCCAGTGTGTCACCAACATGACATGACAGCAGCACAGCAGTTTGCTGTGGAAAGCTGAGATTACTGCTCAGTTCTTCCCCCACCAGAAGGAAATGGGCTCAGAGGGCTGCAGGCAGGGATGGGTCTGCCTGAAAACAACAACTGGGAAAAGAAAAATAGATATTCAGAAAAAGAATGCACATCTAGGATGGAAATCCCTGCAAACACTCCCTCTCGTGGAGGCTCGTCCCATTGCCCAGCCCCGTTACTTTGAGGCTTTAATGGCCAAACCACCCTCATTTCCTACTGGAGTGAGAGGAAGGTGCAGGATTGAGAAGTGAGAGACACCTGTAGGTACTTACCCTGACCATCCCTGCTGAGTGCCATTTCTCTTCTAAAGCCATTCTGGGGGGTGTCCCCAAGCACAGACATCACCTGGCCCAGGGGCAGCAGGAAGATTGCAGAGCTGAGTAGTGCTGCAGCTCTTTACTTCCCAGCCCAGGGATTTATTTCCCAGAAGTCTTTAACTGATTCCCCCAGCTGTATGGGATTTTGCACCGACAACACCTTTCTGCTGGGAACAGAGCCAGCATCCCCACAAGGTCATTTTGCAAAGACAATTAGGTGCTCCCCTGACAGCGCTGTCTCATTTTAATTAGATCTCATTTCCTAAGAATTACAGAGCATGCCAGGCCCAGGGCTGGAGGCAACGGCCATTTACTGAAATCAACGGGAGGCAAAGGACAGCTGTACCTGTGCTTATGTCACCGCTCACAGCGATGCCAATTCGATGGGGAATAAAAACAGCCCTTCTGCATGACTTCATCCCTTAATACTGCAGGCAATATAAAACCCAGCGTGCAGAAGGCAGAGCAGCCCCACCTCTGGCTGCTCACTCACGCTTAACTGCCTCGGAGCGAGCGTTCCCTGCTCCCCACGGCGGGGTGGGCACAGCCAAAACCCACAGCAAGAGGGCAGCGCGGCGGCTCGCGGTCCGTCCGTCCGCCCCGTCGGGTAAGCCCCACCCGGCTGCCCTCCCCCTCGGGTTTGCCCACGGAGCGGAGCGACGGCACCACCTGGCGGCGGCGTGGGGCGGCCGGGATCTGTGGGAAAAAGCCTTTTTCTCCCCCTTTCCTCTCCCCCCCCACTCCTTTTCTCCTTTCTTTTTTCCCCACTTAAAAAAAATATATTTTTTTTTTTCCTGCTCCCTCCCCGCTGCCCCTTAGCGGTGCCCACGGCCACGCAGAGTGGAGCAGCACGGCCTCTGTGCTGGCAGCCCCCATCCCGCCCCATCGGATGCGCGGCTCCAGGCAGTCCTGGGAAAGGGCCTGGTGGGCGCCGCGGGGCGTCAGGCCCGGCTTTCCCTCAGCATCACTCGCTGCTGCAGGCGGCAGGAATAAACCGAGAGCCTCCCCTTTCCCACCCTATCCTTACAGTGAAGCCGGAGGAACCCATGCCTGCGGCTCATAGGCAGCTCTACATCCAAATAAACGGCGCTCTTTTCCAAACAGTTTTTCCATCTCCCGCCCCCCACCCCCACTCCCGACACCCGTACAGATCAAAGCAACGCTGGGAACAGAGGGGGGCGGACAGCCCGGACGGCAGCTCCCGCACCCCCATCTCACGACCAAACATCCCGCTACAAAGGCAGGCTGCCCACTCCCCCACCACGTCGGGGCTAGGCTCAGCAACCCTAGCGCTGGGCAAAGAGGAGGAAAAAGAAGTGGTGAAGGAGGAAAACAGGGCCCGAGCAGCCAGTACTGACCTTCCCAAACAAACAGCAGCAGCACGAAACAAGCCGGCGCCGAGTGCTGCCCCATATATCGCGCACGGCCGCAGGTGCGGAGCCGAGGATTGCCGTCGGGACGCGCCCCGCCCCGAGCACAGGTGCGCGGGTGCGCAGAGCCCTGCGC
>JACDJE010000010.1:2163405-2364385 GCA_016647715.1 Pavo muticus | reverse complement strand
CCCCCCCCCCCCCGTTTAAATTGGAAAAAAAAAAACCCCAAAAGTTTCGTTTTCCCTTTTCGCAATCACAAGGACGCGCTCTCGGCCCCCATTGAGCCGCTAATTGCGAGCGTCCAAATGGCCGGGTTTAAAGTTACGCTTCGCAGCTGCGAAACATTAAGGCGAAGTGATTACAACCTACTGCAGGATACCGAACATTTTTACAATATCTCAGGAGCAGAAGAGAAAGACAACAGGAAATGGCGCAAACGTTCCTACCCTGCGCAGCAACGGGCCAAGGAAAGCAGCGAGGAGAGGAACGTGGACAGCGCTCGGATCCTCCGAAACGGAGAGATGGAGCCCTGTGAGAAGGGCTGCTGCTTCCATCCGAAGCGTGCGGCGCGTGTGTGTGCTCGTTGTAGTGAGAGGGCCGGGAGGAGAAAGCAATAATTCACATTAATTCCTGAAACCCGAACTCAACTTTTAATAGAAGAGCTCCACTTTATGCGCAGAGTGATATACAGTCCGCCCCGCTCCAAATGAGACGTTTTGCCTTTTGAACTCGGCAGGAGGCCGCCGCTCACCACTACTGGAAGCAGTTTCAGACCCCGCAGTCCCTCCCGTCTTGCAGGGTCTTTGCGAGGCAGTGTTTCCTATCAGGGCACAGCAATGGCACTGCAGACCCTCACGTGGCCACCACTGCTGTGGGATGCGCTCAGCTGAAGCCCTGCGTGCCTTTCACTGAGCTCTGCATCGCGTCTGTGAGCTGAAAACCTCCATCAATAGGAGCTGGGGTTGGAGGTCTCAGACCACAGCCTCACCCGGAGCCATCTGCTCCCAGGGCAGGGCACCATTCGGGCCCCACTCTGCTGCTGTGCACAGCATTGGGACTGCGCTGGACCGGAGCGCATGTCTATTGCCACAACACATTGCTGGCTCTTGGGCAGCTGGTCTCAGTTCTTTGCTGGTCACCTGTGCCAGCATCACACCGGAGCGAAACAGCCACCTCTCTGCAGTGCCAGGCTAGGTCTTGCTTTTGCTAAGCTCTGGGCTTTCTTCCCCCTTTGGCGATGGGGCTATCGGCAGCAGGGAATGTAGGACATTCTTTTCAATGAACCAGACTGAAAATATTTTGGTACAGCCCCAGTTTGTAGTTTTTTTTTTCCCCCCCTTTAAGCAAAACATCCCGATTCAAAGGAGCTTCTCGCAGGCCGGGAATTTCCACATGGCCTTCTTGCAGCACTTATAAAAAGTGATTTAATGCCTGCCAACAACAAATACATTTCCAATGACACCACCCGGCGCTGCGCTCGGCCGTCCGTGTGCTCACACAGAGGACGAGCGGCGGCTGCTGCTCGGGAGGAACACTGTCCCTTACGTTCGCTCTTTGGGAAGGCTGAAAGGAAGCAAGGATGGCGGTGACAGCACAATCCCTTCTCTATGTGTTAATCTGGATTTCGTTTGAACTTTTGGAGCTGACCTTGGCTTGAACCGTGTTCAAAACCCCAACTGGTGTGGACTGACTTGACCCCGCGGTTCCATTTGCTCACAATGGCAGCCCTGCCCCAGCGCGCTCGCTTCCATCCATTACTTTATGGACATAAAAGAAACAGCATTACAGCGGAGCCCGCGAGTGCAGATATAGCATATAGCCACTGGGCTGGAGCTGTGTGCTGCACCGACGGGCAAACTCTCCTCTGATTCCATCCCAAAGAAGTTTTCCTTTTTCTTTTTTTTTGCCCGAGAAAGGACAGACTGAAAACCGAAGCAAGAAACCAAAGTGATGGCTGCAGACTGCAGACTCACAGCTTTTATTACTGGTTTCCAAACCTGAAGATAGAGGGGGGGGAAAAAAAAAAAGCTTTGGAGATCTGCGGGATGGCACTACAGCTGAAAAAAAAGAACCCTCCAACCCGAGAGTGAATTTGGTATTTGGTGTTTGGGGATGGAGGAGGAAGAGGGTGGTCAGTCCTGCAGCGCTCGGTGCCGCTTTAGGGGGCGGCTTCAGGGGCGCACAAAGATTTGTGGCTTTCGATAGTTTCCTCTCATTTCCATGACTCAAACGGCGTCTATTCCAAACAAGTGGTGGGAAGGAAATGTCATGAGCTGACAGTCCCAGCTCACCCTCTGTTCCCAACAGGAGCTGGCTGAGACGGATGTAGGAATTCATGTGGTTACAGTGTGAGCCTGCGGTGTTACTGCGTGGTGCTCTCTGGGGGCTGTGCACAGCCCTTCCCAACAGCCCTGCAGCGCTGCAGGCGACAACGGGCACAGCCACAGCCACAGCACGTGGTGCCCCAACACGGACGTCTGAGCAGTTTCGGTTTAACTTCGATTTATTCAATGACACATGCATTTCTGGACAGACAGCCGAGTTCCAGTGAACAACATTTATAACCAAAGATGAGAAATCTGTGACTGCAGTTAGTCAATTAAGTACGTTTCTAGAATACATGACTAGAATAAAACTGGAGCAAGAGAGATCATTCTTCCAAAGAACAAAAAGAAACATTTTCCATTTGTAATACTCCTGGCATCAGTACGGGGGGAAGGAGGGCAGCAAGGAGCGCAACCGGGGAGAGAAAACACCACCAGCCCTGTCCACCAACGCCCCTGAACTCCCACTCTCTGGAGCTGACCCGTTACCGCTCGGCACTTTGCAGAGGGCTGCAGCTCTTGGTGGGTGCACACCCATAGCGCAGAGATTCCCTTCGTCTCTGAACACAGAAAGCAGAGGGCGGCTGTGACACTACGTGCTTGGCCAAGAACGGCTCAGACAGATTCCTCCTCAAGCAATCTCTTCCCGAACACAGCGAACAAAGCGGCCGCGGAGCTAGCGGGATTGAAGACGGAGTCTCTTCGTATTGCACAGAAAACAAAGTCAAGGTTTTGTGAGTACATTCCAGGAAGGTTTACGTGGAAGAGCTGTCGGTATCGACCAGGGTAACGAGAACCATCCAGCGCGCAGCGGGCAGCGGGCACATCGGATTGCTTGGGCGGAGAGGCGGCTCGTTACCCTGTCCCCATCTCTCCTCGTGTGTTTGACGAACTCAGGGGAAGCCCGTGGGGAAGAGGCTGAGGGGCTGGTTCTCATTAGTCGGGAGGGGCGATCTGTAGCCATCGAAATTGCGAGGAATACTTCCACTGGTGGACCCGGAGCTGTTACTGAGTGTCTCTATGCTTCCCTCTCGCTGAAGCTCTGCAACAGGAAGAGAGAAGAGGCCCTGGTTAGTGTTTCAGCTAAAAGAACCCCGAGTGCTGTTAGGTGGGCATCAGTGTGGCCAACCGCTTGGGGCTGGCAAGGTCCAGGTGTGGGTGTGCTCACGGCTGAACTGAGCAGGGTGCGAAGGGCACGGAGGCAGACGAGGGAATATCCTTCCTCCCCAGCAGGGACCTTCTACAAAACTGGGCATCAGTGCCTGCTTTGAGGGAGAAGAAAATGCCCCCATTGCTATGCACTCTACAGCAAAAGAGAACTCACTGAAGCTCTCCCAGTTGCACTCACCGTGCCACCTCCTGCCCTTGCTGACCTCCCGAAGCCCTTCCCACTCCCCAGTCCTGCAGCACGAGGATTTTTGTGTGCACAGAGCACTGTCTTGCAGCCGCGCCCTCTCTGTGAGCCACCTGAACCCTGCATCTGACTGAGAGGCAGCATGCAGCGCTGCAGCTGGGCAGCATCACCCTGCCTGGCACTCAGCGGCGGCACACAGCCATGAGATCAGGCAGAACCTAAGCACACACTGGGGACAGGGCACAGCCGGAGGTTTGGGCGCAGTGCTCTGCAGACATTTGCTGCAATGGAACTGTGAGATACGGGAAGCGTCCATAGGCAAAGTGTATGGCAAAAGCAGAAAGTCACCTAAACAAAAAGCATCCCACAGGGCCTCCACTAGGGCTGGGAGACACAGCCCTGTGTCCTGGAGGTACTGCAGCGGGGATAAGTGCCCTGCATTGGGGACAGCGTGCACAGGGTAGGTGGAGAACAAACCTGCAGGAAATGGGTCACTCTCCAAGCAGTGCTGATAATGACCTCAGCTGTATTAATCACCATTCCACACCAGTGTTTGGTTAAGGAATGTGCATGCATAAACCTCTTCATTTTCCTCACATCCTCACTCTCCCGTGAGTTCAGGAAGTAAAAACAGTAATTTAAATCAGAAATGAGCAGCGTATCCCACACTAATGTTGTGCTTATCCTGTCTGATTTGGCGCTTTTATCTCCCCTGTGCACAGCTGGCTCTGGTTACTGTCCCACGTCACCGCCTGTGCTGTGCAGCCATGGGCAGAGCCACCGGCTCACTGCATCCCAGCCTAATGCTGTGGGGCTGCTCCCGATGTCCCCCAGCTCTTTTTTGGCTATAATTGATTTTCAGGCATGTGTTGTTTATGCAGTTAGCGGAGCAAAAGGCAGTGGGGGTGCTTTTCTTGCGCTCTGTCCCATCCCGCACATCGCCGTGACTTTGCTGTTGGCCACGGGATGGGATCTGGGGAGGCTGTGTGCTGGGGCTGTGGCAGCAGTGTCACCTCTGCGGGGCCTGCCAGGGGGTGGCACTGCGGAGGCTGATGCCAGCCAGGGAAACGGTGAGAGGCACAGGATGGGCACAGGGCTTTGCTGGGTGCAGTGATCTCCCTGGCTGCTTCCAGGCAAGTTTTCCAGCCCTAGAGCCCGCTCGGGGTTCAGAGGGGAGCAGTCCCCACACCTGAGCTGCAGCCCAACAGCATGACCCTGCACACCCTGCCCCAGACACAGGGTCCAAGCGCTCCCAAAGTGCTCCTGGCTGTGACGTGCACACTCTGGAAGCAATTATGTGCTGGGCAGAGGACTGTGTATTCGGACATCTAAGGAGCCACTGCACAAGGCCTGGCCCAGGCAGCAGCCAGCACTGCTGGGCAGGGATGGGTCACACCACGGCACCTGGCTGTGCAGGATGGGCAATGAGACGTTAGTGGTCACTAGGGGCGCCTTGCCCTGCCATTGTGACCCCTCATTGCACAGTCCCACATTCCCCCAAACCAGCCCTTTTTTCTTCCATTTATTTCATTAATAAAAAATGTAATCTTTTTTTTTTTAAAAAGGAAGTCCAGTGCCAAGCACACCCCTGGGCCCAGACCTGCCACAACCAGGGCAAGGTGCACGCAGGGTCAGCGCCATTCCAGCCAGGTGCTCAGGTGCTGGCTATCAGAAGGAGCAGCTGAGCCCCACGGCACAGCCCCACACCACTGGAAGGAGGTGACCTCACCAGCCCTGTGTGCCAGGAGAACACCCACTGGGAAGGAACGCACCCAGGAGAGCCGGGGATGCGGCGCAGGGTGAGGGCTGTGCAGCTGTGGCTGAGTTCTGCCATGGACAGCCTCGGCCCCAGCATGTCTGAGGGTTACTGTGTCTGCTCTCCCCCGTGTACACACTGTCGAGATGCATTAACTTCCTTAAATGTACCAGTAAAACAACTGCTTATGATGCACTATAATGAACTTGTACAGTAGCCAACAAATTGTGCATCATATCAAACCCATTCTGCCTTATAGACTCTCTGGCTATTTTGTAATAACTGCAATTTGCTTCTGCTGAAGCAAGATAACCAGGGTTGAGAAGTCAGGCTTTGCAGAAACCTAAATATTTGATTTGGGGGGAGAGTGGGTGGGAGAAGGAAGAAAGGGGCCCCTGGGAGCTATTTATGGGGTCAAAATAACATGAGACCTGCTCTTCTCCTTGCGTTTCCACCATCAAGGAAATGAAATACTGTGAGAAGACCAGCACTTGCATGATTTTGGCCTCAGAAATGGCTCCCCGAGGCATTCGAAAGCCCGTGAAAAACAAACACAAATACAAATAGATGCTAATACTGGAAACGTAAATACTAAAACCTGCCCCGTGTCCCCGGAGGAAACGGCTCGCAGAGTTCTGCCTGGCCTAAAAAAAAAGGAGAAAAAACCACAGACAGGAAAAAAAGATGAAGGAGCAGCAGCAGCAACATCTGCTGAAGCCATGAGGAGAGTCACTGCAGGGCAGCTGGCAGCACTGTGCCTGCAATGGGGGGACCGCTGCTGTTACCCCACAGCCCACAGTGAGCGTGATGGCAGGGCAGCAGCACCAGCAGCATCACCCCTTGTGATCCTGTCCCTGTTCTGGCAGCTGAGCCACTCTGCCTCCCCCCAGAGCCCAGAGACGATGTGGGGAAGAGAAGGAGGAGCAGCAGCCCAGGATGCTTGGGCTGTGGGGGCACGATGACCCCCTGTCCCACGGAGACTGCCGTCCGCTTCCAGAAAGCTCTAGGAACTGTCAACGGATTAGAAAGGGAGAAAGTCCTGCCAAGCCTAAATGTGAAACCATTTTATATGGCGCATTAATTCAATGCCTGAAGAAAATCTATATAGCCCTCTTTTGCCCGGAACACTCATAAATTATGCTGCCTTTCTGATTTGTGCTCTCGCCGCAGCGGTCCACTCGAAGCCGTGGTATCTCCTTTATGCCTACTCAAAAATCTCCTCTCCAGTGCATTATTTCTTCTAATGGTTTTCCCTTTCTCCTCTGCCCCCTCCCCTACACCAGGCGGTCACGCACTGTTTCAGACCCCCCCAGAGCCCCCCGTGCTGGCAGAGCCACCCTTCCCCTCTCGTCCCCAGCGCTGTGCGAGCCCCGGCCGGGATGAGTGATCCAACGACAGCAGCCTGATGTGTCGGGGCAGCGGGGAAGCGGCAGCAACTCTGAATACAAGAATTATTCTTCATCATCTCAAACTGTCACAACACATTACCCTCAAAGCCGCGGCTCGCTGAAGGAGTGACCCTGCGCTGAATGGGAGAGCGCTCGGGGAAAGAACTAATTGTAGCCTCTTTTCACACGTCAGTCACTTTTCACAGCACCAAGCCTTTCAAGCTCAACTAATGTCAAGTTCCCTTTTCCTTTCTCTGGGCTGAGTATTTCTGATTTTTAAGGATGGGGTTTTTAAAGGAACGAGGTCTCTGCTGAGGGAGCGGAGGGGAGGGGAGGAAGCGTCAGAGTGAGCGCATATTGGAAAGTCCATCGGACGCATCAAGACTCGTTAGGAATTATACAATTAACAAGTAGGAATGCAGGAAGCGGGGTAATGGCCGGCAGGGCTTGCATCTCCTTGATTTTGGTGCTGTCATTCATCGCAATTGTTCCAGGGAAGTTTTTGGGCTCCCCCATGAGATGGGGCTGCTGGGAAGCGGCTTCCCGGCCCCTGTGCCCAGGCATGGGGTGGGTATGGGATGTGGGCTGGGCACAGGGTGGTCACAGGGTGCAAGGCAAAGTGGGCATTTCCCATGGGGTATGGGGAAGCAGCAGGCACGCTGTGCCTCTCCCCAGCCACATTTTGCAGCAGCAGCTACAAGGCCTAAGTGAGAGCCCTGCTTTACAATCACAGATAACTTCTTCTCCCTTCCTTCACAGGCAGAGCACTCCCTGCAGATGTGCACCAAGCCATGGCCTGTTCCTCGCTCCCAGATGAATGCTCAGGTTCCTCTCACCTCCTTCTCTGGAGCTGAAATTGTAAAATACTCTGCAGCAAGGACTAATTGTTACTCGTATATTTGCACGATGCCCATCAGAGGGGACTTGCAGGGCAGACTGGGGCTCCCAAATGTTACTTATTAACTGTAATGAATAATAATTATGTATCTTCTGCCATCTGGATTCTCATTCAAAAGGATCCTATATAGAGCGAACACTAAAAGGCAGTTTATATTAACACAATGCAAGTCCTGAGGATCTTTTAAACTGTTTGTAATTTAAACAATGCTCCCCAATGAATGGGTTACTTAAACATTTTCATTTTGCTGCTTGTGATGCACTGCCATGCAGAGAAGAGAGCTCAGCATACAGTCCTGCTCAACCTCCACTCTGCAGCAGCGCCGGCGGGGCTGGGTATGCTGACACACAACGAGCTTGAGTACTGAAGTGCAAGCACTGAACATTCATTAGATCTCTTTTAACACTTAAAAAGGAGGATGATCACTGCCATGTCTCCAAGCCCATTCAACCCGCTCTCCCTGCACTCAGGTGGGGGCAGCTCAGGGACCATTCCCTGCAGTGCTCCATGTGGCTGCTGCAGACCTGCTCCAAAGAACTCATTTTTCCAAACTCCCTTCGCAAGAGGAAACGTAACACTAAGGCACTTGAACACTGAAAATCAATCCCCATATTAAAAGCATTTCATCCCGCTGCATCTTTCAAAACACTGAGACACCACGGGAGCGCCCACATTAAATTTGCAAAGTCAAGACGACTTGCACACACTGCATGTACAGCTCCTCTGAAGCTCCGTGGCCTATGTAAAATATTAGCTGCTGTCAGACTACCTTACGGTAACTCTAATGCTGAGTCCACATAGAGTTCGTTAACGTGATGCAGTTGGAGATGGAAGCTGGCATCTCGGAAAGCAGGTGCAGGATGCGGCAGATAGAGCAGGGGTACGGGAGGCAGGGGATCGCCAGGGGGATGGAGACTGAGACTTCTGCACATCAGAGCCCCTCGGAGACCGCACATTTCATTTCAAGTGCCTTATTTCAATGCTAGGATGCCAAACATCCAACATGCACAGAACTGAACTTATAGAAATGCTGGGTCTACTCCACACATGGAGAGATTGCTGAGACACCGACAAAAGATTCCAATGTGTGAACTTTCTAAGAACTTACAAAACTCTTTAAAAGGTCTACAAATAATAATAATAATAAAAAAGCTTGGTTTTTTTGCTTAAAACAAGAAACCCAAAAGATCCACAGCGCTGGATTCCGTGCAGCATGAGCCCCAAGGCTCCGGCATCCTGCCAGACCTGACGCCAAACGTTTTATGGAAGGTGAAAAGTGCACCAGATAAAGGACTAGCATTTAGAGAGACAATATTCTCCGTGAGAGGCACTTTCACAGCGACTGCAGTGCTTTCAAAAAATAATCTCAAGTTCCTTCGAGCTGTACATTTTTTTGGGAAGAGGGTTAGGGTATTTTCCTACCTAACTGGCACTTGAGGAGGATGAGTCACCCATTGCAGCCAGTATGTGAAATTTCAAGAACTGGAATGGTTACAGAGAACAGATTTCTGTGGCCCGTGCTCATGGTGTAAGCCCACAGCTCCTCATGCAAGATTTCCAGTTGGGTTTTAAACATGGGGATGCCGACACTCATTTGTTGTGGTGTAAAGGCACTCCCTCCCATCCCACCCTGAAAGCTGCAGCATGTTGCTGGTGTCAGGCCCACCACGTGCCTTACACGGAACACACACTTCTCTGTGCAGGCCAGAGCACGCACATTTGTGAATGTATTTAGGCAGAACGACTGTGTATCTTCACTTACGCAAGCAGCACATCTGTGTAGGTCAGACCAAAAGCATTCGCTGAGAAAACACTGTATTAAAATTCCTGGGTTTGGGCTCTCATTCCCAGGGTTACGGGTTGCTCAATAGTGACCCCTCTGTCAGTCTCTGCCTCCACAAAGGGAAGCAGCAACGAAATGCAATCTGTGTGTTCACTACACCTAGCAGCCCCTCAGCGCACGCCATGCCTGGAGTTCGTGGTGCCCAGCCTTTGGGAGTTTCGGAGGAGATAAACCTCTTTTGTTCCCATTTCATGTCTAAGACCTATTTCTTCCCCTCTTGTGAGGTTGCCTTGGTTATTGGATTTCCTTATAAGTTCGCCTTTAGGAAGATAAGGCGATGAGAGGACAACAGCGCGTGCCCCCATGTGCACCTCGCATGTGTCAGGAGGATTATGTGCTTCTGACAAAAACACACTGCTGAGTTCATTTTAAAAGTATAATATTACAAAGTAAATCATTCTGGCACCACTTGTAGCACTTCTGACACGAAGTGGATCTCTGGACAGTGAGGAAAGCTGCTCTGGGCCATCGCCCCAGCGCAGAGGGATAATGATGAAGAAGCTGGAATGGACTGGAATTTGGGTTTGATTCAAAGGGAAAAGTTGAACATCTGGGGGGAGCAGATGCCCAGCTGGTCCAAATCAGAAGGTCTGTGCTGAAGTGCATGCAGCCACACAAATGATGTCACCCAGGATGAGCCTCGTCTGCTCCTCTAAGCACTTCAAGGCTTTCCGGCCCCAGCAGCTCAGGTGGGAACCTATGGAGCAGAGGTCTGCTCCTTCCATCCCCTGCGAGCAGATCTCAGCATCACTGAGAAACTCCAAACATCCCAGCAATTCCAGTTCCAAACAGAACTCATTCAGTCTATTTAGTCAATTATTTTAAAGATGATGTTGCTTTAAGCAAACTTGTTTTCTAAATACAGACCCAATTCTATGAAGCGCTCAGAGCTTGCAGGAGCACTCCTAAAATCAAGTCCTGCATTGGGTATTAGCTAGAAAACCACAGGCCACCTGGTGGGCTCCTTGCTCACAGGATTGCTTCAGGTTCTCAGTACACCCTGCATTATTATGTACTCCAAATCCTGATGTTAGACATAAATATGGAGTCTTGACAGAAGTGACATCTGAAGCTCGAGTCCAGATTTCAGGTTAAGGACCTGTCCCTGTGCAGTTCATGTGCCCACTGCTGCCTCCAGATTAGGGAGGAAGGCTGCTGGGTCAATTTGCCTTTTGATTATTGCCACCACACCTCATTTCCACTTGGCAGCCTGGCCTCAGAGATGGAGCAGCCAGTGGGAAGAGCTGCTTGGTGAGGTGTGTGCAGGAGGGAGATACCCTCCATGGAAATGCTGTGCTCTGGAATAGGAGAAAACCAGAAGAGTCCCAGAGGGAATTTCAAGCTGCATCTGGTTGGAAAACCACCACCACTTCCATCCTGCTCACCTGGGGCTGCTCCTGGCTGCCAACACTGCTGCATCCTTCCCAGAAGAACTTCTTTGGAAACGGTCAGAGAAGTGACGTTGACCCTTTGTCTTTCACAACACCATCAGCTTTTGAAGTGAACATAGAGTTCATGTGTTGGGCAGATACTAAGAAAGTCCCCGACCAAGGAAATAACAAATAAATACAAAAAAAAAAAAACCCCACAAAATACTTGGCTGCGAGGGTGATCTTGAAACACGAGCTAGAACATCTCACTAAAAAGGCAGTAGGCAGCGTAAGGTCTGATGGGGCTGTGCATGAAATGTTCAGCAAGAGAACAGGATGAAAACTGCTGCAGCCTGAGACGTGAGCTGAGGATGTGATTCCTCCTCACCGGATGCCTGGAAGATGTCACGGAGATTCTCTCAGAGCAACCCGTGTGGAGCCAATATGAACTCCCAGCAAAGTGCTTAAAAACCCATTATTTATAATAACTGTTAAATGATGAGACATTGTTTACCCAGATCGCAAGATAAATTCTCACTTACAGAATGCTTGCCTGACCGTCCTGAACGTCATCTGGTTTTTATTTAAATGCAAAATGTAATTAGGCTCCCAATAACACAGCAGAAGAATTCAATAAGATAGGGCTTTTCACTTACAGTTTAATATTAACATTTTCCCATAAATGTTAATGAATAAAAGTCTACCGTTTTATGTATTATCCATGGTGGGGAGACAGCTGGCTAGGAATGGAAGGAAAGATAATATTTTCATACTGTGAATTAGGATAGATACCTGAAGGAGAGCTAAAGCGTTCCAAGCACTGCCGTGGGCTGGCACTGCACTGCCTGCTCCTGGGGCTGCCACCAAACCTGCCCCCGTGGGAGCCATGCAGGAGATGCTGCCCCAGCAAAAATCCCCTTTTTTTTCTTTCTTTTCCTTGCTGCCTCTCCCTGCTCCTTGCGTTCTGTCTGACCAGCACCAGACAAGCATCAGATAGCCAACAACATAGCTGTTAAGCAAGGACACGGCCCCCAGCCATGATACTCTGAGACTCCAACGCGGATAGTGAGGCTAGATTATCAGAGCAATCAGGTTACTATTTGTCTGATACTCCGTTAGGGAAACGCAGGGGGTGATGAGAGGCGATGGCAGGGATGCAGTATGATGATAGGAAATGATACAAACGGATGGAAGAAGGCCTCAGAGTCACCGAGGTGGCACTCCAGGAGCCTGCTGAGCGACTGCTGCCTCCTGGAGCCGAGCAGCAGATGTGACGATGGATCTCTGCAGGCTGAGAGCTGCAGGGCCGAAGGGCTGGAACACGCTGGAACATTTTAATTGCTCCAGCTTTTGAGCTGGACTTTACCGATGGGAGTTTCGCTGTGCTAATGCATATTTTGCTGTATGGTGACTCATCCTTCGTTGCATCTCTCTAATAAGAAGCGTTCATTGAACAGCTTGACTACTTAACAATTTGTTGCAGAAATGGGTTTCCGTGCTCCAGTCTCCTCTCCTGTTTCCCCTGATGAGAGCTCTGCCATGACTTTGTCCATCTTGCCTCCCAAACCAAGGGAACAGGAGATGCCCTCAGCATTGGTGTGACACTGATGCCCTAGTGGGCAGGACAGGGAGTGGGCAGATTGGCCATGTGCCGTTTTGAGATAACAAAAGACTTGAACTTTCAAAGAGTTAACGCCAGATGCATGGCAGATCTGCACTGCACAGCAAGCAGAAACAGGAGCAGAGTGTGTCCAACCATCCCCGACCAGCAAGACACCCCCGGCCTTCATCCCAGAGCTGCTCCAGGGCTGCTGGCTTTGGGAGGACAGAGAGGAACTGTCTTGTCCTCGTTCTGCCATCACGTCAGCAGCTGCAACAAGCTTTGGCTCACAAACAGCTGTGAAAATACCCGCTTCACACGGTGGGAGATGGGAGATCTTGTACTTCCTAAGAAATACATGCTTGCCTTAAGTTGTATCCTACATAGAAATATGACGTAAAGACTGTAAAACGAACAGCAGGGTAATTACAGAAATTAGAGTTGGAAAAATCCCACGTGGCCGTCTCGCCTCCCGCACCCTGCTCAGTGCAGGACTCCTCGGTGTGGGGCATGCTTCAGAACTCCAGCTTTTAAAGGGAACATTTAACAAACACTTGAGAAATGTTTCTAAATATTTAGAAATCCCCAAATAAGAGATTCCCAAGCCAAGCTGTACAAACAGAAAATCAATTGAAAAAAAACCCAAAACTGTTAAAAATCCACAGCTTTTGCATGCACCAAACCACATCTCTCTGAATAGTAAGCATCAAAGCATCACCTCACGGTCAGGACACTGCAAACAGTGCTGTTAGGATGCGCAGCCCTCTGCAGAATCAGCCCTAAATGAATACCTACCGTGCTTTCCTCTTGCTCCCACTGAAATCAATAGCAGAAGCCTCAGTGATGCAAAAAGCTTAATGCTTTACAAGGTGCTCAGCAAAACACTCATATGTGAGCAAAACCAAGCTAGACAGAAGGGAGCTGCACATTTTTCTGTGAAATGCTGGAGTATTGCAGAAAGAAAATTAATTTGCTTAATCATTAGTAAGGAAAACCACAACCCAAACCAAACCAAACCCCAACATAATAACAAATCTCTATGGAGAAAGGGAATTGTTTCTCTGTTAACTACTTGGAGACAAAGCACTGGAAGAAAGATGTCCAGTTCCAATAATGTCATAACCCGATTACAGCCTGCACAGAAGAGCAAAAACACTTGCAAAACAATGAGTAAGAAATTAAGTTTTAAATTGAGTGCTGGCCCTATCTGGTGTCACTTCTTTATGTTCCAGCAGAAAGGACACTGCTGAGCTCATTTCACATACAGCAGCCCGAGATGCCTGGGTACAGGCATCATTTAGTCATCTCGTGTGTGTTTCTCCCCATTACTTTCTCTGGGAGGAATGACAAATCTAGAAATGTGACTGCACTTTGTTTTATTATGGTATTGATTTTTCTGCAAAGGGAAAGTGCATTTATCCCCCAGGTCTGTGTGCTGGCAAGAAAGGGTTAACAAAATGTTTATCACAAAGCTGGCTTCAGAGTTGAAAGTAATGTGATCAGTAATGAATTTTGTGTTACATTAGGTTGTATAAATGGACAGACAAGCGCAGACAACAAGTGGCCAGGAGTCGGGGCTAATCTAATGATGTAAAAATAGAGACAGCACCAATTATACTTGGGGCCAGCTCAGAGCTCCTGCAGGGACTGCAAATGAATAGGTACAAATCAAATTACTGACTAATAGACGCACTACAAGAGAGGGCAGTCAATGCTAAATACATTAGGGCCTTGTGACCTCTCTGCTCTGAACAGCAGAATCCTAAATTTGACTTTAAAAAAAAAAAATCAAAGGAACTCTTGTTCATTTAAGGAGAGAAACAGAACAATGTTATTTGCCAAATGATTTGAAACACTTAGATATTTTTTGTTTTGTTCCCCTACGACCACGCTATGTGCGTAACCCCTGGAAACCTGACAGAGGGTTTGCTTTTATAGCAAGGAGAAATAGCCTTTGTGCAGAAGTTCAGACCTGAGAACAATACAGTCATGTTACATACCAAAACATTTCAAAGCCATGTGCCTCTTTGCGGTGATGTTTTTTACTGCTACTTCACCAGCTGTTTCTGTATCAAAAATAAAATATTTCTTAAGAAGTGCCTTGATTTAATAAGAAGAAAGATACAAGGAATCTCCCCAAACCACGAGCAAGAAGAAATAAGCACAGCCGACCAACTTGTAATCAAACAGCAGAAAGTCAGAGTCGTCTCTCAGCAGCAGTGTGCCCCTCAGAAACACCAGAACACCAGCGGGTATTTTCTACAAGCAGCAGTGAACCTCAATTCACACCAGAGACATTTGTGGTATCAACATTCCCTCCCCCACCCACTAAAAGGGCGTGCGACCCAGAGGAAATCCCACTCTGAGCCCTGAGCTGGATGTGGGGTGCATGCAGCCCTGGCTGAGGAGTGGAGCACAGGGCAGCTGGGGACCGGGCAGTAGTGGGGTCTGAATGCACCCACTGGCACACAGAGCCCCGCAGTGGGGCTGGCAGCTGTGTGGGCAGGGCAGGAGAAGCCCTCGGTGCCTTTGCTGCTGCACCTTGCACGTGGGAAACAAGAGACAAAAGCACATCGAGATGTGTGCAGCACAAACGCTGCTCTTCTTATCTGGCACTTCAAAAATGGCGGCTCCTCAAGAGCCCTGAAGTTTCATTTCTTTTTTTTTTTAAGAGTCTCATCCAAATAAACCTTTTGTAGGAAGAACATTGAGCTCTTAGACTTAATTGAGGGGGTAATTTAATCTCTGACCCTGGGATGAATATTCTGAAAGTTCAAAGGCTGCTTTTAGCATCAATGTTATTTGATATGCCACTGTGTTTGCTGCCTGAGCTGATTTTGCATTGAACCCATGCAGAAATCTCTTTGCAGAAATGCTTTTCAAAGGAAAAACCAATTGATCTGTGCTCTTGTATTCCCCACGTCTGAGTTAGGACCGAGACCAAATGAAGGGAGAGGGGAAAAAAAGAGAGATTAGAAGGAAGAGGAAAGAAAGGAGGAAGGAAGAATTGAAGGAAGGAAAGGCACCAAGTGAAGCTTCTGCTTGCCAAGCTCAGAGGTGCCAAGAGCTGTGAGAGGCTTTGGGCCGTGGCAACCATCTGAGGGACGGCCGCAGCTCGGCCCTGTGTGGCGGCCGGGAGCCAGAGCGGCCTGAACGCGGCTCCCAGCACTCGGACGGGCATTCCCTACCAGCAACTCTAATTAGCTCCACTTACTTACACCCCATTAATCAGGTTAAAGAGTTTGCTTCAACATATGAGCCTCCTTCATTGCATTAGGAGTTTGCTGATGACATCTGGAAGGAATCCAGAAGGTTCCTACGCAGGGCCTGCGCAGGGCTCTGCTGTGCTCACACCTCTTCTGCTGCTGACGTGCCACTGGTGGTAGCTGACATTGTTTTCAGGAGTTTTGAAAGTGAAAATAAATAGATTTTTTTTTCAAAGGAAACTTTATAAAGGGCTCGAAAGACCTTGCTTTACATGTTGTAGCAAGTCTTCGGCTCCTGTGGGTTTTATTCATCACAATGGTGCCACGGTTGCATCTTTCCCTGTTCAGAACTAACAGCATGGGTTGTGAGATGCAAAACTTGAGGGTTCCTGGCAGAAAAAGCAGAGGCTGACAGCTGCAGCAGCACAAGCATTGCACACAAAGTCTGCAGCATCGCCTGTCCTGACAGTAACCTGCAAAGCGATGTTTACTTATTGTATATACTGACAATTCTCCATTGGAAACTCGGGTGTTGTGTGAAGTCTCCTGAAGAATAAATCTTCCCTGCTGTCACTGTGCTGTGTGCTTTGTAGTAATAAGCCTGGAAAGATGTAGGGAATGGGTTTTGATTTGCTAAGCCATGTGACAGTGGAGCACACCCAGTGAAACACAGTGGAGCTAGGCTGACACCCAGCTTGAGGGAGCACCTCTCCTTAGGGCCACAGCCGCAAGGTTTCATGCTCCCTTCTGCTGCTCTGCAGCCAGGGAGTTCAGATTCACTGCTTTTCTTTAAGGCCAGCCTACACCTAAAGTGGACTTGGTCAAAGACTTAATGAATTTGAGTTCCTGGGATGTACACAGACCCTCCCATGCTATACCTCTATGGGAAGAAATCACACCAGCAGCACAGTGCAAGAGGAATCTGTCTTGTCAGGTTCAGCACATGCACAGAAATGGGGCTGCAGAAATCATCCTCCATGGGTGTATTTCAGAACACATCCTCTCCACCAGACTGTAAAGGCCTGGCCCCATGTTACAGCTGATTTTCAGTACTGTGCCTAGGGATGACCACCGTGCATTTGAAAGTGTAAGAAACATACTTGTTGAAGGACTATATGAGTCAGAGGATTTACTGATTATGGCATTTTTGGAGGCAAAGAGCTCCAGCGTGGGCTGGAGATTTCTGCATGTCCAGTTTGAGGTTTGTCCCCTGGAAGCACAGTTTCATAAATCACAATACTAACTTTGCTTTTGTTATTGAAAATGCAATGTGGAGCTCCAGCACATACTCAGAAACCCTACTGCAAATGTAAACACTGTAGCTGCTTGAAAACAGATCTTTGCAAGCAAGAGGTCACTGACCACTAGCATTTGGTGAGTAGATTTTCAATTATTTTTTTCAGTTAGAGTTTGGCAGAAAGTGAAACAGCAAAAACATATTTTTGCATCTTTGCCAATTTATGCCTCCTTTGGAATTAAATGTGTATCTAGGCTGACAGCTTATGTACAGCAGACTCCACTTAAGATAGACATGGGTCGTCTGGATAATTGCATAACAAGGAGCAAAGCTGGTTTCCCAATCGAGTCAACTAGCTGGATGACTGGACTTATCATTTAGGTCAGAAGGAAAGTAGACTTTTTGGGGGTCATTTTCCAGACCTGATTCTTCTCCCGTCCACTGTCCGACAGCCCTTGGCAAATAGCTGGAGGCAGGGATGGGAAGGACCTGTCAGGCCATCTAATTCCCCTTCCTTGCAAAGGCTGGATTACGACTCATGCTTTTTGTGTCCTCCAGCTTGATGTTTCCTACATAACCAACTTTTGGGTGATTTCTGCCACAGCCAGTGGCTTGAAGCGCTGAACCAGTGTGGTGTTGCTGATCCAGCTTTGCAATGCAATGGGGGTAGGTAAGGAACAAAGATATCATTAATATCTGCTTCCCAAAGTGGTCTGGGTACTATGAGCATGTGCTTCCTCTGCACTACTGTTGCATATCAGCCCTGATTACTATATAAATCTACGTGTCAGCTATGTCCTAACAGTTAAGGCATTAAAAGAATCTATTTATCTCTTGCCATTAAGTGCATGTCAGGCTCAGCTGAGCACTTGATAAAGTCTCAGTGTCCATCCGATTGCCCATTTTTTCTTTGTCCACACTGGACCTGAGCACTGTGCAAGCACGTACTTTCACATTCAGGGTTAGATATTTAACTATGTTTCAGTTCAAAAAAGCCTTTGTAAATTCCACTAACGTGTTTAAGGACTAAAAAGAGTTAAAGGAGCACAAATAAGGGTTAAAGGCATGCATAACTCTGAGCTACAGTAAGTCGTTTTAGGATTATTAGAGTGAGGTTCATAAATTACATAATTCTGAGTCCAATGTAGAAATGTAATTACTGTCTTTGGAAGCAGTACCAACACAGAAATCAACTACCAACAAGCAAATTTATGGCATCTTCTCTGCTGAGCTCCTTGCTATCGTTTCATTGAGGTGAGTGGGTGGAAGGGAATCCAAGGAAGGAAGAGCTAGGCCAGAAAACAGAATGTTTTCCAAAGATAAATTCAATTCAGCCTGTGCTTGTTAACATGTAAGTGGTCTGGGGGAAGTTAAAACTATCCTACTTGTTAGGAGCCAACAAAGACACCTCTTCTTTGAAGCAGGGGTAATGCACCTCCGAACTTATCTTGTCCCATTTATTAAGCAGCAGACAGATCCTAGAGCTTTAATGCGATCCCCAGTTTGACAAACGGCCGCTGGCAGCCTGCCGGGAGTGCAGTCACGCATGCTGCATGAGCACCAGTCGACTCCCTGGGCAAGTGCAGCTTTCCAGGTATCAGCAGAGCAGGAGAGCACTTTTTATGGGCATCTGGTTAAGAAGAACAGTTCAAGAGCTGCTAGGGGATGGAAGTGGAAAGGGCATGGGAGTTCACAGCCTTATCACTAGGTTTTCTCAGCTGCACTGAGTCACCACATGCCCATATCCTAAGAATAATGTGCGTTAGTGATAGAGAGAATCCCACAACAGGCAGAAGAACACAGAGCATAACAACAGTGTGAGCAGGGCAGCGGGATGGGGTGAGCTGGGTCAGTGCTCATGTTACTCACTACTGTGCGATGGTGATTACATTTGCTGCTTTGAGATGGCATCTATCTTACACTCATGATGAAGATTTATGTGTCTAGAGCACATAGCAGGGGGAAATCTTAGCTGATTGATGGCATCTCTGTAAACAGTCCCCTTCTGTCTTTACACCTGCAGTATTCTGAGCCTAATCAAAAAAGTTGGCACTCACTGGTGTCAGCTGGCTTGCTGGAAAATATAGGAAGGAAAATACCCTGACAAAGTCCTTGATTTATAGTGTAATATAAAGTTTCTGGGGCAGTCAGTAACCTCATCTTGTCATATCTAGATAGCTCCAGCTTCCAGAGAAATTATTCCCTTCACCTTTCCCCTGAGGTACCCAACCTGAGGGGAGCCAATCCATCTGAGGAAGTTCATTCTGCTCACAGTATGGGTCAATAAGTGATGAAATAAGTGCATTTCTCCATTTGCACACCCTGGTTTTCCATCTTCACAGCCCTTTGCAAACAGGAGCCTCTTAAACTCCACACCTGCAATGTGAGGCATCTCTATTCCCACTGCAGTGATGGAGCAACAATGGGCATGTTAAGTGCCTTGTCCAAGGCAGCAAGCTACTGAGAACATGCACCAGATTTGTAACTGAGACCCAAGCATAGTGTTCAGTCAACCCTTCTGTTAATACTGAATCTTAAACTGTCCCATGACTGCATCCTTTTCAGCAGTAGCAACTCAGAGGAAAGATTTTGAGAAATGACAAGCTGGGGTACAAAGGGTGCTCTGCACCATGTGGCAGCTTGCTTATTGCTACTTGCACCTACATGCAGGGCCTTAAACTGCTGATTTTCAATCTCCTCCGGTCAGTGGGAGGTGGTAGCAGCATGGTGACCTGCTACGATTCTGTGATCTGCAAAGAGAGGGACAAGCCCTGATGGGAAAGCCCTTGAGCCTCTTCCAGCTGGAGCAGCACAGAGCTTAGAGTGCTCACAGCAGGGCAAGGAAGAGCAGCTCCTGCCCTACGCAGCCTTTCTGTGATGTCAGGAGCTTGGCATACCCCTACGTTACTGCTTGAGTTCCTCCTTTCCTCCTTCCCAGGCAGTCTGCCAGAAGAGTGACAAGTGAGCTGGCAGCTGATGTTAGAAGCCACCATCGCTGTGAGCTGCTGGTCACAACACAAATGGTGCACACATCAAAGATGGGCCTAGACCTTTTACTAGAGGGCATTTTTAACACAAGTCATAATTAATGGAGACAATAAAACCACAATAACTGAGCTTTCACATTTCTGAACATCTCCTACCGCTGGGCCCCTTCTGAGCAGCATAATCTCTGACGTGGCATTCCATTTACTTAAACAGATGATATAATTTATCAATATAATGGACACTGATGAAGATGGATTAATTTGGATTACAGAACCAGTTTCACAACGGCTCTATTCAGGACACAAAATTAGGATGTGTGTGATTATGACATTGTTTGGATCAGCTGGGCAAGGGCAGCAATCTGCACAGAGCCTGGGGATGCTCCTGTGTTGGCTGGGGAGGGAGGATCGTCCTCATCACCGCAGTACGGCCAGGGAGCTTAAAGCCAGCATTTTTCTTCACGTCCCTTTAGGCCTCCCTGACTACGTTTATGTGACCTACCAGTGATTTCTGACTTTTCTCACACCGAGACCCCCATGAAGTCAGAAGTAGAGCACAGAGGAAAGGAGAAGCAAAGCTTAAAATAAAAATAAAAATCACCATTGGGTGAGATGTACGTGATCTCTGATCACACCTCTTCTTTGTACCTGTTCCTGATCCCACTATGTCCCTGCTGGGGGATTCGCACATCGCATCGGCCAGGCGCTCCCGGAGGCCCTCGTCAGTGTGCTCCATGGAAGACATGTGACGGAGACCGAAGTTCTCGGGCCAGCTCCCGCACACCTCCAGCAGGGTCACGCTCCGGTCAAAGGCACCTTCAACAAACAAACGGGAGATGTTCGGGAGACCCTGGGACCACAGCACTTCCATGTATAATATTTATGGCATTTGAAAGAAAGAAGGTCTCGCGTTTGGAGTTCCTGGAAAGCTAATTTGAGCACGTTAGTTAAAATGTTGGTGTTAACAGCACAGGAGGAGCAAGCAGAGACCCGGGTACCTGGCAGCTTTAAGCAAAAATGTTAAGTCACAAACACAGACCCAGTTCTGGTCTCTCGCTAGTGAGAGCTGGGAGAAGCTCCACTGCAACCAGCACAATGACCCCGATGCAAATGGCAAGAGAATCAGGAATTGTAAAAAAAAACCTGTAGAGGTTATTAAGTACATTAGACAAGTAGAAATCAGCCTGAAAGTTGATTTGTCTTTCACTGCTTTGCTGTCGAGCACTTTCCCCTGTGCTCTGCTGGCCACAGACTGCAGTTTCTGTCCCATTCTTGCTCTCGTGCAGAGATGCACCGGTGAGGGAAGGGCACACAGCTTGCTTGCTTTGTTTGGTGCTCGAGGTACAGCTACTGAAGGAAAATAGCGAGCCCCACTTTCAGCCTGGCTGTGTGGATTTTCTGTCCCTGCACTGGGAAATGTTACCTGAAACTGGAGCTAACAGAGACTCTTTCATCAGCAGAGCTTTACCAGGATGCTGGCTACGATGGATCGCACGCACCTACAGAGACACTTAAAGGAACCCCTTGGCTTACAGTTATTACCTCATTCACAGCAGTGTAAGATGCTCTGCCGAATGCAAAGATTAAATTCTGAATTCAAGATCACTTCAAAGTACAAATTAAAATCATGCTGCTTTGTTATACAGCAAGTCTTCCGCGGAGGCTTACTGAAACCATTCCCACTTGGAGCAAGCTGCAGTCACGCTTTGTTGCTTCAAGCACATACCATTTACCCCACTATTAGGTAACTGAATACGCAGCATTTATTGTGCCTGGTTTCTGCCAGCCTGCAGAGAGGAAAAAAAATGCAAATGCCAATGTTTCTCAAAGTTAAAAGTACATGAAACACGTCCTTGTTATCAGGCCTTTGGTTTTCCCCTTTGATCAGCCGTCAGAAACTATCTACACTTGTGCTCTGTGACTGTACAGCTTCACAGCACACTCTCTGCCACTGACAGGTGGTAATAGAAAGGGTGAGAGACCGAGCCCTGCGGCAGGCGTCCCTTCCTCTGATAACGTCCAAAGTACCGGGTGATAACCGTTAGTAAACACTCGGGCAGCCGGTTAATCCATACATCAGCAAAGAGGGGCAGATAATTCTGAACTCTAATGGCACGGACAAAAGCACAAGGGCTGGCATCCAGGGATTTATATGGGCTGCAATGGTGACTTCTGGCTCCTGAATTTCATCAGCGCGCACAGCTTTGATTTATCTCCCTGCCTGGCTGCAGAGTAGATTCCTGGCACTAGAAAACCATCAACACTGAAATGGACCTCTACAAAATGGGACCGTGGCTCTCGTGCGATACACGCACTTGAACTCTGGATGAATCCCAGTTTGAACCGAGAGGAGGAATGACCAAATATTTCAACTTTAATGGGTCTTTGGATTTATAAGGTTACTTCAGTCTCCTAATTTGTTTAAAGGCAAGGGTTCTTGAAGCTTGTTTGAGAAAATGCAGCGAGGAGGCTAAATAACTTCTATTATGTCTGAGTCTCTGCAACATTTCCACGTTGTCAGCTATCCTTGCTGCAGGAGGAAAAGCAAAATTTGGTCTTTTTTGAAGCCTCCTTCTTCAAGTCATCCTTCGTAAGGATTTGTGAGACCCCAAGACCCCGCTCTGCTCATACCTCAACAGCCTGCTGATTTTGGGTATTCTCCATACAGCTGTTCATGTGCCCACCAGGCTATCGGGGGCTTCTAACCCTGCTCCCTACACCCAGCAGGGCAGTGATGAGCTCACACTGCTGTGCCAGGAACACTGATGAGAAATCTCTGCTGGGGTCTGCTCTTATTTTGAAAGTGAGAAATGGGAGCATTTCTGCTCCTATAAGCAGACATATGAATAATAAGGCAAATGGCTTTTGAAGCTCTGCCAAGCTGACTGCATACGTGTACAAGGAGAAACTTCGTAGAGTGCCGGTCTCTGGTTCCAGAGATACTTGAGTGAGAGCAAAGGAGACAAGTGTAGCGTTACCTCTGCAATCAGGGCCAGGAGCTGCCAGAACTTCTTAGCAGCAACGTGTGAGGTGCAAGTGTTAATGTAGATGCAGGTTGGAGGGATTAACTGCACAGAAAGCTTTCTTGTAAAAAACCGAAAGGCTGCTGACTCTCAGGTTTTTATCTTCCCTCCCTTTGCACTCCCTTTCCGTGCTACGAGCACAGGTCTGGTAGCATGATTCCCATCTGGGTGTCCTGTGACGATTCCCCAACTGCTGTGGTGAGAACGGGACCTTGCTCAGGGCGGCCAGGTCCCACACAGCACCAAGCACTGCCTCCGTGCCCCTCCTATGTAAAAAGAATAACAACCAAAAAATCTGTCTTGGGAAAAATGAGACTGATTAGGATGGCTCCTCCTGTTCTTCTTGCTGCTGCACCGACAGTCAGCAGATGCATCAGAGGGAAATCATTTTTATCATTTTGATTCATCCTGGGTATTTTTACACCTTGGGAAATTCTCCTGCCAAGTGCCTGAAACCGCAGACGGGCCGGTTACTCCCCGGAGCCTCTGGGTGCTTTGTCCTACATACATCACTACCACCAGCACAAGGGCTAATGGTATTAAACTTAAACTGATAGTGGCTAACCCTATCTTTGCTATTTATTAAATTGTAACCTCTCTCTGGCTGCCTTTGTCAGTCCCAGCATCTCAGCTGATAACGTATCAAATTTCTCATCGTCGGCCAGAGGGAAGTATACAAATCAGTCTCAGGGCAGCGTCCCTCTCCCCACATCCCACTGCCTGTAGACCTGGGATTATGAAGGCTGAAGGGAGGCAGGTGGCTACAGGAACGTCCTCAACCAACTGCTGAAACCCTACAGCCAGCCATGGGTGTACGACCCCGCTATGTGACACCCGGCCTTTCTGCTGTCCCCAGAGCTGGCACCCGATGGTGGAGCGAGTTCCACCTACAAGGAGTAATTTGTGCAGAAAGAACTCAAGAAAGGCAAATCAGGTGCTGCTGTAGCCAAGCGGCTACTTGTGAAATCCTGGTGAAACCTCACTGAAGTCACTGGAAAAAATGGCACTGACTAAATGTGTGTGAGTGCTTCACCCCACAGCGCGGTGCTTTCAGGCCAGCAGGGTGTTTCCTTCTCCCCTTATTTACTGAGGATGAAATCGGGTGGAAATGAAGACCACCGGCTGCTCTGTGCCATGCCCCCGCTGCCTCCCAGACCCACTGCACTACAAACACAAAACAACGTCAAACCAAACCGAAGGGAACAAGCAGAAACCTTGGCTTGAACATTTAGGTCGAAAGTGCTCTGTGTTGCAATCCTGGCGTGTTTAGCTTTTCCTTGCCCCAAACACTCCCAGCTGATCCTGCTCCATACACACAACTTTCCCATTAAAACCCATTTCCTCCCAGTACCGATCTCCCACTCGTGTCCTCCCGCTGCTGTTGGGCTCCCAGCAAGAGCTGCCCTGAGTGCTATAGTGTGGGATTGGGCCCTGCATCCTTCTGCCCAACACACCTCATTTCTTCCTAATGGCAGAGGCTCTGCCATCACTCATACCAAACTACCTTGCTTAGAAGCACAGGATTTGTCTTTCACAATGCAATTGTTTCAAGGCTTTTAATAGAAAAGGAAAATAAATTCTACAGAAGGAAAGAAAAACACCCCAGCCTTGGAAGCGTCCTTTTGTTTCACAGCTAGCCCTACTGACAGAGGCTGAGAAAACCGGGTTATTTTCTCCTCCAAAAAATCTAGTGCTAAAAAGTATTTTTACAAAAGATTTTAATGCCTTTAGTATGTTATTTTTCTAAGTCAAAACAGCCAAGCTAAATCTTTCACCATAGTGCTTTAATTCTAAAGCCAGGGGAAATTTTTTTCATTAAACCTCTGGACGGCTTTGTTTAAAGTATGAAATCAAGTAGCTCCATTTCCTGTCTTCTGAGGAACAGTAAATCAAAAAGAGTATGTTCTCCAAAAATACAGTAATGGTTCTATTAAAGAGCTTGACAGTTTTGAGCCTCACCTTGCATATTGCAACATAGGTGTGAGCAAAAATAACTGTGTAAACAGCAAAGGAAATGACCTGCTCATTTTAAGCAATGGAAGATGCATCCAGGGAGATGTAGGCTGGGTGCTGCTGTGCTGGACACGGCAGAGCAGAGGGGATGCACTGAGCTGCCCAGCACCGCCTTGGCTGCAAGCGAGAACCCTATGGCGTGTTAGGAACCATGCATGGAAATTCCTTGCCCAGAGCAGTGAGTCAAATTATAACACAGCCCGTTTAAATATGAGTGGCTGAACTTTCCTACACGGTTTGCCAATTTGCTTCCATGCCATAAGTTTGTTGCTGCGGGGGGGAATGCCGCGGAGCTCTGCCTGGGAGCTGCAAGATCCCCTCCCTGGCTGCAGAGGGAAGGGATGCTCTGACCTGCAGTGCCCTGTGCTGCTGCCCGCGCTCTGTGCTGATCTCTGCTGGGCTGGGCACGTCCTGGCTGGCAAACCGCAACAACTTGCCCATGTCCGGCTGTGAGCGGAGGTGTGTGTGCTGATCGCTGCCCCGGGACACGACGGCAGAATCAAGAGCCTTTGTGAGGAACTCTATTTCCCTACCACTGTCCCTCCCACGGTGGTTTTTTCCAGAACCACTCACTTCTGCCATGAACAGAGCATTACTCACCAGCTCTGTCTCCTGCAAAGGCATTTAACTAATGGAGCCTTCTGCTGGGGTGCCCGATCTCACGGGCAGCGAACACTCAAATCCCTTTGGCCTTTGGGATGAGTGATGCTACGAGGCTCCCGCGTGCCTCCCGGGTGCACAGCAGCTTGCAAACAAAAACACGCTTATTCCTCTGCCACTGGTTCTAAATGGGTTTCAAGATGCAGCAGTGGGACAAGGGAGCTGGCAGTGCATTGCAGTGCCCAGGCCTGCATGCTGAAAGCTTCGGACTGCCTCACCTTCCTCCTCCTCCTCTTTCTCTTCCTCCTCCTCCTGCCCAGCTCCTTCCCCCTGCACAAAGGGTTAACCCTGGGCTCAGGGTGAGCGTTTTGGGCCCAGGAATGGGGCCAGCGATCACAGCCATGGTGAAGGCTTTCGAACGGAGGGAAGAGGCTGTGATTTTCAGAGCTGGAACAGTGAGATATTTTTATAAATACATAAATCTTTTCAAGGAAAAACAAATATAGGGGAAGGAATGTAAACATTATTGTAAAATGCATAATAAAACGTCTGCTGTTTGTTAATTTTGCTCCTTATTATCCAGTCTATCTCTGCCTCCGATGTTGAAACATTTGCCTTATTTTTTTTTTTTTTTAAACTCCCTTATTCATTTAAAAATAGTTTCCTGCATGTTATATGAATAAGCAAAACCTAAGGTCCTAAATCCAGGAGAACTTTGAAGTATGAAACCCACGGTCTATGGGAACTATGTTTTCATTAATCAAAGTAGATGTTTCTAAAGCCATCAGATTTATCATGACTGGATTTCATATGTGAAACCCAATATACACACAGACATACACTGCTTGTCCTTTTGGATTAGCTCTGACCTTTTACTCTCCTTTCTGAAGGATCTGCCTTTCCTCAGAGCAAGGCTGCCCCGTGTTACCATCAGCCAAAGGAGCCTTGACGGAGGACGCGTCCAACTTCCAGCTCTGCGTCTGGGCTAAGGTCAGAACACAAATGATTAAGTGCATTTGTTACAGCTGCCTTTGCCTCGGATGCTCCCCGCAATTTGCTCCATGCCAGCCTGCTGGGATCAAGGGACCTGCACGGCATCACCGCACTGACCCCAAGCACCCATATGGCACCACCACACCGACCCCAAGTGCCACAGCCAAGCTCAGACTCCCCAGCTGGCACAAGGACAAGGCAAAGAGCCATGGCAGGATGTGATGCCCCTCCAAAGCAGGACTTAAAGGATAAAAGCCAAGAAATGGGGGTCTGGGGCTGTTTGTGCTGTAACTTCGTGGTACAGAGGTCGGCTTTGCCATCTCGCAGAGGGTGGAGGTGAGCGCTGGCTCTGCCGTGGGGACGGACTGACTACAGTAGAACTGGATACCATTTTAAGAACAGAATATCCCTTTCATAATAAAATAAATTATCAGGGAAAATACTCCTTTCCTCTGGAATAGCAAGATTCTTGCCTATTTTAACCCTTACAGCTTTGCAACATCACAACGCCTGGAAAATATCCAGAATGCTACAAGCAGTGCCAAGCTGCCCCTAGAGCCGAGCATGTCTCTAACCCAACGCTCTTGGAGCATCCCATACCGGGTGGCTCCACATGGGGCCATGGGGCCGGGGTGGCTGTGGGCCGCACCCTGCACACCAGGCACTCCACCTGGTGCTCCTGCAACCTCCAGCTCTGGAAATTTCATTAAAAAAGGATTCACAAGAGATCTGCGGCACTTTTTAGTTTTAGTGGAGTTGGAAGTGTTTTCTTGTGGTATTCACATACTTATAATTCTCAGTCCTGGTTAAAATTAGAAAATCCAGCGACTTTTTTTCTCCTGGTGAAATTTCCCACTCTCACAGACCCAGGACTTAGTTAAGCTTACAGCACATCGATGGCTGAGATTTGCAACAGTGCCTCAGAAATTTACATGCACAATGAACTCCATTAAATCTCAGCGAAGGCTTTTTTAGCCTCTGTTTCGTTTTGCTTCCCACCTGAATAAAACCTGTAGTTTTACGATGCTCCAGTCTCTACATTGGCTCCATTGGGAAAAACCGTGTAAGACGCAGGGAGGATCCATCTGTGGTACACATGGTGATCCTTACTGGCTTCCCATCCATAGGACAAAGTACTTCCCAACTCTGTGTGGCTGTCTGCAGCACTGCCCTGCCCCAGTGCCCTCATCTCACAAGGCAGAAATTGCCCAATTCCACTGGAGGGACTTCAGTTATCTATTATTACTTCCTTTAAGAAAACAGCAAGACTTATGGTGCTTATTATCAACCTCGTGGCACATGCAAACACACACACTTGTACACACGTACACGTGACACAGACTACAACCCATGTTTGCCCATGTGTAAGGAAAGGCCTGACAACTCATTGGGGCTTTCCGGATAACCAAGATCTTATGTTACACTTTGAGAGACAAGTGTGGATTTGTCATATTGCTCGAGAATTAGTGGTAACTGTCTGAGCCAGGGAATTTAATTCTGATTGTTTCGTTTGAATTAAAAAAATCTTTGTGTTGAAAAAACATTGGAACTGTGCTATATAGTAATATATCACTCACTCTGTAATAGGAGAATCTTTTTTTGTGTGCAATAGAAACAGAGAATGTAATGCTTGGAAAGGCCAACTCCATCTGGGCTGCAGTGATGCCCTGGGCCAGCTGCTGCCCAGGAGCACAGCACAGCACACCCAGCCCCGCACCCCGATGTCAGCAAGCACTGAGCACTTGTGGCTTCCAACCCCTTTGCAGAAACCACTCTATCTGAGTCTTTTGTAGTAGGGGTTTCCATGTCAGTAATGCACCTCCCTGCCAGACACCTATGACTGAGGAAGAATACCATTCTTCTGATGCTTTCTGCAGCAAATCTCCCTGTGTTAACATTCAGTGTATTAGAATTGCATCTAATACCAGGTGCTGTAACCACAGCTTCCCTGCTCGTATTCTGCAATATTTCACAAATAGCAGGAGATGGATCCCAATATTGAACTGGAGTGACACAGATGCCCGTGTTCAGGGCTGATGTAAGAGCACAGTGCTGCCAACATCAAAACTGCTTTGGAAACTCACTCTTGCTACTTATCAACTGAGCTACCAAGAGCAGCGAATGGAGGTGAGTGTACAAAACATACCCACAGACAAATCCTACGAGCTACGAGTGCTGAAACAAGGAGTCGTGCTGCTCACAGCTGGGGAGAGCTGGAAGACTGAGGTGCAGCCCCCAGGGCAGCAGGCAGGTCAGTGCCCCACGCAGGCTGTGCTGGATGGCGTTGGAAGGGGCCGTGCAGTGCTGAGCAGACACCCCCACCCAGCTCTGGGCGATCTGGAAATGGCCCAACCCAAGTCTGTATGTTCCTCCAAGAACATTAAGAAAATGTGTTTCTTTAAGGACTAGAAGGAAATGTGATATTTTATGTTTAGAAAATAATAAAAATTCAAAAAACATTCAACTTGTTTCCATGTAAGCCTTCCAAGTCAGGATAGATAAATTCTTCTGGCCTGATTCTGACTTCATTAAAAGCGCGTGCCAAGTTGCACGAGCTATCTTAGCTCCAACAAGGACTGGACCTACAAAGCACTGAAATCTCTGGTCACAAGCCAGCTTAAGTATATACTTCATTTTTAGCATGCAAACAGCCACAGTGACTTAAACAGTCTTATATATATACTGAAGGTTATGGGTGTGCTCAAATGTGCTCTGGAGCAGGGCCAGAGCGCGGCGGCTCTCAGCAGTGGGGCTGCATCCCCACCGACGGCTGCAGGATGGAGGGACCCCGTCTGCACGGCCCGACGGCTGCTCCGAACACGCTCCGGAGGTTCTGCCCTTGTCACTTGTGTTATCCATCAGAGCTCAGCTGGCTGCATAAGGCAGAGTGACACTGCAAGGTGAGATGATGGAGTGAAAAAATTATTGCGGCTGGCATGTCCTAGCCTACAGCTTTCGGTCACTTAACTCATCGCGCTCTCATCCTCAGACACGGCAGTACGCAGAGGGCAGGAGGTTCACCCCTCCACATGCCTCCTGTTTGCGCTCGGCGATTTGCAGCAACAACTCCAACCCAAGCAGGACTGCGGCGAAGATGGCTTGCTGCTCTTGGAAGGAGAGAAAGTGGGTACATAGCCCCAACAAAAGCAAAAGAACCAGGTGTAAGAGGAAGGTCTGGTCATTCATACTGTGCTGTTAATTCACGAAATGCAGCGCGCTCTAACTCTGAAGCATGACAAATGGGTTTTTATAGTCAACGTTCTTATTTCTTCCTTCAGGAAAAGCCATTTTGGAGCACTGACAGCAAGGGCATGCTTTGCTGTGATTTATGGAGCAGTGTAACCTATAATGTAATTTGGGATTGACCATTCAACCAGAAGCCACCGAAAGCCCAAAGGAATCAGGGATATAGCGAGAGACAAAGGAGGAACCTCAGTGTCTGTATGGCCAAACCTTGACACCCTGGACCCCTGTCTGATCCCACAGGCCCCGTCCCTGCACAGTGCTGGGAAGAAACACCCAAGCTTTCCCCTCCCAGCTCCTCTGGGATCAGCCAGGCTCCCCCAGGAGGGCTGATGCAGCCACCCAGCTCTGCAAACCTTCAGAGCATTTAAACCCAGCGATAAAACTGTTCTGTGTCTCACAAAGTCCCTTTGCTGAGCAGGAAAGCCGTCCAACCTCACAGGAACCCCACAGCTCCATCAGGTACCTTAAGTCCTGATGCAATCCCTAAATCCCCCTGCAAACGCTCCTTGCCTGCTGGAAATAGCTCGAGATGATCATCACCACACTGCTGGACACGGCGAGAGTCAGAGCACTGCAGCCTGCCATGCTGGTGGGCAATAGATATTCTACTGAAATCATAACTCGAGCATATTTTAAAGGATAAACCTGCTCGTAATAACTAGGAATCAAAAGATAGGATTTTGATTTTCATGCCAGAAAGCTAACAAAAATCTTCAGTGCGTTATAAACAAGTATCTATCATTATAAACTAAGTTCAGCATGTAAAAATCCAAAGATGGAGTTTATTGTCTTTAATGGCTGAGAAATGACAAGTGTGTTTGGTTGAAAAGGAATTTAGAGAGAAGTAGTTCTGTACAAGAACCAAAATCCATCTTAAAAAAAATAAAATCACTGCTGACAGCTTTACAGTAGAATTAAGCCTCTCTGAACTCTCAGAAGTGGGGCTAATCGTGAGGTTCTGGGGAACTTAACATGGAATAAAGATCTGACTATTAGGGGGATCCTCCGGCTCAGGTGGGAGCTGCTCACACGCCCTCCTGGGAGGAAAACTCACTTCTGAGATGGCCGAGGAGACCGGAGAGGTTTGGCAATGGCTGATGGAGTCCTGAGAGCAACGCAGCGCTTCTGGCATGGGGCTGCCTACATCCAGGCACGGCGCTTCCTGCAGTGGGCAAGCTGAATGGTGGAAGCAGTCCAAGGGGAATCTCTCAGAAACTCTGGACAGCAGCAAAAAATGTGACAAAAAACTTGCCAAATGTTTTAGTGCGCTGCTGAAAGATCAAGGTGGAAAAAGCCTCTGCTCTGGAAGCCCTGGAACAAAGACAGACTTTCCTGGAACGGAGCACATAGCTGTTCAAACATAAACCAGCCATCAAGCAGTGAAGCAAAGACACAACAATCACCATTTCACATACTGAGAGAAAAAGGAAAGGGGGGAAATGAAGTAAAATCTTTGCCAATGCCAGGTACAATCATCTCTCTGTGTGCAGACTGATCTAAATCGAGGGAAAGAGAGAAAAAGAGTGGGACATTAAATGAAAAACTACTTTTAAGTGCAACAAGTGAACACATTGGAAACGCATCCGGGGAGAAGCAGCTTTTCCTAAGCACACCAGCACGACGAGGTACCTCTGACCATTAAAAAGGTCAACAGAGGCACGAGTGGTTTCCTCAGTGCAGCAGAGATGCAGAAGCGATGCTGGGGAGCGCTCCAACGTGAGGAGATGGCGGCGCGGCTCTGCTGCCTGTCTGCCGTGTTTATGGATGTTCCTGCTAGCCCAGGCACGGTTTGGGAACATGGATCATAACACCGCTTTTATACCCTATAAAAGCACACTGTGAAGTGATGAGAAATGCGGATTGCTGAGTTGGGCCAGGCGAGTCCGTTATGAAGTAGGAGCACACTTTTCCGTGAGGCATTTTACAATGCAAAGAGTAATTCTTTTCTTGCTGTGAAAAAAAAAATTGGGACTCCTCCAGAGCATGTGTTTCACAAATCTCCAAAAAGTGGAAAACAAGATTCCAAGAGGAGAAGGGCAGGAGGTGCAGTGAGAGCAGTGGCTGGGGCCGGCCTCCCGCACCCAGGGCAGACAGAGACCCATGGAGCACATCTGTGCTCTGCTTCCTGAGCTTCTCACCTGCTGTCTGAGCCTGCGGTGGGAAAGGGGGGGCATGCGCTGGAAGCTGGTTACCTCCCTGCAATCCCTGCAGATTTTGTTTAGATGCAACCAAAACAGGAGGTGAGATTAGGGATGTTTCAGACCACCTGCATTTTCTGCTTCCTCAAGCCGAGAGCTGCCTTCTCGTTCCAAGGTGGGGAATCAGCATCTCAGCACCTCCAACCCCTGACCTCTGTATCTCCACAAAATCAAACACTGGCTAATTTTCATCTAGTTGGACACTGTTTGAAAATAACAGAGGAAGTGGGATCTATCCTAACTTTCTGTGAAATACCTCATGCTGGAGAGCTGCCACTGCGCTGGAAGCAGCTTCCCAGGGCCCAGCATTGCCAGATCACGGGGAGAGCCACCCTGCAATGACACAGCCTGCCAGGTGCACATCTCCACGTCCCTCATGGCAACTCTGACAGCAGTGCTACATCTGCACTGGTATCATTACAGGTGTTTGTCAGGTGAGACAAGAGAGAGCACCACCTGGAGAGGTTGCACCAGTTCCTCCTCCTGCCTTTGTTTCTCCATCTGTACAAAGGACGTAGGACAGTGCAGCTCCTTGCCTTTGGGTTTTCCTGAAGAAGTAGCTGGGAACGCTCTGAGGTCTCAGTAGCAAGTCAGCACAGATCACTGCTCACAGAAGACCCCCTGCAGCTAACAATATGACTTTGGAACACCTTGAAAATCCAAACCAGATGAGTGCTGTGCCCATCTACATCAAAAAGCTGCTGTTTTTCCAGCCATCCTGTTGTTAGGTCAGAAAGCCTTCGCTTCTGCAGGCATCAAAAGTTTTAGAGAGATTTAGAGAAACCATGCTAATACTCATAGCAGTGAAGATAAACAGCCTAAGCCTAACTGGAAATCTCACTGTTCATAAAGAATGAAATTCACCTCCGTGCTGAGAACAGGCACAAGGCCAATATACCATTTAAGATCCATTTTCAGGGCTTAGTATGACTTAAGTGGCGCGCAGAGCCTGGGCTAGCCTTCGGCACGGAAGGGGATTTCACCCATAATGAACGAGTGAGAGCCAACAGCACAACTGCCTGCAGGACCTCTGAGAGGCTGACGGCTGCAGGAGCCCCATAATCCAATCGACTCGTAACCACCGAGTCCACCTACCCCTCTCCTAAAAATAATGGGTCCAAGACAAAGGAAGTGGAAATTAGATGCCTGTGGTGAATTGCAGAGAGCCAAGGACCTTATAAGATACCCAGTACTTACATCTACACTTAATTAGGAGTGAAACTGCAGACATGAGACCTCAACATGTGGTATTCACATGTGGGCTCAAAAATGCTGTCAAAGAGAGTTTTCTTCTGGTTAAAACGCTGAGGATATGATGCAGAGAGAAGGCCCGGAGATGGCTGACGGACAGCCCCAGCTGTCTGCAGGGCCACGCTGCGCTCTGCCAGCCCTACCGCGGGCTGCTGCGGCTCCCAGGGCAGATGCCAGGCTCTGCCCACGCCCGCTGCGCAGACCACTGACTGCACAGAGGTCCCAGGATGCCTTTTGCAAGCACTGATCAAGGAGTTAAACCTAAACAAGGAGAAATCTGAAATTCAGATGTTAGTGTCAAAACTAATAGGAAACAGGACGCAGTTATAATGCACAAACAGTGGTCCAAACTCTGTACAGTTACAATGCAGCGAATCCAACGTGAGTGCAGGGAAAATGCATTCTGTTGCACATTAATGAGGAATTTTGTCTCGTAGACTTAAAAATAAACTCATAACCTTTTCTGACCCTATGTAAAATCCCAGCAAGGTTTTCTCCAGGTATGGGCCAAGGTCTGAATTGTTTGTTATCCTGCTTTGATTCGACCTCAGAGATGCCCACAACAGAGCAGGGGTCTCCTGGTGAAATCCCACTCCATAGAAGCCAATGGGAGCTGTGCCAAGGTGCTCAGCGAGGGCAGGATTTCACCCCACAGCTGTGAAGGGGCACCGTTTGCTGTAGAGAAGCATAAATTAAAACACAAGTGCTCTACTAAGGCTATTTCAAACAGATTTTAAAGAAGGTACGAAACTTAATTAATTGAGTGCAAATATGTGGATGTCATCTTTACGCCACTCATGAACAATTCATCACAACTCGTGTTTCTGCGACACTGCAGTGAGTTGGACTAGCTCTCTGCACACAAAACCAGAGACATCTGCAAATCGGATTTAAAACCTTTTTTTTTCTTTTTTTTTAAAGAAAAAAAGCCCAACAAAATGATTAAAAGTTGAAGAAACACTTCCATATGGAAGAATCTTACCCCAACAGGTCACCACAAAGACACTTCAAACACAATAAAACAGGAAGCGCTAAAAAAAGCATAGCAGCTCACAAAAACCCCCACAACCTCTTCCACAGAAAAAAATATATGTCACCCTGGGTAGCTCTGCACAGTTCAGAAAAACCATTTGGCAGAGTAATGTGTCTTTAATCTGCCCAATTTGCTTATTATAGTAAAGGGTTAGAGGAATTTTCAAGCGGTGGCCAAAAATACTACAATGATATCCTCCTCTTGAGAAGTAAACTTACTTAAAGTGAATTAATTTCTTCAACTTGAATATTTCAAAGCTGAAAGTGCCCCCAGCAAACAAAAAGAAAGCTGCTGTTGGCGAAGCACAGTTTGCTTGTTCCAGCCCAGGACCCCAACCGTTTCCCTGAGCCCAACTGCATCCATCTATGCACCAACCTGCTGAGTGGTTGGGTGTGGGGGCCTTGGAGACCAGGGCCATGGTTAAGAGGAGATGGATACAAGCTAAGTAAAGCACATCTGGAGATGCACGCTCCGTTTTTTGTCTACCCTCATACAAACAAGGCAGAACACGATTTTAGTTAACGTTATTACTGCTCCTGTCAACTCCTCCAACCCGAGTCTTTGCTCATTTGAAGCCTGGCCATTTGCAAATGTGCAATGCCAAAATTTCAGGTTACCTACAATCAGAAACCAGCACAGATGAGCAACTTGCAAACAGCTGTGCTGTGGATGGGACAGCACTGAGCTGGGGCTCTCCTCCCGGATGCTGGTGCTACAGAGATGCCCAGAGGAGGCTGACAGAGATAATAATGGGGAAAGTGACAGAAATCAAGGCTGCCGGCTCTTGATATTTAATATCCATGACTTATAAGACAGAAAGGTGCAAAAAGCTTAATAGTATTTGTAGCCGAAATTAAAACTTTAAAAGAAACTTATACAGAGCAGTAATGTATGCAATGACATCTGGGACTGTAATCAGCAAACTGCTTTCAAGAGCTGCCAAAGCAAACAGCCAAATAACAAATCCACTTTACAGATCATCAATCTGGTCGGGCACTTGCCAAGGTAAATAGTACAAGGCTGAAGTTTGCTTTGCAAACCAGTGAGCTGGGAGTTCAGCACGGCCCGTTTCCAGGACGGCAATGCTGGGGCAGGGTCCTCATAGGTTTGTGTCCAGGAAAGTTCAACAATCCAATATCCAGCCAGCAACCAGGGTGCAAAGGGAGATGAAATATAACCAACGTTAGGGATTAAAAGAAATAAGGGAGGTTCAGGTTGTGTTCATAACTCACTTAAAGGCGACAACTACTCACGGTGGTACGAGTCAAACTCAGATAATGCAGAGTTTATTGTAACACTGCTCTGCAGATTGAGCAGCATTTCATGGGATCTCCAAACCCAAGACTGAAAAAAATTAGTAGGAAATGAACCTTCTTTTATTTTCAAATGAGATAAAATCTGGCTCCAACTACCATATTTTACATTTTAGGGAAGAGGACATAAAACATCAAACAGTGATTTTTTTTTTCATTATGAATGCAAGAAAGATAATTTATGGCGGCTGCAAAACATTTATTTAAGAAGTAAAGCCTTCATGTTCTGCATACAATTTATAGGGTTGTAAAAGAAAGAAGTGGAACAACTGCAGCCATAACATGTGCATTTATGAATAATAATTGTAAGCTCGTTTTGTTAAAAACAACTTCTGCTTCAGAGTTCATTCTTCAGTTGATTGGGAAGGCACAGAATCATTCAGGTTGGAAAAGATCTCTAAGAACCATCGGAGTCCTCAAGTGGATTTGTTTAGTGTTACGCTCTTGGCTCAAAGAGAAGGGGAGTTTGGTAGAAAATCACCAGGCAGTGCATGTCAGGAGCTGAACACAGTGACAGCAGGATGCATGTGTGATGTTTTTCAACCAGGGAGGGACAGCACACTCCTACTGGAAGTTGCTTCAGCCCTGACTTCGAGCACAAATATTTGATGTTCACAGCAGCCGTGCAGTGATGCAACACGGACACAGGGCCGCCTCCGGCAGCACGCTGTTGCATGCAGCTTCTCATCTCCTCACCTCACCGCTGGGCAGGAATGAACCACTTCCCTCACTGCATCCAAATCTCACTGCCTAAGCACTGTGCTGATAAACATAACCCGAATGTGATGAAACTGGCCCAGTACTTACTGCAAGAAAGGTGACTATTAGCACAGCTGGAAGGTGGCACAGGGCTACCACACATGGGTGCAGGCAATTAAATGCACAGTCGTCCCCTTTTTCTTTTCTATTTTGCCTCAGTTTGTCCTTTATTCTGGAGGACAAAATGCAGCAGTGCTGGGCACTGCACTGCTCAGGAGGTGTTACACAGGCGCTCTGCCTGCACTCGGGCACAACACCCAGAGCAGCAGCAGCCTGCTCCGCGCCCGCGCTCTGATCAGCGTCACCTGTTTTTCAGTTATGCCAAGTTCCTCAAACAGTTACTCTAACTTTTTAGCTAATCAAAGCACGATGAAGCATGGGAACAATTTAGGAGTGCAGTTTGAAATAAGTAAGTGGATCCCCCACAGGCACAAAAAAATCCTGATGACGCATCACTCATGCTAATCAAGAGATCCTGCCTTTGCAATGCGCCGTGTCTCAAGAACGTACGTACAGCAGGGCCAAGTTCTCACTGGGAATGTATGGCATGGGCAGCTCTGAAGGTCTCAGCTCTCCATCTCAGATACAGCACTCACCCTGTTCACCCTGCACCCCGATCCCCACCACTTCCCTTGGTGAGATGCTGGACTGTACTCACAGGGCTATTTGCTATTTCTGGTGAGCTCCCTGCTACTTCTGTTCCAGTGAAAAGCAGCAGCATCTGGTATCACAATGCAAACAGATAGGGCTGCCCCAAACATGGAGCTTTCAGAGGCTTGGCAGGATTGCTGCTCTGCGCTGCGAGGAGCTGCCGGTGGCCAAATATACTGATAAAAAGGATGTGTAACTCCTCAACACTACCCATGATGGAAACAACTGCAGCTCTCACTGGAGGTCAGGACGCACACGAAAACAAGCCTACATGTGTAGCAGATTACAACTAACACATGGCCAAGATGGACTCGACAGATCAAATGTTGGAATCATACGATGACACATGGAAAAGTGGAGTTTTGCAGGGGAAAAAAGCAACCGAGAGCCCATATGTTCAATTAGCAAGATACAAAGCTTTTGTTGTATACCAAAAATAGCAAATAAAAGTCTGTTGTCATTTTTGGATATCCAGATGTGTTTCATTTCCAGCTTCACATCTCAATGTGTGGACCTGCCTGAAGTTGAAAGAGAGGAAAGTGTGGCAATGGCTGAAGGGTGCAATTACATCAAAACTCTTCCTTCCAAAGAGGGGCGATTAGGCTGCCCGCACCTTGCGCTGCGCTGCCGGTGCATGGAGCCTTCGTTGGGTTCTTATGGACCCACTCAGAGCATCGGAGTGGGGCTGTTATCCTTAAGCATCATTCCCCCTTGCGTTAAGACCTGCCTGTTACTGATTACTTTGAAGTACCCCGTTTTTCCAGTGGGTCGTAAGGGAATTGGGATTTATCTCTCCTGAGCACACTCACAAAGGGCAGAAGCTGATGCCAAGTCACGAGCACCACACCAGCTACCTGGCCAGAGCCCATATAAAGAAAACACCCGTCTATAACCAATAAACACAAGTTACTTAGGTAGCACTCAAACAAAACCAGATACTCTCATCTACTGCAGATTTCCCTTTTCTCATATTTTCATTTCATTGTTTTTGAACTTCAATTATGTTCAAACCAGGAACATTTGCTGGAGATGTGACTTCCTGGAAGAAGCTGCAGGTGTGCTGCCCAGGCCTGGCAGGACTTTGGTCCAGCAGCCTCTAAGGAAGCAGAGGTGAAGCTGACCAGGGCAGCAGGGCTCAGGGTGAGATCCAGCTCAGGCTGACAGCTCCATCTTGCAGCACACACCCCACAGGCAGCAATGCGTTTTCCCCAAGTGTGGCTGTGGGGCAGTATTATTATCTCTCATTCCCAAATGGAAAAACTGAAGCAGGCAGAGATTAGGTTACATGCCCAGGATCACCCAAGAAGCCTGTGGCTGCGTGGGGATCAGACCCTCGGCTGGCCGGTACTTGCCCAGCTCCCAACCACACCACCATCCTTCCTGAACGCTTTTATGTAGTTATATTTATCTTTATGTAGGGTCATCTTGGCTCCCACTATGAAAAGCACATATGGTTTACAGTCCTCAAATTGCCTGTGTAAGGGTTAAATATTCAAATATAATATTATTCCTGGCATTTATGGAAAAGTTTCTCAGTGCCGATTCCAAAATCCCATGGCTTCTCTGATGCTGCTGCTCTGTATCACAGATAGTTATAAACGGGCTTGTCACTTCCCTATCTGTGAGTTGATAAAACTGGAGCACTTTATCCAAAGGTTTAAAATTAGTCTAAATGATGAGAACGTGGCTGCACGTTTGCATTTGCTAATGCTCTCATTTGAATTTTTTGATCACAGAACTGTTATCAGAGTTACAGGAAGAAGGAAAACCAGCGAATGCTCCTGAAGTGACCTATGCATGTCCAGCATAATCCTACGAGCTCAAGTTCCTCGCGTTAGAGTGCCTTTGTCGTAAATTCTCAAATCATAAAACCCCTGCGGGACTGCAGTGAACAGCTGTAGTACACAAAAGGTTAATCAAAAAATAAATGACACTAACAACCACCAAATGTAAACAAGCACCTCTTACCACAATAATCTCGTTGGCACTACTGCAAAAATTGTTACTAAAAGAACCACAAACGGCAAAGCCACCAGCATGGATCTGTACTTAGCGATCTATTCTAGGCATTGCCTCCACCTGGGCGTGTGGTTAAATGTTTTATTCCTGATTCAGCTAAACCAGAACTGCTGTGCTTTGTCTCGCAGTCCTGTTGGGCCATCCAGACCACTTGAGAAGCCTTGTTGTACCCCAAGCAGGCAGCAGCAGGCATGGTGGCCAAGGGATGCCTGAATCCACTGCTGTTTCTACACTCCACTGCTTGTGTGAGCAACTTAGTTCTCCTCATGCTGCATGGCGTGTTGTACTGCTGTGTGTAAAGACTAGAAAGAAAAAGGAAGATTTATTATCATGGTCTATCTTCCAGGTTAGTAATGATTGACAGACTTTGTGTTTGTATCCGATTTTTGTTTCCAGCCTGTGCAATGTATAAAGAAAGAAGAGGAGCGAGTAATATACCTTCCACTCAGAAAGCAGCAGACAAGCAAACACACACTGGGTCGTATTTGCCAGGACCATGTGCTACGATGTGGGATCTGCCCAGCAGGTGCCAGGGGCAGTGAGCTCCCTGCTCCCTGAGCAGCCCAGCGAAGCTCCTTGTCCCCGCAATGCAGACAGTGCTGCTTCCCACCGGGTAACAAAGCGCAGCCCCCAGGGAGGTTTCGTTACATGTCATCATGTTTTCCAATTCCTTTAAAGAAGATGCGTAAGGAAGGATATCAGCAGGCATTGTTTGGAGGGCTACTGATAACCACACCACATATGAAGAAAAGCTTGGTGTTTCCACCTAATCCGTACCATGTGCAGGACCAAGATACCAAGTTGTTTCTGCAAATGTTCAATTAATTATTTTTGAATAGATTGGCCACAAGATCCATCCAGCCAAAACGACACGGAGAAAACACACTCCACAGACTGAAGGCAGTTGGACAAAAAAACCTTCCTGCACTCATTAAACATCGCTTCAGACATTCAGCAGGCACCGTGCTTTTTAAAGATCTGTCTGTTTACTCCATCATTACTAATATTCAAGATACATTTAAAGTAAATAGGTTAGGAAAGCATTTGATCTCATTGCTATGTAGTGCAGAATCCCCGTAGACTAAATTTCCTGGTACAGTGAACTATTCTTAGATTCCTTGAAATCCCGACTTGTTCTCAGCTACTCCAGCGATAGCACAAGCGCTGCTCTGGCAAGACCAAATCACTGTCATGAGCAAAGAATCAGCTCAATTTACTTAATAATCTCATCATGACTATGGCTCTAATTCAGCAGAGGTTCGGGAGCTGATTAAGACCATGCTACATGCCTTGCTGAATTCATGAGCTAAAGCCTAAGCCAACGTCGCTCTTTGGGATGTGAGCTCCTGCCCACTGCCACAGGCTGCTGTCTGCCCAGCAGTGAGTGCCCGCAGAGCTGTTTGCATGGCTGGGTCTTTGAGTAAAAACCCCGCAAAGCCGCCGGGGTTTAGTGGTAGCAGCAGGAGCATCCGCTCTGGCACCAGAGCCAGTCTGAAAGATTCCCCACGCCATGCACTTCCCAGCCCTTCCCCTGATTGCCATCCCATTGCGACAGCTCACCACACGGTTCTGCTCATACATGTGTTAAGGAAATGCGTTCCACTTGATGACTGAAACAATGCAAGAAAGGGAAAAAAAAACCCAAACCCACAAACACCAAAAGCTTCCAGCAGCAGAGGGGAAATGAACTGTGGGGTTGAAAGGAGAAGGCAGGGTCAGGGAAGGGCTGGGAGCCTCTTAAAATGGCTTTGCTGCAGGATAAGATGCTCATGTAACTACACCCTTATTAGTGTTATTTTTTTAAAGCTGGATCATTTCAGATCTGCTTTAAAAACATGTCATAAATGAGATCTGCTGCAATGGAACAGTAATATGGGACTGCAGCTGGAGCCAGAATGGAGCTGTGCTAATTTAGGCCAGCTGAAGACCTGAGCTTGTATTACCCAAACTTAGTTCTCACCAGTCTGAATGGGGACAAGTTCCTAATTGCCCCTGCACTACTGTTCCCACAAATGTAATACCTGTCTAAAAGATTAATTTTCTTGGTACTAAAGATTAAGCAAAACAAACAACCCCCCCCCCCACCCTCACTAAGGCTACTGTTTTAATTTAGGATTTCATTTCAAAACAGCTGGAAAATTTCCAGATCTTCCAGGTTTTGCCCAAAAATAGAAAGTATGTTCTGCAACTGATTTTGAAGATCTGTTCCGTTTATTTTTTTATTTTCTAATTCTACTATTATCACTATGGCTCTTTAAAAACATGATGTTTCAAGGTGGCTTCCCCACCAAAGCCAGGCCTTCTCTGACAGCAGGAGTGGGGTGGCTCTGTCCATGGGGCAGTGGCACAGCGGTCCTGCTGCTCGGCATGGACACACAGCCTGAGCGCTGCTCCCGTGGTCCTTTGCTACACATTGACACCTACAGCTTGTTTGTAACCTATGGCCATGACTGAGGAGGAGGAATGACACATGCACACATTGTGCTTTTCCTGTGGAAGAGGCACAACCGCAGCCCTGCCTCTGCTACAGCACCCGCTGTGCAGCCTTGGGCAGGTCACTTCATCTCCAAAGCTGTTCTACAGCTGTCTCAGCTGCACAGACAGTTAATACATCCTTGCACTGAACAGTATAACTCACTAATGCCTATAAAACAGTTGGTGCTTTCCACATGCAAGTGTTAGGAGGAGGCGGGGTGTTGCTGCTCTTTCAAGGAAATGTTCTGTGGCAATTACATTGTGAGAGACACCCTGGCTCTGCCAAATGACAATATTAGGAAAGTATGTAGACAAAAGCCAAAAGAGAAAACCTTTTTAATTATAATTCTGGCACTTAAGCAACGACTCCTATTTACAAACCTCAATGCAAGCTACTCGTGCTCCCTCCGATGGATGCGCACAGCTGGGGCTGCCGGCCTAGGGGGCATGTGGGCACAGGCCTGGCACCTTCCTCAGCCATCTGAGTGCATATATCTTACTGAAGGAGAAAAATGCAATGGAGAAGGCAGGAGAGGTCTGGGCACCCCTGAAGGACGGTGTGGTCAGTGCCCCGCTGGGCTCTTTACTGGGCTTCCTCCTCATGCAGGCCTGTGTGTCTCACCCATCAATGTGACAGCTGGGCCTGCAGGCATTATTAGTTTCTTAGTTCTGTGGGGAACAGCACAGGGCCTGCAGGAAAGGCAAAGATACAAACACAGAGGAGAGCCCGAGCCACACTACAACTCTGCCCAGCACCCAGGCCTGCCCCGCTCCCCCCAGCATGGCGGCGAGGCCTGCCCGCCTTCACAGGAGCTTTCCTGCCTCACAACACAGTGCTGCTGACATGCTCTGCATAAATAATTTATTGTGGAGGCAGATTAAAGTTACAAGGCATTAAATCTCACACTTGCAGCTTCTTGTAAGTGCTCAGAGTTGCCAGGCCCAGGGCTTGTTTGAGTAACCCAGAGGGGAAAAATTCACAGTACTCCCATCGTATGAGTTAAAGTAAGCTACTTTTTATTCCAGTTTGGAAAAGGTTAAGTAAAGCGAACCCTCAGATCTAAGCTACGGTATTGAAGGAACGGGTTGCAAGGAGAGGAGGAAACTCAACCATATCCACATGAAGGATGTAGATTCTGACACCAAAGAGACCTCCATTTTCTTCCGGTGACTACATTAGATACAAACACACATCAGCCATGGTGAAAAAAGGTAACAATCCCTACTTCTACCAACAGGAGCCATCCCTTCCACACCATTTGGCAGAAACCTTTTCATGATACCCACATCACTGGCATTGAGGAGCCTTCCCTGGGACACACTCCTCTGCACCATGGTTCACTATGACATCCCCGAGCATCCATGTGTTACAGTGCTAGCATACATCTCTGCCCAGACACTTTCACAACCACCACCCACCTCTTTTTTCCTCTTTTTTCCCTCTGGAGCAGCTTGCTGCACCCTGAGGTCTCCCTGTATGGACAGAGATTTTCAGTCCAAGTTCAGACTCAGACATAATGGTCTAACTGATGTCGAATGCAAATACTTGTCACCAAAACCATACCATGGGAAGCTGTTTCAGCACTTCTCTTTTGCACTTAATAAGATCTTTTTCCAAACGACCATTATCTGTGAAAAATCAGAAAATGGAGCTATGCATTCTGAGAAACAATTACAGTGGGGAAGGGAGTTGATATTTAGCAAATTCCTTTGATTAAACCCAAACCAAGACACTCGGGAACTGTATTTCTCACAGGAGCTATTTCTGCTGAGCACCACACAACGAGATCAGCACCTTGAACACAACACACAGAAATGACAATGGAACATTATAATCTTTTCGCAACCTATGAAAAAGAAGCTGAAGTCTCAATTAACTTCTTAATGAAAGTGTCCAAAATACCAACCAACCAAAACCCAACCAAACCACAGAACGGTCTTCTACTTTCTGTTCCATTTCACAGTTGTCATTAGATGGCACTTTCGATTGTGATCTCAGCAGAGATACAAACATGAAGCAAACACATGGATTTTAATCTAAATTCTCCCTTCTAAAAATGGTCCCTACAAGTTTGGGTGAGGGGCAGACCAGACTCCCCTCCATTCCCCGTACAAACAAAGCCATCCTGCATGCAATGTTATCTATGCTGCACTCTTTCATGAACTCCAAATTCACTTATTTTAATAAAACATGCTACTCGAGCCATCTGACATTTATTATGCTTAAGAAACATAAAATGGAAAAGAAACATCTATGACCAGAAACAACCCCTAAACTCACTTTTATTGCCAAGGATCTGAAATCCTTTTTTTTTTTGCTAATAACAATGCCTCCCTGCTCCACCTTGCCTTCTGCGATATTGCAGGAAATTCCCAGAAAGAAACTCTAATGTGGATTGCAGCTGTGCAGTTTAAAGCCAAACAAACCTCTGATTTCAGAGGCTCGGGCTGGACTGAATGCTACCTTGAAACACTGCAAAGTTGCAAACAATTTCCTGATCACTCAGAGCACACTTCTAAGTTAGCAGAGTGAATAAGAGGTGAGAAATGCGGCTGCAGCCCTGCAGCACCCAAGTGATGCTCTGGGTATGGATGTTAAGCCTCGCTCAATGTGACAGCTCTGTTTTGAATTTGGGAGCCTGGTGGACGTGGGCCGGCGAGTGGAGGAGCTGTGTCTTTAAGACTGCAACCCTCTGCCTGTGCCCATATATCAATGCTCCATGCTGCGGTGGCTTTTCTGCCTGCTGCTCAAATTTGTCCAATTAGACACAGCCCCACAGGGTGGAATTCAGTGTGAAATGTGTCTACTGATGTCTGCAAATTAACCACCGTAGACACGCCGCTTTAAGGCCTGTAAGTGACAGGCAGAGAAATGCCTGCCTGGGACAAAAGCAGGAGGACTCGCAGTGTAAAAGCCCGGATCAGCCTGTTAAGGGATTCCCAGACTCAGCTAGGTAAAGTGTGTTAGCCGCCGCGGCACTTCGCACCTCAAGCTGTGCTGTCTCACACCACTGACCCTTCCATGGCGACATAATTCTCAAGAAGAAGCCAGGATTATCTGTCTAAGAGTCTTACGTGTGTCATGTAAGGTCAGGTGCCAACTGCAATGTAAATTAGTAGTTAAGAGTATTGGTAGCTAGACAGATGCTGGGAGCCTCAATTAGAAAGAAAAGTCAGATTATAAGTAATTAAGAGGTACAAAAAATGCTTCAGAGGCTAAATACCTAAACTGCCTCCACTGTATTTTTTTTAATAAAGCACGCATTCCTGAGCTCTTCCAGATTCTGCCTGAAACATCTCTGCAGACTCCAAAGCTGGGCTCCATGCAGACAAAAATCCCCGGCACGCTGGTGTCAGAAGTACCAGAAGGAGAATTATGGAAGCAGGGGGCTTTTATTGGGCAGAGTGCAACACAAGTCATAATTTTTGCTTTGCTGCTGTTGGAAAAGGGTGAGCTTTTTAATCTTCTGCCATAAACAGGTCTAACTGCTTTTCAAATACTTGTATAATTTAATAATTTCTGCTTTAAATATTGCTAAGGAGGAAGAATAACAACTGTATTTACTTTGAGAAGTGCTGCTTCTGCTGCTGTATCTCCAAGATACAATAATGCATGCAGATACAATAAGCGTATGCACTTACTGTATCCGGTGAGAACCTGGTGGCCTCAAAGCACTCTATAAATATGAATTCCTAAAATAACAGCAGCACTGTATGAAAATACAATCATCGGCCCCACTTCAGAGATGGGCAAACCAGCACAGAGTCTAAAATGATACATCCTGGGGTAGGGGTGGATTTGTAGACAAGCTAAGAATCCTGCCCAGCAAACAGCTTAGGTGCCTGCTTTTACAAGGGTCTGCTGCAAGGTATGCAATATTTTGTTTATATACAGTCCTTAGGAACCCTTTCCTTTAAAGATTTGCCACCAGACTCTTAGCCAACTGAGAAGAGCACTTTAAAGATATGCTTGATTTAGAGCCACCGAGATTTAAGAACCATGCTTAAATGCTCTCCTTAGCATGGAAGAAGTTAAGCATATGCTTAAGTATATTATCAAGCTGAGGGCAAGCGATTACCATGGTGAGAAACCGACTGCAGTGACTGTGGCCCAGCGGCGTTTGTGGGCCTGGACTCTTACTCTGCAGAAAGCGTTAAAACACATGGAAAAGCATACACTTAGGTTACTTATCAGGGTGCTCGGGCTTTGAAGAAGCCACTCAGTGTTTTTAAGTGTTTCTCTTTTTTTTTTTGAGGCCGAAAGACTGTAATGGGTTCATAAGATCTCCATGAGACTACTGCAGCACCTGCAAAGGCCTAAGGAACACTTATGTCAACAGGCAGCTCAGTGCGAAGGCAAACACTTAAAAATCCTGAGAAGATTCTTCCAAAATAGTTCTGCGTTTCAGTTTGTGGTGTTTTCAACGTACCCCATTCAGGGGGGATGCAGTCTAAGCCAGCTTCTTGTTATTCCACAAACCATTCTGTATTTTCACAGCCATAAATCATGGAAGCAATTGACAGTTTCCGGACATTGATTAAATGGCAGCTGATCCCTGAAATTATATTACTATTATTTGCACAACACCTAACTTTCTCAAATGCTCTTAGGTCCTGGACAGCTGTATATAAATCCTCTGGCCACAGACTTCACTCACATTTTATTGCCCAGCAAATGGTTTTGAGTAAATAAGCACTAACAGAAGAGGGCTGAACTGCAAACACCATGCAGACATAACTGGAGTGGGGTGAAAAGGAATTGTGTAAAATATATCATCAATGCCAGAGGGATAACTGGATTTTTGATTCTTCCAAATAAAGCATATTCATGGTGCAAGCACTGTAACACCACTCCGTGCCCTTCCCATTACGCCAAAGGGTGTCTGAAGACAGAAGCATCACTCACTGAAATGAATGCATCCTTTTCTGGACTTTTTTCTTTTTTTTCCCTGTGCTATTCACTTGGTAGAATGGAAACTTCTTTCCCTGAAGTGAAGCTCTGCAATGTTTACCCCTCAGCACAACCCCTCAGAGCAAACCTGAAGAAGAAGAACAGGAAAAGCAGTCTGGGGAGTGGGGGCCAGCGGGAGGAGCAGCTGCTGGCACGGCCGCGGAGCTCTGGCTGCAGGAACAAGAAGCCCTTGGTTATCAGCGGTAACGGGGCTAACTGCAGACCTTGCCTTATGCTCACAAGTTTTGCCATAGGACACAGAGCACAACAATCCTCTTTGTAATTTCGATCACAAGTTGAAGATACATTATCCTATGACGACGAAACGTATCTTATGCAACAAGAACTGAATACAGGCAAAGGAAAGACTGGAAATGATTGTTAACATGGACCTTTGGAAAGGTTTCCTGCATATTTCTGTCACCCTCTGTCCTTTCAGAAGCTGTGTGGATCGTTATGGCAGGGCTGACTATGTTATCTTATGTACTAAATCCGCCTAGATCTGTAGATGATGTCTTAGGGGGTGAAAAAGATTAATAAGGAATCACTCCAATGGCTTTAGGACAGCTAAGAATCTTAACCCATTTAACCTCCCCTAAAACACACAATCAGATCAGAGGAAGTTGTAGGAAACTCATTTCAAAGACTCTAGGCGACACTTTTTAGGTCAGATTTACAAAGCTCATTAGAATGAAGGTCTGTTACTTTAGATTTTAATACTAAGACATACTAAGAAACCCTCTTGCCCCATTTAGGAAACACACAAAGCAAAGAATGCAAATTTTAAAAAGAAACTTAATCTTAATGCATGTGTTCTGCCACCAAATCTGAGTAAAACCTTCCTAGCTTATGTTCTTATAGAAAACAGGAGAAAACACATCAAAAAGGGACAACAAATGCCTATTCATTTACAGATTTTTATCCTTTGAAGTAGCACATGGGATGCAAAGAGCACACAATTCTTTCCAAATTATATTTTGTCTGGAAGAAACAGCATCACATAGACGTAAACTTACTGATTCTTCTTATCCCCATCAGCTTCCTGAAAATGTGTTTTACCCAGAGATGCGAGCGCTGAGGAGCTGAAGCTGAGAAAGACACTCAGGTCTCCACGTGCTCTGATGGCATGCACTTGCACATCCGAGCTGCCTTCATGTGCGGCTAACAAGAGAGGGAAATGAATGACAGCGGTTGAGATTCCTGCTCTGTTTTGCGCAGAAAGAACACAAAAACTGAGGGTGAGCACCAGCTGATCTTCTTTGTGAGAAGACAGAGCATCTTACGCAGAGAAATTAGGACAGAAAAATGGAAAAAATACAATAGAAGTATGTCATTTTGCAGCCTAATAAGGCTGTACCTATCTAGCCAGATTTTGGTCCAAGGGAAATGGCATACTGAACCTGAAATAAAAAGCAAGAGATTATTTAATATCAGAATGACAAGCCATCAAAATTTTGTGGTTAATTAGGAGGAAAAAGTCCTACGTAGAATGAGTGAGATGGCTTGATGAACTTTAATTTTAATCTTGTGATTTCTCCTAATAACAAAAGGCCTCTATGATATATCAAACAAATTTATAAATGTATGATCGATACATTTGACATGTTATTTAATTATGATTCTTCATGACAGAGACAATATGAAAAACTAGTGTCAACATTCTGACAGTGGAATAAATAAATAGATATAATTATTTCTTATACCGATCCCAGATGAATTGTAATGTATCAGGCCAGGCTGCAGAGCAGAGTTCTAAGGTTTCCTTAATATGATAGAGCTTGATGTAAGGGGTGTCATGTATCCAATATTTTGCTGTTTTATTAGAATAAAAAGCTCTCTGGGGATTGCAAGTTCAAATGGTCACAAGTCTCCCCCTCCACTGCTATTGTACTTAATGCAAGGATAAGCACTGAAATATGTTTAGAAAAATGCTGGTGCAGCTGTTGGAAGCAAAACATCAGCGCACCCGAATGAACCCTGAATTCTGGGGCTGCTCACAGTTTACCCCTAGATGCCATTTTTGCCCTCAGCCCTCGGCAAACGCCAGCTCTGGGCTGAGGACACACGAGGTCCCACTGCACGGAGCTGGGAGCTGTGCCCGGCACTCCTCCCCTAGCACAGACCAGTTGCAGCGGTGGGTCAGGCCGAATGCAGCCAGCACACTTGTGGCCATTATCATACAGACAGGAAAGAATGCACTATCTGTTTTTTTGGCCGAGAGAAATTATAGTTAACATTTAACATGAGGGAACCGACTTCAAAGGAAAGCCAGCTGGATTGGAATAATGGGAGATGAAAATGCTAACACCAGCACAAACTTGCAGGTGGTCATATTTGGCTGAAAATAATACATCTGCAGTAGATGAGCCGGCTGTGAGGCAATGCCTGAGACGATCCTGCTGCAGGCTGTAGAGTGGCCAAGCAACTGAGAAAACAGCCCCGTGCTCTGTTAATAGAGAGCTTCAAGGATTTTCTTGCGCCGTTCTTTACTGTAAGCAGACTGGCAAATAAGAAAAACATTCACCAGGCCTTGAGATAAACAACATTCATCATTTCCATGAGAATCCCTACTAAACGCTGCAGAACGATGCATTTCCAATGGACCCATCTCGAATGAAATGCGCCTCGTGCAGCCTCACAGCAAGATGCATCTCTGTCCTCGCTAAGCTTACCGGAGAATTCACAAACAGCACTCACAGAACTGGGACGAAAGTACAGGCTCGCTGTCTCTGTACAAAAAAAGATCAGCAAATTTTAACACACATCTTTCTTCTCTGTGACTTCGACTTCAACAGCACAGACAAATGGCAAATAAAGGGTGGCAGCACTCCCTAAGGGAACAGACTCCAGCTCTATTCAACCCAAATGGAAGCGATTTTGAAGGGCACGGCACCGGGAACGCCTTTTCCCTGGTGGCCACAGACTTAAGGTCTGTTTGCAAGAGGACAGAGCCGCTCAAAGGTCTGAGACCTCACAATCATTATTTTCACGATGTGATGTGCTGATTACTTCAGTACAAACGCCAGAAATAAAATAAGCCATAGATCTGTTCTTCCTCACGGCCTGGAACAACCACCTCCAGCAGGACTTACTGTGATACAAAGAAGTAACTATCCAAATTATTACTGCATTTCTGAACAGTTTTGTAACTCCGCGGCCTCTGCTTACTCTTCTCTTTTTTTTCTTTCTCTCTAAGACAGAAAACATTTCCTACTCGTCCATTATCAAAAGCCACAGAGAGCTGCCAAATGATCTTTCAGGCACCTCTCCCACTGGTAGGAATATACCACGTTCTGCCCGTGAGTTTACCTGCTGATTAAGCAGTAAGTGCTCCGAACGGCTGCCTCCAGCCCCTGCAAAGGCAACAGGATGCCGACAAATCCCGCCAGCTTTCTGCGCTACAGAACAAGGCCAGAACGATCTGTCATGGAAGGAAATGAAAGCTTCGTACGTCTACGGAGTGGGAATTTTGAAAGGAATATGGATTAGGGCTGACATGTAATATCAATATTCCCACGAAGGGATTTTTAGGCAACCTTGTGTAAAGTGTCAGGGTAAGATTCAGAATTGTTGTGCTGCCTGTTTGTAAGTACAAAACACTGTACCCACAGTCGTTAAGTAGATGATGCTAGTTTTAACAAATGAAGCTGGATTAATTTAAAGTATTTAAAGTGATCAGCAGTCCTTAGGTTAAAGAACATATGTCATTTTCTTCTAAGTTTCTTCTCTGATGAAAACACACTGCCAATCCGGGCTCCTCTGCAGCCAGCACGCACGGAGCTACCTGAGCCCTTGGCTACCTGCCTGTGAGCAGCCGTGCCAGCGGGATTAACGGGCAGCAACCTTCAGCGAGATAGATTGAGGAGGTCAGGAAGACACCAGCAGCCCCGACACGTGTCATGCATCACTGTCTGCTCGCTGCCTCGGCCCCCGCCCGCTGCTCGGAAAATGGCCAAGCTTGTCCAAGCAAGCCCACTTAGGGGACTAATGGGTAAATGCATAAAACTATTAAATGCGTGAGAATCCTCTTCACCAAATGGTAAAATGTAATGAAAGTTTAAACTGTTAATTGAATAAACCTCTTAGGCACAGAGTGCATCAACACGGGATGTTTAACAGCTCACCAGTTACCTATACACAAAGTCCAGGTGTGCGGCCGGGCCTGTCCGCGTGGGGCTCGACCTGTGCTGATAGCCCCGTCTGCAATGCTTAGTCTCAGTGCTGTGATAGCTCCCATGAGGTGCTTTCCTCCAAGGGATTTTTAAATGCAGAAAGGCTTGAAAACATTTTTACCTGCACATATAGGTAAAAGCATGAGCTTCCCAGGCACCGCTGCTCTAGGCCATGGCACTGCATCAGCCCCAGAGCAGATCCCCAGATCCTCCTCCTGCACAAAGCAGTGGGAGTGCAGCAGAAACCTTCATGAGGTGCTGTGGGTGTGGGTCACTCTCGATGTTGTGACACCTCACAGCCAGACTGTGGCCTTTGGTTTTCCAACAACAGGGATTCTTCAGATCCCATGTTTCAGCTTCACAGGGCTGACCGTACCACCTATTTCTGACACAATTCTCATCCTTACCTCTGACATATCAAAGGGGCAAAGCCTCATTGCTCTAAAGCTCTGGTGTTCCCTGTGCAGTGAGCGGCTCCTCGGGAGAGCAGTGCTGCCTCGGGCCTCATGCTTTATCCTCACAGGAACAGGATTACGGCCTCATAAAACAATTGCAAAGCTACAGTACTATTATCCTTTAAACAGTAAAAGAAGAGAAAAATGATTTATGAAAAATAACATGATCCTTCCTGAACAGAGCCTGAATAACAGCAATTTCAGAGACAGTAACTAATCTAATGTTGCATTATAACAGCACAAAGAAGTAGATTTGGCCACTGAACCGAAGTCATTAAAGATTAGACCGGCTGGTTTAACAGTTAGGAAATGTTTTTGCCTCTCTGAGCACAGGATATAATGAAAGCCATTTTATGATTTATTGTCTGCTGTAAACAATACGACTTTTTTGATAAATCAATGGCTGACAATGACAGGGCAGAAAACTCACGGAGCTGAAGGCAGCACCGACATCCAAAGCACATCTAACAAAAACAGTCATTCCCATCCCCCACGTCAATCTGCATTAATGCTTAAGTGTTACATGATGATAGTCCATAACATTATATTTTTAATTGGTGCAAAGGCTGTACTTATACCAAGGAAGAGTCTTCCTAATTGTCCTTCACATTAAAAGAGTGAAAAGAAGGAAGAAAAGCTAAGAGCTATAAACTGGGAAAGGGTAATCAAGAACGGTTTTCTTTACAGATCCCTCAGTGTTAGGTGCTAAAATACAGCGACACATTCTCAGGCAGAGCGCCTTCAAGTCGGGATGCAGAGGTTAACTGCTGGCTTTATTAGTGTCTGATCCCCACACCGCTCCTTCCCGGCGCTTTATGGCGGGGTCGCCACCGGGTTGCCTTCAAGTGCACACATTTTGACCGTGTCATCAAATCTTGTGCAGGGCATCCCAGCCTTTCTGCTGCTGACAAAGAAGTGAAGCGCAGCGGCGTGCTCTGCGGTGTCAGAATGAAGCAGCCAGCAGACATCTTGCTGCTTTGGAAGGGACTGCAGACACCCAAGTCTGTACGTCCACAAAAACAAAGAGTAACCACGAGGCATCTGCTGCCAGCCCTGGCCTTCCTTCAAAGCCTTGGCTGCCAAGCACTGATGGAATCTGAACATATACATCAGGGCAAGGCACTTCTTTCTCTGCATTACTTTTTTGAAGTATTAGCTGTGGGCTCTAGAGTATCCAAACATGTGAAAAAACAAGGAGGCAATTCTAGTTGGCAATGCCTAACTGAGAGTAGCATCCCCAAAACGAGCCCTTTGCTATATGCAGAAGAGTCACAGGAGAGCAGATAAAGAAGTTTCAAACATTGCAAGCTCTGTTGCTAGTCCGGATGGATGTTCTTAGTTCAGATCCAATGTAAGAGGTGCTCTCTGCTTAGGAAAAATTGTAAAGAGGATCAGGAAACTATTTAAATGCCCCCAAAATAGAGCCTCTGGGATGGAAGATCATTAAATAATACCAACCGCTTTGTGGCACTTAAGTCTCCAAAAGGGAATCCAGGAAAACAGCGCTGGACTCAGATCAAGATGCTACGCTGCCACGAGTACACTGGGATATTGTTAATGGGACATAGGGAACTCAAACATAAATAGCGAGTAGGATTTTCCTTGCATTGGCTACAATACATATGTTTGTTCAAGAAAAAAATAGTTGGAGCAAGAAGACATGCACGTCTGGTGTTGAAGAAAAGCCTGTTTGTGTCAGAGACAGTGGAGAAATTGTTCAAGAATAGTTCATCTTTAAATGAAGGTCACCCTAATGATCCTGCCAAGGTCCGTGTCGGCTTGGCTTTTGGGCTGTGTAAGTGCCAGCAGCACCAGTAAAATCCGCTTTGGTTTGAGGCTCAAACACGGATATCTGACATTTCACTGCGCTTTCAAGAATTGGTTCAGCTTCTTTATTTGTCACCAGTGGTGCCACTTATTCTCGTGCTTCCTCAGTTCCCTGTGGACAGGCTGTCAACCACATAGAAAAGTGACCAGAGTACAGGGAAATGCCAGGTAAGAAAACACCCGTTTTCACTTCCAGTCAAATGGAGAGCTCAGGAAGAGCTGCATTTGTCACAATTAGAGGAAAACACTCCGAGTTTGACTCTGGGTAATAACAAATGAACATAGCGTGGAACAGGGGATTTAGAATGCTTCCTATCTTTGCCTCTGCACCCACGCTGCGCTGCCTGCAGGCTCCCGGCCGCCCAGCGATGCCGTCCTGCAGCAGCCCATGCTCAGCCCTGGCCGTGCTCCTGCAGCCCTGCAGCTTGTGCAATTGGAGGCAAAGACTCCCTCCAGAAAGGCCGAGTTTCTGCGCAGACCTCGTGAACCCACAGACACTTGTAATTCATTACTGACAATTTTCACTCATGACCCCTTTATCTAGAGTTCCTGATTTTCTAATTACACGTTTCTTATTTATCATCATCTGAGGTGCCTCAGAAGCACTGCAAATTCTGACACAACTATGGGCAACATATTTCAGTGAATTATCTGCACTGATTCATATTCTTTCCCCTCTGACACCAAAGGTTTATGCAATTCAGGAATAACAGAACTGCTAAAATTAATGGCCGAAGGGCAAGCCACTTTCTTTGTCACATTATATATAACGTTTCGGTTCAGCAAAAGAGTAGCTGGAGTATTTTGATTCTCTACTCGTAGTTAATTACAATTAAAAGTAAGACTGTAATTACTTTTCTTGTAAACTTTGGCCTTAACTGCTGAGCACAGCAGAACAGAATGAGGGTTGGTTAACCTCAGTGGAAAAAGTAAAGGTTTTCTTCTGAAATAACATCGGCGTTTGGGGGGAACACGTCTGGAAGGGTGATACAAAAGAAACCCAGAGCCATTATCAGAGCGTCCACTCCTGGACCCATCACTCTTGAGGCCAGCAATGCAGAGCCTCAGTGCCCCTTCCAATGCCCGGCGCGGCCGTGCGGTGCAGCACACAGCTGTGCTCTGGCAGCCAGAGCCCTCCATCGGGAGAATTCAATACCAAACTTCCCCTCTTGCTATGTCTCCCTTTTTGTTTATTTTAACAGTTTGCTGCTATTGTTTGCACAGAGAAAACAACTTTATGGGCTTATTTTGCTTATGGGGATTTAAAGTTGCACGCTGTGGGACGACTCCCAGGTCCCTTTTCCAACTACAATCCTTTATTTCTCTCTCTGGAGACAGCAAAGGCACTTCAAGGCATTCCTAGCTGCAGAATGAGCTCTGTCTTGTGCTTACACAGGAGCATCAAAGAAAGCATTCCAGAAAAAGAAGTTTCAATGCCAGGTTGTTCTGTTCCTGAGCAGGCCCATTGAAAGAGGTTGCCCTGGCCACTATTGAAGCCACAGATCTGGCTGGCCAGGAAAGAACAATCCGTAGGACGGGGAATAGATCCTGGATGGATGGATGGCCCTGCCAGGCCCAACCCCGGCGCTGCCGAGCCAAGAGCTGGCGCTGGAGCTGGGCACGGCTCAATGCCCGCGCTGACCCCCAGCCACGGCTGACAAACGGCCCATTGTAGCGGCGTTGCCCTAAGACAGGCGGACAGAAGGAAGGAAGGAGGAAAAAAGGAAGGAACTCTTGAAGACAAAGTTGTTCTTTGGACAGTAATTACAGATATTTACAGACTGGAATTGATAGCCACGGGAGGAACTTTGGATTTCTCAGTGTGTAAACACTTCCTGATCTATGATTCAACAGAGAAGATCTTGGAAAACACGGCCAGCCTCAGAATAGGCTCCGTCATAGGCACGGGCATTCGGGATTACTGCTGAGAGAATATCCCAAATTAAACACATCAAGCATTCAGCTTCTAGAGAATTAATTTTTTAAACATCCCATTTCTCCAGAACTTCTTTTTGTGTGTTTAAAAAAAAATCTTTACAAGCGTTTGTATATAGATTTAGTAATAGCAAGTGTAGGAGGAAAGAAACATAAAATAACGCAAATCCCTGCCCAACAAACGCTGCTAGTACATAAACTTTATAAATACAATGTTGGCAGATTCCGATATATAAAAAGGTAGCTAAAAAAAAGTAAGAGCCATAAATAATGCCAAGTAATAAAGGAGGTGAATGTTTTTGTTATTAGATTCTTTCATTGTATAAATCTGTTTAATAAGCTGGCTAGGAATCATTGATAGAAAACAGACTGCTTGCGGTGTTACAGATCAACCTGTTCTAAATGTTCTTTCCTAAACTCTATGCCAAGCAATACTTTTTACAAATACAATTTAAAAATTGAATGTTCTTTCATCATCCAAAGGGAGCAAATAGCACTAAAAGTCAGAATGCACCTTTTGAAGAACGTGTGACATGTGTCTGCATCAGCAAGGCAGAAAATCTCTGTTTTCTAAACGCTTAAGATGGTTTGCTGTGCGCTCAGAGTAATTAATACCATACATCTGATTCGTCAGATGTGATTAGTGTATGTGTAAAACTCCTGATTTAGCAGCCTTGTTCCCCAGCATATGTGTATTTTTGGAAAGCCCTATCATATATTTTTCTTCAGAAGTTCATGTAAAAAGCATGCAGTAACATTTCACTGTAATGAAAACTAAATGTTGTGAAATGTTATTGAGGTCAGTGATGGGTTTGTGACGTTAATCTTTGTACACTATTGTTTCTCATTACTGCGTGGTATTTTTGGTTTTCATTATTCCTAGAGGAAAGGACAGAGAAAAATGAGACGCTGTAACCCAAATAAGGAAAAAGGAATAAACTCTAAAACGCAAAAAGGAAGATAATAAGAATAAAAATAAATAACCCGTTAGGATGTTATTGGTTAGTAAGTTGCTGAAGCTAAAGACACCAAAGTGTTAAAAAGCAGGCTTTTTTGTATTATTACCAAACAGATACTCTTATCTCTGCTTTCCATTTGTTACTGCTGCGTTAGCCTCTAGAACAGGTGGTTTAAGTGTGCAGCTCTCAATAATCCCACAATCATTTCAGGTTCTGGCCCTCGTCCTGATCTCGTGGAGTACAGTTCCAGCAGCTCCGGTTCTGGTGAGCAAAGGGCAGCTGAGCTGCAGTGCTGTGCTGGCTGCTTCCCCAGGGACCACGCTGGGTGTGCAGGGAAGCGGCCCTGCTGGGAGCACAGCCCCTCCGACCACCCCGAACAGCAACACAGGACACGATCGCTGCTCTAATTTCGGGTGCCTGTATCTGCATCCAGCGGTCACATTCCTCCGAAACAACAGCAAGAGTGGCTCTGCCTGTGCAGCCCAACTCAACTGTCTGAGAAATGCTGATCCACCCAGAGCTCACAGCAGCTCCCACTGCTTCCCTGTGAGGCAGCCATGCACATCCACAGGCAGGATCCATCACCTGGAGCCCACATTGGGAAGATGTATAACTGGTTTCAATACCGCACAGGGGCTGAGCACGCAACAGGCTTTGAGAATTGAAATAACCCCTTTGGCAATTAACAGCCTAATCTCAAATTAGATGGAGATTTATCAAAGGGAACTCTTGAGAAAGAGAAGCAGACAAAAAGGGCAGGGATTTGGCAAAAACAGTAGACTCAAAACTCTATCTCGCCCATCAAACTAATGAGGTGTGCACTGAGTACTTGAGGGCTCATGGGAATAGGATGCAGTGACTTTCAGCTCTAAATCACCAGTTTAAATCCAGCCCAGTTTGTCGTGATTGAAAGTAGTTACCATCTGTCACTGCCGTGCATCCAAGGAGTGCTGGTGGTCTCAGTCCTGCGCCCAAGGGAGAGCGCGGGCAGCGCGGGCCTTGTGTTGCAGGGCATGGGCCCAGCACTGAACTGACACGGAGCACGTGGGGCAGCCTCGGCTCCCACTCCTCCAGGCAGGCGTGGGTCGTCCTGCTGCGGTCCCTGGTGTGGACAGGGAGGATTCAGAGCATTCCCACCACTCCCACCTCACTGCTCTTACCTTACGGATGGGCGTTGTTTGTAACAGTTACAGGAAAGGAAAGATTTCCTAAAGTGTTGTGCACAAACATCATAACATAATCCTGGGAGCTCCAAAGCCAATCCCAACAACTAATCCTGCAGATAAACAAAGCTAAATCTCTATTTGCCTGCAAAAATAATGAGCAAACATTAGGGATATCAGTGTATTGGAGGCCTCCAATCTTCTATGAAAAGACCTCGACTTTCACCCAGTTTATACTATGAAGCCCTAATCTATGGTAAATTACAAAACCTAATTAAAACGTTGCAAACTGAAGTAGGTGAACTCTTCAGAGCAGCCCTGCTACAACTTGTAGCTGTGCTAGCCCTCATTTCAAAGAGCCGTTTGCAAACCTCGTGCCTCCCAGCACGGCACTTAAGCCATCTGCCTGGTCTAAGTGCTGCTTCATGCTGCATGGAAAAGATTTATAGCTCAAATCCCCACACTTAGGGTACAGCGTTATATGTAAAGTTGCCTACAAGACGTTCAGGCTCCCTCTGTAATAACAACATTAAGCACTGTTCTGTCCCAAGAGACACTGAGATGGGTTGAGACTCCACTGCAAAGAGCCCCTCCACACAGACACCAACTACGAACGTTCTGTGAGCTCTGGGGTAGCAGCAACAACAGGATGCAATGCCCATGTTGGCCACTGAGAATGGGCATCCCTAAGGGAAAAAGGAATCCAGCTGCACAGACAGCACCCCAACAACTGGCAGTCACGTTTCAAATCAAATGCCGGAGCAGCAAGAGAATGAGAAAAGAAATGAGAGCAAGCTGTTTCATATTTTAAAGTAGTTGCCAGAGGTCTAGTGAATAATTAAAAAGAAGGTATAACACACTGCAAACTAAATGAAGGTTTCATTTCTTTCCAGGTACTTGCACTATGTCTAAACCAAAGCCCAAAGGCTGTGGCAGCTTCACACGTCCCATGGGATGCGTGGTGTGAGTGACATTCTCAGTTGGGACCCGCTGCTGAACCCACTGTGCTTGTGTCAGGACGTTTGGCTCACGAGTCCAAGAGCCTCTCTGAAACATGACTGAGCCCAATGAGAAGCACTGCTGTGCCACCACCTCAGCGTGAGGCTGTCAGCCTGCTGCTCTTATCAGCATCGTTTTTATCTTCCTTTTTTTTCTTTTTAACATCCAATTCCAATGACAACAGTAACTATCCATCAAGTTGCAGAATCAGGGCCAGAACACCATGGCCCGCAGTAGCCATAAAACAACATTTCTGCACCTCACCCTCTGGGCCAGCAAAGTTCATGCAGCATTTGGACAACGGAGTGAGCAGTCCTGCCCCCCCAGCACCAAGTGGCTGCGACCTCTTGGGTTTCTGGAAGCATCCCTTTGAGTCACCAACCTCCAAGGAACGCTCCTTGACAGCAGTCTGCTACGACTGCCCATCCAGCCCCAGCTGGAGGCAGCTCCCAGCACGCCGCAGAACCCCTCTCGGTAGCACTCAGTCTCTCCGTGTAGCGACAAGCACTTGGGGTGTAAGCAAACACTGGGAGCTGATGACGTGTCAGATATACGAGTGTTTTCTTTATCAGCAAATGTTTGCTGACTGGGACTCCCCTGAGCTGAGACTTCCTCTTTTTTCTCCTTCAGATTTATTGATCTGAGCTGATAATGGAAACCCTACTTTTTTTCATCGCCAATGGACAGAATCAAAGAGAAAATTTAGTGAGAAAATTGGTGCTGGTGGAATACCATATGCCTTAAAAATTAAGGGTAGAAAGTGTGTTCAGGAAATTACACGTCAAAACTAGTGAAAACATGTTGAAGTGGACATTAATGGATGCTTAAATCATCCTGAAATTCTTAGGAAATACAAATCTATGTTACTATGAGAACATAAACACAGTTGGAGAATAAAGTGGTAAGGAAACTACTCCTGCCTTCTATTATCAAACAAAGCCCAAACATTCAGTTAAAATACATTCTGAATTATTCTAAACGTATGGAAATCATGGAATAAAGAGCCTTTATCTTCACTTGGAATTGTACTAAGTGAAAATTGAGGATCTTTCTGCATAGTCTAATTATTTAAAAACAAACAGGGAAAACCCCCAACTTGCTTTTAATGAATCCAACAGCAGAACAGCACAAAATCAAATTTCTTTTGGGACCGTAGGAGCCTCCATTCCAACCATCCCGACCTCCTAGCCTCAAACTCCAGCACGTTTCCCCTGCAGCAGAACTAAAGGATCAGGCCAAAAAGGTGAGCAGCAATTCCCAAACAGAGCGCAGTCCTACAGAAGGAGCAGAATGGGGCTTACGTGAAAGAATCCAAAAGTTGTTTCTTTAAACTGTGCCTCAATCCGACTACACTGACTGAACGTAAGGTAAGAGAAGGACTGTTAGTAGGACTGGGGATGGCAGGATCCAGTCTGCACTGCAGAGTTATGCGGTGCACAAAGACAATCCACAGCTTAGTTGCATGAAATGGAATGATCTGTATGCATTTACAGAGGTGTCATCTGAAGTAGTTTGAGATCGGGCAGTTAGAGATCAAATGGAAGGAGTTTGCTGCAGAGATCCGAGTTCACGGCTGTTCTTCCTTTGCAGGAAGACAGAAAGGTTGAGCAGAGCGGGAGCAGAGCCCTACGCAGCTCACAGCAACAGCATAGTAGAAGGGAAGCACAAAGCAAATCCCTGTTTGCTAATGCGGTAAATGTTACAAAAAGGTAAAAAAAATAAAAACTCCTGATATTTGCCATATTTGCCTGGTTTATCTCACTTCAAAGATCGAGGGGGAGGGGAAGGAATTTCGAAGATGTTGGGGAAGCTATTTTTAAAAGCAGCCATGGGGCTGTGAAATATGATGTACGTTTTGTGGAAAAAGTGTTACGGCATTTCTGGCCGTCCTGCATCTCAAAACCAGACTCCTTCTAGAAACTACTACAGAGAATTAATGATGAGCGACCGTGAGACCGAAAAACATCCAATTAAGAAATGAGACAGAGAAGCTGGGCACATGATGGGCATTTATTGTCACACTGTCAGGATGGACCGATGTCCTCTGGGCTCTGTCACCTCATCCCTTTGCACTCACACCTGATTGTAGCCCGGAGAGCAGAGCAAAGCAGAAGAGAATTAGGGAGAACCCGAGGAGGGACAAGAGGGGTCACTGAGCGGCCTTTGGGGCTCTGCCCGGGCCCAGGAGGCTCAGAGCCTTCCTGCTCTGTGCTGGAGCTGGGGATGCTGCATGGGAGCACCCTGCCTGCCACGCTTTGCTTCCAGCGCAGCCAGCAGGAAGCTGCTGGACTTCAAAGGGAACTGAGCGAGGCCAATGTCAAGAGCTTTCAGAAGTCCCACCCTTAAATCCTCAGTACTCGTAACTCTTCCTGAAGGGAAGCAGACAGCCCCACGGACATTCCCAGGCACCAGAGAGCTCAGTTCAAGGGGCCACACCTGGATGAGCCCAAACAGGCCAGTTTGCTGAGCGAACGAGGCTGATCTGGCCCAGTTGTCAAAGCTGGGCAAGTCTGGGCGTGAGAAGCACCTGGGGAGGTGACAGGGAGGGCTAAGCAGGCAGGACGGGCTGCTGGGGGCCAAGTGAGCAGGCCCGGCTGCACAGCCCCACATGGCAGCAGCCTGACCCACACACTGCCAAGCGCTCAGCTCTGCACCCGCTGTGCCAGGACCTGCGCAGCGCCGGGGGTCCCTTCATGCTGCCAAGCCCGGATCAGTGTTTAAGTCGCAGGTTCAACTTGAGAATGAGGGCATTTTTTTCCTCATCTGATCAAGGTCAAAACTATTAAAATATCCTTAGATTCTCAGTCTAGTGAAATGAACTGGTAATACATTTGGCAAGTTAATCTGTGGATTGCCTTCTCACATGAGACCAGCTGTTGTGTTTCTAAGTACAAGCAGTATTTACCTCTGATAATGAAATGACTGAATATAATATAAAAAAACCCCACAAAACAAAACAAAAAAGTGTTCCCTTGCCTACTGCACAGTCCTGGGTTACATTTACAGTTCTAATAAACTGATTTGTCAAAACCGTCACAATCAAGGATGATCATCTGGATACCAGATGAACTAAAATACATGTAATTAGAAGTTGTCCATTTGTTCTCTTTTATTCCCCACATATCTCTCCTCTGCTTGCAAATAAGTGTGCATGTTTATGTGTAACTAACCATTCAACTGCGGGCCTAAAATCTCGTCTATTTATTACCACTTTTACTGTAGTATAACTCAAACGAGTGCTTACTTCACAGTGCATGTGTGCAAAACAGGAATCCGGACATGTTACTTCAGTCTTGTAACGTACAGCGTGTGCACACAGACACCGTCTGTATACGAACAGATGAACACAGATGTACCACATACATATACACAGGGACACACCTGCTGCTTTTAAAAACATGCTTTCAAAAACAAAGACAGATTCAGCTCATGCCATTAAACTTCCAAGTTCACTTCATTTCCTAAGCAGCGGAGGTTGCCTTTTTTCACCGTACCTATCACCACACCAGGTGTGCCCATCGCCTCCAACACCAGGTAGGCTGATGCTCAACAGGTCACTCTGCCGCTTGTTCCTCATCTTCTGTCCTTTGAAGGAGGATGTTACAGAGCCCTGGAGGTCTGCTGGCAGAAGTTTATAACGGCTTCATGTTCTCTTTCCCAAGATTTGAATACGAGCAATATTTCATATCATGATAGTTAAAGTATGTACGGTCCAGAGCAATGTGAACAGACACACTCCCTGCCCAGCAGAACCTCTGACAGAAAACAGAGAGCAGGACATACATAGGAAAAATGATAAAGGAGGATGTGGGAGAGATTATCAGTGACAGCCCGGGAGGAAGGACTTCCTGGAAGATGGGTGATTTAAGAAGGGATCCAAACGAAGGGACAGCGTGATGGGAGGGCTCCTGCAAACCTGCGGGAATGGGCACGTGTGAGCGGGTAAGGAAGGCTGAGGGGGAGAACAGAATGAAGAAAGCTGTTAAAGCAAAGCAGTGAGCGGAGAGCAGCCTGGCAAGAGGCGGCACCAGAACGCATCAAACAAGCTCAAACTCTGCGGGACCCACTGCCTCTCTGCAAGTGCACCATTACTTCCCTAAAAAAATCACAACTTATTCCATGTCAGATCTGTTTCAGACTCCTAACAGCGCTGGCTTGAGACACCTCTCGTCAGTGATTTTATGTTAGGCCGCACATCTTTTTCATTTTTTTACTGATAAGGAAGATGTCTCTATACAGCATCTGCGCAGTCATCTGCACTATCAGGTTGGTTTATAACATTCTGTTCAGATTAGCCATAAAGATTTCAGTGGCCACTGAGAAACACAGGGATGCTGTTGTAGTTCCTGAACTGTATGAACAGCCGACTGTTCAGCACAAAAGTATTTGATGATGATGATAATTTCCAGAGCTGCATAGCAGCTTTTATCCATAGATCCCAAAGCTCGTAAGAAGGAGTCACACCACTGCAATCTCATTTCTCACAAAGGGAATGTTGTGCCCCATAAAGACACCTTCCATGAGGCAGCATTGCTTGAAATAGCAGCAGCACCGACTAAAGTTTTCCTTCTTTCACTCCTCTTCCATAATCACAAGTATGTGCAAAGACACACCAGTGTTTACCCGTGGAAGGCAGGCAACATGTATGGCATTTCTTACAGACGGTGAATAAAGGCAGCTGGATGATGATGTTCCAGTGCAGGAGCAGCTCCTTCGAGGCGTCTGGGATATGCCTAATTACAGAGCTGCTACCATTGCTCTGAGATGCATCTGCCCAATATTTAAACCACAAGTTGCTCATCTCCTCGTTTTGACTTGTAACTACATGCTGCAGGAGCAGGAATCACAGTGCAAGCACCAAGGAAGCTGGCATTGCAGACACTGGAATCACACATCATCATAAACTTATCTAAAGAAAATTCCACTGACTGCTAACAACAGACAAGAAAACAAACAACTTTACTTTAGAAAAGTATTTTTAAACTTAAGATCCAGACCAGAGGCTCAAAAAGGTCCTATATCATTTAATCAGATGAGGGAGTCCTGTCTCCACTGAAGCCAGCGATGGTTTTGCCAGCGATTTCAGTGCATCCAGGATTTTACTGTCTGAAGTGCAACGGAGCTAACAAAACTCACACTTGTCACTGAAGATCTGGAGATTTTATTCTAGCAAAACTCCCAGTACTCGCGTAAAGAACTTTTGATCTGGCTCTGAAGCCAGTTAGTAGAACTGTAATTCATTCCACCACAGCTTTGCTACCTGGAGAGAAGTAGCTGCTTTGAGGTTACGCACAGTAAGTCACCATTGTATATGATTTCACACTCCTGTGTGCCGTGCCAAGCAAAACGCCGCCTTCCCATGCGTGCAGCTCATCGGAGACTGGGGCTTTCAATCCCCCTCCGCACCGATGCCAGAACCTTCAGGCAGAGCATTACATTGCTTCTAGATCTGTTTGCCTTGTGGCACACACTGCACAGACAAACGTATTAGATCGTGACAGTCACAGAATGGATGATATGCAAGCTAATTTGGAGGAGGAAATAACAGTGAATTAAAGGAAAACTTTAATCGCAGAGAGGAAGTGCTAAGGGCACTCAAAACACCTCTCAGCACTGAAATCTGCAGCCCTGGCAAAAAAAAGTCCTCGCTGAAAGATTATAAATCTTCCTTCAAATGGAATGATTTAGTGACGGTTATCAAGAAGAAAAGAAAGACCACTGGTACAAAGAATGTAAGGACAGGGCAGGAGCTTCAAAGCCATCGCTCTGCAGGGATGGAGTGCAACAAAAACCTTCACAAATCCAGTTGAAAAGAGAACAACCCTTGGTGCTATCTGAAACAACGAGTTTGTATTTTTTTTTTCCGTATTTGTTAACTATGTGGAATCAAGAGGGCAACAGGTAGCATTAGATGAAGGCCTCCTAAATCCAGCTGCAGAACAACTACGCTGTGCCAGGAGAAAGCCCGGTGTTAACACCAGATGGAAACGTGGGTTCACAGCATTTCAGTGAGAGGAACACGAGGCTCACCTCGCCCTGCTTTGCTCTGGGCACCCACCTGTGCTGGCAGAGCCATGGATACAGCTCCTGAACGTTTCTCAGAAGGTCAGTGGAGGAGCTCATTTCCTTCGGTGCATAAGCCCACATGGGATGGATGCTGCCTCAGGGCATTCATAAACACCTGTGATTTCTTTCCAGTTACAACTAATAGTTCACATTTACTGTCTCCCCCGTGGTCACTCCTAAACACTTTATGGAGGTAGCATTATTTCCCAGTTTATAAGAGGGGAATGAGAATTCAGTTATAAAGCAAAAGAATCATAAATAAAACTCTGGTCTTCTGCAACTTAATTCTGCTTTCTGGCCACTAGATTTCATTTTTTTTCAGTGAGTTTTTTAGTTGCCCATATCAATAATAGACTAAAATTCTGATTTTATGTGTGTGTCCCCTCCTCTCCCCCCCCCCCGGTATTGAAGAATGTTGTGTTTATATACAAATCAGGTCTGGAAAGGAAATTTTCTAGTTAGGAGAGACTCTCTCTCATGAGTGGGCAGGTGAAGAGAGGCCAAGAGCAAAGCTGTGTGTCGTGGAGCCGAGCAGGAAGGGCTCCGGACGCAGCGCCTACAAGCTGGCTTCAGCACGGCTACTGCCGAGTTTCTCCGAATAGAAAGATCTTTTCCATACATGAATCCCAAGTTTCTTCCTACACCTTCATATATATTTAGCTCATTAGGAAGATCCTTTCCAGAGGTGCTAAAGCAGAAAAGCAGGAAGGAATACTTCAAGGCTTCCAGATAAACTGCAAGGCTGTGCTCCCCAAACTTCTCCAGACTTCAAAGCCTTTCAGATATTGTTTAATCAATGATAGAGCTAGAAGGCCAGCTGTGTTCTTCTGTTTGTTCTTAAATGCTAATCCAAGTTTACCAAAATTGAGGGATTTTGCATCTGGGGAATTTGGACTCAGGCCCACATCTCTGGTAACCTGTCCTTGGCCTCTCCTTCTGTCTCCTTGTCACGTTCCACCCCTCTCTCTGCTGTCCCTGGTGCATTTTTAGCACCACTTTCCCCTTAGGCTGGATCAATAATTGCTTTGTCATGCTTCATGACAAGACCTCTCTCCTTCTGGGCTGCCATGCAAGTCCGCAGTGTATTTCGACATGGATGACACTTACAAACAGCATTTGAAAACTCTTTAGGCCATTCCTCACTAAATCTCACGATCCGCTCCAGTCCTCTGCAGCCTCCTGTACTGTCTTAGGCATGAAAATAACGAAGAGCTTACAAGCTGATTATACTCAAAGCTGAAATGGATCCCTGGAAAACTGAACGTTTTTGGGTTTCAGAGACCTTTGTACACACTGCGTTTTTCCCAAGGTTGAACCTGCACCAATCTTTACTCTGCTCTGCTTCATCTCTTCTATTTCTTTGTGTTTTACCATTTCCTATTTTACCTTTTGTTGGAGCCTGAGCAGAAACAAAGTAGCATGAGAAGAAAAATAAAGAAGAAACTGTGCTGGGAAAACAATCACTTGGGGGCATAATGCAGTTTGGAGCTGGCACTGCCCAGGATCAATGCTGTTTGGCCACTTTCTGTGCAGCAGGAAATAACCTTTAGGAGCCCACCACCTCAACAGCTCCTGCCAAGAAAAACAACACAGGTAAAACTGGGGCTGAATTTTCCAAGTGGTGATGGTTTGCCTGCTGCCCAGCAGCAACGGCAGGAGCTGTGCAGGCCGCACCACGCCTGGCCAGCACGCTGCTCTGGCAGATGGCTCCTGCAGCCGCCGCGGCCTGTTCTCAGGGTGCTCTATCTCAGAGGAAGGAAATTGAGATTCCACCCCAAATCCCAGCACATAGTTTTGAGGATTCCCACATCTTCCAAGGATTAAGTCACCACATGTATAGTCTAAAGTGCCCAGAGGCCCTATAGCAAGGCTCCGTTTTTAGAAGGCTGTGTAGGAAGAACCGTTAAGGGGCTAAAATCCTTTGTAGTCTGCCCCACAGACACGCTCAAGAAGAGATTTCAAGAGGAAGAATGGGATACAGCTCTGATGATGGGGTGAAAAAAGGATGGCAATGACCTAACAAGAGCATGTCCTTTGGCTGACTGATCAAGGGACCTCAATGCACACGCAGCCTGTCCCTACCTATGGAGAAACCCATGAGTGGATCTTCAGAACAACAGTACCTTGGTGCTACGCAGAGGACAAATCCTGCTGGAAGTGTGGGGTTAAACAAAGGCGATCGACTCCTGTTTGAAAAAATGGGAATATCCTAAGTGAGATTGATGCCTAGGTCTGCAGTAAGTCTCATCAATGTGAAGGGAACTACCAAGAACAACATGAAGAACAACACAAAAGAAACGTGAATGTGCTGATCTGGGAGAGGCTCTGATTCTCAGTTTGCTCAAAACTCTGCCGCTAGGCCTGTTGTCCATACTCATGTCTCATTGAGAAAATACTCTCTTCCCCACCCAGATCCACTGACTCAGCAGGACTTCTGGCAATGGAAAGGGAAGGAAGACTGAGGACTACTACAGAGCTTGACTCAAAGCCCTATGAACTTGCTAAAATATATTCCCTCCCATATTCTCATAGTTTCCAAGCCTTGGGTACATCTAAATCATGTTCTAGAAAGCAGGAAGGCAAAAGCACAGAAAGAACATGATATTATTTTAACAGGTGGAAGACAAGAAATCAAGATTCATCCCTACTTTGAAATCAAAGCTGCTGTTTTTAACCAGGGATGAAACACCCAGCATTTCTAGAGCATCCTGACACACTTCTCCCACCCACTCACCCACACGGCCAAGCCTGACGTGCTGCCCGGGCCACCAGAGCTCCCCGAGCCACAGGCAGCACAGGGCAGGTCTGCAGGAAGCAGCCGACGCTCCCACAGCACGATCCCGCTAGTAATCCCAACAAGATAATCGCAGATGTTGTGACCCACTTAAAAATGAGTTCATTTTCCAGATATCCAGTTTCAATGGCTCTTTAGCACATTACTCCCCTGAAGGTTTATGGGCAAATGAGTGTTCAGCTTATTCTCCAACATTTTCTGCACCAGTAATGCTGTGCTATAGTAAGTGTGAAATTAGTACATAATCTTTAAGCCGTCTTGTTTTCAGGATGATAGATACTTGCTTTGCTAACAACTCCAGCCTCCTTGTGCTGTTGCAATCCCTTAGTGCCAAAGTAGCAAGTCACATTTCACATTACCTTGCCAGACATATATATGGGAGGGAAACAATGACAACAAGCAGAACTCAACCATTTGTGCACGTAGAAGATAGGACTTCTTCAGTCATTCACTTCTGTTCATTTCTCTTTTGCATGGGATGCAGCACAACAGAGAGACTAAAGAATTTCAGAAGGAGGGAAGAACACTCAAGAAACTATGTAGCAAAAGAAGCAAGAAGACAGAAGACTTTTTTTTTTTAATCAAGTCCTTTTATCCTTTTTCTTACATAAATCCATGTAAACATTGGAGATATGTGTGGTGCCAAAGCTGACAGCCTCTGGTAAGCCCAAAGCACGCGGAGCACAGGAAGCATTCCTGCTCCATGGCTGCGCTGCCCCCAGCAAGGCGAGTAAAGCTACAGGTTTGTGCCCCTGCAGCCACTGCTCATCCTGCACCACCCAGCACACGGCCAAAGGAGAGCTTTGGTGCAGTTCTCTGGGTCACACATCTCAGGCAAAGGCTGTTGCAGGGCGATGTGTGGTTCTGCCGTAATGGAGGCAAGAGGGATGGCCGGAAGGCTCATGGGTGGGAGCACTCGATTCTTGCACCCTTCAAGTGCTCTCACTGAACTGAATGGGACAGAGGATAAAGCCACACACTCGTAATAAAAACAACCCAAAACCAAACCAAACAAACAAAAACCCCACTGCATGCAAAAGGAGCAAACCACACCAAACACCAACAGAGTGTTTGCAAGATGGCACAGGTGAAAGGAAGCATAGCAAAGACAACCATACCTTTCCACACAGTGGGGCTCGTTTTTCATGTATCTGTGCCAGTGTCACCAGGTGCCCATTTTGAAGTCAATTCAGCGCAGTGCAGAGGCTGACAGTGGCAGCCTGGATTTCCTAATTCTACCTACACTTCTATTTTTTTCAAAAAATACAATTGGGATGGAATTTTTTAATAACAAAAGGAATTCCAAACACTTACTGTAACTATTTTGATTCTCCTTCTAGTACAGATAAATTAAAAATGGAAGATTTGCTTGTTTGGGGGATTTTTACAGTACTAGCTACTTCTCCCCCCCGTTGGGAACCAATGGGAACCTACGTGCTATTTCTGAAATGTCCTTCACGTGATACTTCTGTTGAAATATCTGTTAGAAAAGATCAACTTTCTTCTAATTACTCAGTAAAGCCAATTATATTTCTTCAATTCATTCTCTCCCACGTAGAGTACTTTTGTATGACAGCAACCTCAGTACGGAGAACTAAAAAAATGTTTAGTTCTAAATTAACATTACCTTCTGCTGGGAAACAGGTGATCTTGTCCTCACAACTGACATGCTACTTGGAGTAAAAGCACAAGTTACAGTTGGGTTTTGATCACAAATGAGAAGAAATGTTTCTCTAAGTCGTGACATGGCCCTGGCTGACACTGCTGCTCCTTGAAAGTTCATCTAGCCAGCTGCCAATCGCTTCCAAATTACAGCTCTGGCTACAGACTGCCAGATGCTTTCCTTACGTGTGAGCAGGCGTAACGTTTCTCCCATATTTGTTTAAAGAATGCAAATTTAACAGTCTATCTCAACTAGCGAAGCAGCAAAGCTTTGCAAAGCGCATTTGGAAGCTCTACACACTCCGGTATTCCCATTCCCAAACGATTCCAGCTCACCACTGATTTGGGTTTGAGCAGACACAAACCATGCCAGCTTTGGCACACCAAAGCTTGCAATGTTTAAATGTTTTCCTCTTTGCCTTAGATAGATTAATGCCTTGCACCTCTCAGGACTTGCTTCACAGTCATGGGCATCAAGGAGAGAGAAGAGCGCGACATCCTCAGCAAATGCTGAGCTAACAGTTGCTACTGCACCAAGCAAGCCAACAGCTGTTTTGCTTAAAGAACGCCGACTGGTTAAACCACCACGTTCAGGAAGGGCAAGAAAACAGGACTTTTTTCCTTTAAAAGTGCATTTCACTTCTTCATGTATTGTTAAAATTTCCTCACTGGAGCCCTTTCCCAGCTTGAAATGGCCTTTATGGCAGCATGTGCTTACAGCAGCAAACACCCTCAGAAGTAAGAGCTCCTGTGCTTCGTAGCTAACTCTTTATTCGCTCTCTTTCCAACCCAAACCACAGGACTGGGCACTGGTTCCCGCTTCTCCCAGAACCGCTCTCAGAGAGGAGGAGGGAAGAACCCGAAGGCAGAGCCCTGGCCGTGTCCCCCCGCTGCCTGTGTGTGGTACGCGCCCAGCCCCGTCCGCCCCACAACGCAAAGCCGCAGGGCTGGGGCAGGTTCTGCTTTTTCCGAAACGATCTCACCAGCTGCAGCACATTACTTGTGGCAACTTTTCTTGGATCTTAAATGGGTTTTGAAGCCATGCTGTCAGCTGCCTTCATGTCACCCCACTATATTATGATTGAATCTCCTGTTCCTTTTATAGAGTTGTTCTCTCCTAATAAAACACTAACTGCTGGTCTGAAAGCCGGCTTCAGGACCACTGCTTATGGTCTCGTGATAACCTCCTGCTCTCTTCCTTTCTCAGCTAAAAACTACACTTGTGAAACGCTAAGCGCCGAGGCTGTACTCTTAAATATTCATGCAGCCGGCCCCAGAAATTTGCTGTGTTTATACAAATTCTTGACCCCACCCCCATTTCTAGTTATTTTAAGAGCTCATACTTTTGAACTGGGCAATATTCCTGAACACATGAAAGAACACACAGAGTACAAACAGCTATAAATGAATATCTGCAATTCATTGCGGCAGCCGCCTACAAAGGTGATACCTTCAAGCTGTTTGTCAGAATAAACCAGCAAAAAAGCTGTTAGTTGTCAACTTTTGGACAAGATGCATTGCAAAACAATATTCATTTTCCCTGGCAAATGCAAAACCACATTTTATAGGTGTGAACTATGTCCAAACTTCAAAACTGGATCCTAAATGAACTGTGAACGGGTAGAAAAACACCCTGGGTACGGTTGCAAAGAAGCAAATGACTCTAAATGTACAGAATTAAAATAATCACAGTTTATTTTTAATACGTTTAAAGACTAAAAATATTTTCACCTTCCATTCTACTGCATTTGAACAGAATCCATCAACAAAAGCTTATAAATCTGTTATTCTTAATGGGTTTCATGCCAATGTTGTGTTTAAAGTCAGGAGACTAAAAGAAAAACTACATTCCTGGGGCATAATGCTGCACAGCGAAAAAGAAATGCTTCGCTGAAATCTAACTTGACAACATTTGTTGTTGGGATTTCTAGGACTTTCATCAGGGATGTTTCTGAAAGAATCTCGTCTCACAGAAATTGTTTTTGTCGTGGTAACAGACTTGACTATTAATGAGAAGACAGTAAGAAGCTTTAGTGTCCTAATGGATACTAAATGACCTGGAGGATCTGAAACACTTATGTGCAGAAAAAATACATATGTGCAATTCCTTTGGCTTCAAGTATTTGCTAGCTGGGACGCAACGCATTAAGTAAGATAACGAAAGTCATGCGGAGAAATGACAGCATCTGATGTATAAACAAGCACAATAACTTGGCACATTACAAAACAGAGTATGCCACTCCATGTGATTTTCAGAAATCAGAGGAAAATCAGGTTACACCAGCGGGTCAATATGCAGCGCCCAGGAACCTCCGTATGTCCTCGAGACAGCGGGGCTACGAGCAAGCACTGACATTTGACACAGATACAGCTGTTTGAAATATGTCTTCATCACTATCAGATGGAGATGAAAACGGAATAAAATTCAGCCGGGCTGAATGCAAAGCTGAAAAAACCTCATCTGAAACCATATGCGGCAGAACGTGCAAAAGCGAGGATGCAAATTTCATTTTGCAGACCTGGAAGGAAATCCCGGCGAGCGCTCGGCCGCTCCGCCTCGACTGAGGAGCTCGTCAAAATCGACGGCCATAAATATTTTGAAGGAAGAAAACTCGGTAAAGTCTATTCATTTTACTTTCTGAAACGGTGCAAAAATGTTACCTACTCCCTGTGCAGTTATTAGTCTCAGTAATGTAACATAACAGATACTTTCTAAATCCTTTTAGGCCTTCTCCCCCTCGCTGGAAAGATCATCATTTTTTTATTTCAAAGTGGATTTAATAAAGAAAAGGAGTGCTGTTAAAGTAATACGTGAGGCTTTGACATTAAGCAGCGCAACCCTGCAGAGTCGGCAAGAACAGGGTCTCTAATCTCCCGTGATTTATGGAGGGCTCTTCCTTCATCTCCGCGCTCAGGGAGGGCCGCGGAGGCCAGAGACAGGCTGGCGGCCCTGCTGCCGCGGTCCAGGCCGCAGGCCCGGCCTTAACCGCTTCGCTGCTGGCCCGGCCCCCATTAAAGGGCTCCCTATTTATTTGTATTTATAGAACAAAGTGAGCTCAGAGTTAAGTAATGCCTACGGAGGTAAATGTTTATGTCTGTCATCAGAAATTTATAAGCAGAGAGGGAGAAGCTAATAGGCAGAAAGCAAAGACCAAAACTGTGGAGTGTTTGATGCTCATCTAAGTAAGCTCTGAAAAGCTCCGAGTAGAAACACATCTTAATTAAAAACTTACAAATATATACAGTTAATTTTAAAGCTAAATAACCGAATTACAGATACCAGACAGCCTATTACCCACTGGAGAAGAATGTTTGCCTTACACTGCCTGAATGTTACACAAAAGTTCAAAGAATATGTTTCCAAACACAAACGCAAGAAGCTATTAAGCTCTTGTCACAAGACAGAAAGATCTCGTTTTAATGGATTTCAAATTCATCATTTTGTAGGGAAATGACCAGTCACTTGGCATTGCGAAACCTCGCAAACCTCCGTTACTAATGTGAAACACTGAAACCAGTTCTAATGTGAGTTCGATAACAGGAGATTGGCGTAACCACCAGTTAGGGCTGAGGGGATTAGACTTGGGAAGTTTGAACTCAGGGCCTTGGTGAGATTGTGCTTAGGCACTTGGACACATTTCCCCATGCAAGTGGCCCCGCTGAGGCCAATGGAGCTTACAGCCCATGTCTGTAAAGCCAGGTGAATGCTCTCCCTGCAGGCTCGATGGACACGTCTGTACCACTGACAGCTCCTCACTGAGCTACCGCCCTTTTGTTCTGCACCTTTACTGGGCCTTGCACAGCGAGATCCTGGGCTGTGATGAGCGCTTCCAGGAAAACAGAAATATAAATAAACAGGGAGCGAACAAGTCCTAAAGGGTAGTGATGGACAAACAAAGCAAGAGCAGCCCTGCAGCCCTCAAGGAACCCTCAGTAGCCCCGTATTCTTGGGAACACAGCCCTAATTGGTTTCAGTGGAAATTATATGAACATGCCAATCAAATTTGGATCCATTTGAGATGCTGTGGGTTTAATTAAGCCGCCTTCTACATACAAACTAGACAGAACTAGATTTAGAGAATGTCTTCTTTCCCCAGATTCCTGGCAATCTCAGCACAGCAGGACTTCATGCAAGAACAAGAAAAATCAGGCTAAAATTCATCATGATTTCAGTAGGTTTTTACCTTCCTAGTAGGGGAAACACATGGAGAACGACGACACGTGCAGAACTGTTCTGCGCTCTTCCAGACCCACAAAGGGTGCAGTGGGATCTTTTCGCTGCCACTACCTGCACTGGAAACTTTCCGGCCAATGCAAGCTGCCCTTGAAAGCTGAACCCTGCACGAACACGTGCTGGAGATTTAAGTTTTTATATTCATGCTAAATTACCTTACACTGTCTTCCTAAAAGGTTGGGAAATGGAAGTATTGACATACTAATTTAACATTCATTAGCCAGCATATTGCAACCTATACAAAAATATTGGCAATCAAGATGCATTATTTCGAAGTTTGCTGAATTTTCCTTTGAGTGATTGAGCTCATCCCTTACCCTTCCTCTTGCCAACTGTGCAGTTGTCTCAGGGACAGACCTGGAGACCAAAGTCACTGCTGCATGGACAGGCTGCACTCAGCTCCGAGGGCTTCTCCCTTGGGCAGGTGAGGGCAGGATGCTCAGGCTGGGGAACATCTGGAAGAGCATCCTTCACCTGGTGTAATGGTGCCTAATGGCTACTTAATCAAAGTACATATGGCAGTCACTATGCAGTCTAGTTGCTGATGCTAGGACAGCTGACCCACACCACAGGTGACTAGATGAGGCCTCATCATGTCATCCAGCCCCATGTGCTGTGTGAAGCTTCTGGGCAAGGAAGGGTGCTCGAGCCGCCCCACGGGCCCAGCCCTTTCTCTCCTGTCTCCAGGCACGAGCATGTGCCTACAAAAGGAGTGGAAACTTGGCAGGCTGGAAAGAAGAGTGCAGTCAAGGGTCGGGAGCGGAGCCCAAGTGCTCCCATCCTGCCCTGTGGGAATTGCACCAAAAAGGTAACGGGTCAGGAACGTGCTGCCTTTTCCATGGAGCCTCCCAGCACTGTCCCCAATGCACGAGTTGGTCCTGCACGAGGCTGGGCGCTACGATCCACGCCATCTCCTCCAGAGACCACCTCCAGAGAGCTCTGGTTTCATTTCCCAGCCCTAAAAATGGTTGGGGCCACAGCTATTTCTTCAGTGCTCAGATTCTCTGCAGCTGCAGGGTCACTACATCCTGGCACGGCCATAAGCAGCACAACGCTGTGGAACAGGCTGATGGACAAATTCAGACCCTTCATAAGCTCAGAAAATGGGGTAGTAGTTAAAAATTTTAAAAACATGCAATTTTAGAAGATATAGTGCTTTCGAAATTTTGATCCTTGGATGTCTCTGAGGACAAGAATCCGAAACATGAATTTCAAGTCTACAAACCTGAAGCAGAAAAGAGAAGGCACTTAAGTTTTCTTCTGCATTACGCTGTTTATGTGAAATAGTATGCAGAGCAGGTAACTGACCTTTACATCGTCAGGTCCTGATGCTCAGCAGGCCTATGACAAAGTGATCTGGCAGTAAACAAGTCTTATCAGGGCCCCCACAATTAACTGCTGTAACCAGAGAATGTAAATCACTCCAGCCCAGCAGACGTGTGATCCCAATTTGCACCTCATCCAAGTCAACTAGAGCAACATATTTACACAGCCGGGACCTCAGCTGTACCTGCTGTCAGATGAATCCTCACGTTTAATGTAACTGTAAAAGTAGTTCATGTTAAGAGTGGGGGAAAAAAGGTCTTCCTAAGATGGCTTCTAGGAGTCCTAGCAAGCAGCCCACTAGGTCTTCCTCAGGTGAACAACCTGTGAGGCACAGCCTTTCACTCCCCTCTCAAAGATCAATTTTTTACTTCCTAATAGAGAAACCCTGCAGAGTGAAGGGATATTACCTGGGAAGCCACAACTTCCCTCAAGGCTCCTGAAGCAGCAATAATCTTATTTTTCTTGTACAGCTCCTGGCATACATGAACCTAGTGTTAAGCTGGTGCCTAAGGACGCCACTCCAAAACAAATATGAAATGCAAATAACTTATTTAAACTGTAATGCAATCACATTTCTTTTTATAGTAAGCATAAATCTCCTTCTTTATTATAATCACATCTTATCACATATGAAGTAATTTAATACAAGACCTACCTTCCTACACGTTATTGCATTAGGGAAAACAAACTTTTTCAGTGTTATTTATTTCGAGCAGAATCTCCAGGAAGCACTGTGGCTCTGGAAGGAAGGGCTGTGTCCTTCCAGATGTGTAACTCAGAATAAATTCCCTAGCCCCCATTAGGCAGACTGGCTAAATGTCCTATGGTCAGAGCTACCAGTTAGCTAAAAAGCTTCTGAGCAAGCGCTGCAATCTGAGAGGTGGTGAGGGAGAGCCTGAAAGAAGAAAACCAACACATCTTCCAGGAGATGGAAACAGACACCCAAAGCACATCTCTTTCACTGGCACAGCTGCTTGTAAACAGGCTATGAGCAGAAGAGTTTCAAATCAACCCAGAATGAGAAGGGTAAGCAGCAGCACGCTGGCTTGCTGGAGGGAGCACCTCACTCCCAGTAAGAATGAGTCACGACCAGCTCCTGATACCACCACGATTCGAGCCCAGGCTCTGCGGAGCTGCTGTGATCTGCCACTGGTTTGTGAGGAGGGGAGGCTCTGGAAGCAGAAGAGCCCAATCTTGCTTTGTGAGACAGCGCTGCCAGCTGCCACCAGCCAAAGCAAGCAAACAGGGAGTGCTGAGGGAGAGAGGGGAGCGGAAAGCAAAGCCCTGCACTACCGCAGGCATCCAGCCGCCCTGTGCGATGGCCGGCACTGGCTTGTGGTTACCTGCCCTGCTCCTTGTTGCACAACAGGAGACTCCAACAGCTCCTAGCCACTGTGGCACCACGGTTTAGTATGCTATTAGGAACATAGTTTGCAGCCCACATAATAAACACTTTATCCAACTTAGTAAAACAAGCCCTAAGGCAAAATGAGTGTAAACATATGCACAAAACAACTGAGATGTGGACAAATAGTTGACAACGCAAGTATCGAAATTTGCCAAGTGTCATTCTGAAAAGCCCATGACTTTCTAAAACAAGCTATGCTTTTTATCTTTGGTTTACCAAAGATTATATGCAGCAGCCAATATAGTATCAAAGCTTAAACCTCAAGTCACTGCAATCTCCTATCCATCAAAACATTTCCCATGGTTTTATTAGCACTAACAATGAAGTCAATGGGAGAAGAATCTGGCCAAAACACAAACAGATCCCACACGCCATATTTTGCACAAAACGAGCAGAAGACTCTTGTAAAGAAGACAATATCACCTAGCTGGGAGCCACACACGTTGCCTATATATTACCCCCTCCCTCCCCCAGAGAAGGCTGATAAAAAGAAGCTAAAAAGAACATGCAATGCAGTAGAGCAAAACAAAACCAGAGATTAGATGTGCAGATAAAAATAGGCTAAAGCTCAGCATGTCTGCCACTGGTACCAAGTAGAGAGAAGCAGAACTTCTTTCCAATGAAGGGTTGGGGTTCTGAAAACCTGCTGGTGATTTGTCACCACAGCTCCCATTCCCGTCTTCTGAAACCAAATTTAAAAGCTCAAGAAGTGATTTGGAGAGGATACAGTTAACTTTGTTGTTAAGCAGAAGGATGTTTTATGCACCAAATTCAACAACACTGGAGAACCCATCCCATTTTCTCTCTGCTTCTTTACCTGGCCTATGACTTCCCAACAGCACTGATGACTAACAGCTTTGTGGTGCCAAGCAGGAGGTACCTAAGCACACACTGACAGAGAAGTCATTCTGGCCAACAGCGATCCAAAGAGAGAAAGGTTCAGACAAGCCCAGACTCCACTCCTCTGCTTCTCTCCATTCCTGCTCTAAGCCCAAGACCAGTCACCAAATGTTTTCTGTCAGGACCTGGTCCTGGGCAAGCTGCTCTAGGTGGCCCTACTTGAGCAGGGGCTGGACAGGTGGACCCACAGGTTCCAATGTCAGCCACACTGATCACAAGGACACACAGTGTCAGCAGTGAACAACCGATCAGGCAACAAAGAAGCTGAGCTGCTAATAATTTGATATCAAAGAAGCAGGAATCATCCTTCTCTCACTCCTAAGGATGCAACAGAAAAATTACGCCTAGGAAGCTTAAATGATAAAGCTTTATTTTTGTGCAATGGGGGGAAAAAGGTGAACCCAAGAGCTAAACGCAGAATATCTGGAGCACTATCACTGTTCATGTCAAGTTATCTCTATACACCACAATTAACTTCTGATTTATTCATCTTGTCTTTTTATAATGTGACTTTTCCTGAGATATAGCCCCTGCTTTTCATCAATAGAAGACTGAATTATAATCTCTGCCTTTTAACTAGAGTTAACTCTCAAAGCAAAAGCTCTTCCCAGCAAAATCAGGTGTGTGAGGATCAGCTGTGCAAGTCACAGCAAGTTATCTCTGCTGTTGTTCTGCAATAAAGGGATTCTTTCTGCACTGTGGATCCCCAAAGAAACATGGTGTGTAACACCAAGCTGCTTGAGATTCACATCTACTTGCAATGCCTCTGAGACACCAAAGTCTTCCTTTTAAAGTCTTAACTGCAGCACAGTGTAGTGAAACGACTCCAAGCCCGTTTGCAGTGTTCTTCCCTCCTGCACCCTGCAGCATTCGGAATGCCGCAGGCTGACAACACCTTTTTAGAAGTTTATCTGAAACATGCATTTCTCTTTCAATTAACAGCAATAGCACATACAGGAGGAGAACCTCCACGTCACATCGCGGCCCTCTGACCAGCTCCAGACATATCTACAGAAGGCTGCAACGCCAGCGAGACGCATCCTGTCTTTTAGCAGAATGCAGCCTTTGGGAAGGAAGCAGCAGGAAATACAAATAAGATCTTCTATCATTATCCAGCTGCGTAGCCAACTGACAGCTCCATTTCCTCAGGAATATCCCTCCTGGATACGGCCTGAATTGAATCAGAAGATTTGTGTTCTTTTGTAACGACTCCGATGTTTGTAGATTTAATTCCTCTCCATGAACAGGCGTGTGTATGTGTTATCAACACACATGAGTAAGTGTATTATACACTTACACAAACGTGATTTAAACAACATTCATTACCTTTAGAATCAGTAATTCTTCAGCTCAACTTCGTCAGGTTCTAGGGAAGCTGAAGTCTGTCTCACATGTTGTGAAAATGCAGCGCAACAGCTGCGGACATTGGGAATCCCACAAACAAGTTTTAACTTCCAGCACAGCTATGCAGCCATAAGTCTCCTTGACGCTGCTGCCTGGCAGTCCCACCCCACTGCGACTTCTGTGCGTGGATGTTTATAGTATCCATAGCCAGAAGCTGCTTGATGGAGCTTATACTTGTCTAATTACAGCTTAGCAATTATAAGCAGAAATCCAGAGTATAAAAATGAAACATTCTGGGTAGCTACAGAGCGCATCTTCCCAGCACGGAATCCAAGTCCTTAAAGCCCCCTCCGCTGTGCTCCAACGTCACAGACGGTGCCACGTTTTGGAGGAGACCAATGCTACCAGCAGCAGGCTGCAGAATACCATCTTGTAATCCCAAACTTTATTTACAATTGTGACTGCACAGTTTATTCATAGCAAGAAGTGCTTTGAACTTCTAAATGGCCAGGCGGAACAAAATGGTGGAAGTTTCCCCTTTGAATTTGTCAGAGTTTACAGGCTGTCGGTTTAGAAATCGCATTTCTTCGCTAGATGAAGAGGAGAGGCTGCCTGAGGACATTGTTTATTAAAGCCTTTTGTTCAATTTACAAATTGAAACAAATAATTGTGGAGACATTTGCAGCTATGGAAAAAACGTGTTTACAAAGTGGAATAAAATACAGACTAAATACATTTGGATTATACTAGATCAAAACATATGAGTTTCTAACATAGCATAAAAGAACGGTCACCACCGCGAGGACAGAAGGAAAGGCGCCACTGAGTCATGCTTTGTGTAACCATCGGGGCACTTAAAAGATGCCGGAGCCGCACACCCGGAGCACTCAGCATGCGAGGCTGCACAGCGGGCAGCCCTGTGTGTGCCCACCTGCTCCCGTGGACCGCAGGCACTTCTGCAGGGACCAAGCCCCTGCTTCCAGCTGCTGCTCTGTATGAACGGCTCTTGCTCAGGTTTTGCTTGGGTTTGGTTCAGCCTTCCTCACACAGTCTGGCTGTAGAACCAGGCTCATAAAGGGAAAAGCCCCTCAAGCCAGCTCACCTCTCCCTTCCATGAGTGCGCTCCCTTTAACAGTCCTACTTGGCAAGATTGCCATCGCTTGGATGGTGGTTCTGCCGTCTCATACAACTCAGCAGAGTTATTGTGTCCAGAATGCGCTTCTCTAAAAACGTCACCGTCTGTCTGAGCCGACATCCCAACCCAACATCTTCAAACATCACAGACTGCCTTGGCAGTTATTTCAGAAAGGACCTCGTATTTGGCACGGAACGAGGGCAATTATATCAAGAAATCTAGAAGAGCCCCACCAAGGCAGTGGAATTATGTCAGTGGAAAAATGGCATGAGAGGGATGAAGTTCTGCTCCTAAATGTCAGAAAGGCTTATGTAAACAACTATTTCCTACAACGTCTTAATTAATAGGTGATAGAATCAAGCTCTGTCTGTAACACTAACTGGAATTTCCAATAAAAGATATCTATCACCATTTAAAAAAATACGAGGAACAGAACTAATCAACCACGTTCTTCTGGTAGTTTACAAACCAAGTCCAAAGGAAAACAGCCATTACCGCAAACTGAATACGATGACTAAGGAGAGCTTTTGTAGTGCAGGAGTATTTTCTTAACATCAGTAAAATATGTTAACTAATATTATATTTAGCTAGTTGAACTCCTCCAGGGATTAAAGGCCCGCTGTGCCTAACAAAACTTTGTCTTGAAGCAGACCAGCAAATGTTATTTTAGTACAGAGTATTTGATAGCTAATCATGCTATAAAACCATAAAATAAAGTTGTGTTTATTGGTACAATTAATCCCTCCATAGCCCACAAGGCTACATAAGAAAACGGGGGGATGAGGGAGTTCGGGCTGTGGGGATCTGGTGAGAAATGGATTAACGGCAATGGGGAATAACTGGGACTCAAACGGAGGATGTGGGACTATCATATTTACCATTTTAAATTATTATTATTCCAGTTGCAACCAAGAACACATCTCCATCGGGGAGTGGGAGAGAGGGTAAGGCAAATGCTTCACGGAGAAGGGAATTCACTCCCAAGCAGAGCTGAAAGCGTGCTTGAAGATTTACAGCAGCCGGAGCAGCACCAGCACGTCAGTACCCGGCGAGGTCACAGCACAGACGTACACCACGCTGCCCCAGCTCAAATAAATACGGCCCTCAGACAACGCAAACCGAAAGCCATTCCCACCGTTCGCATTTGTTGAAATGTTTTCCAGCTAAGAATAATTTGGAGTAAAGCGCAAAACACTTTGTGATGGAAGAAACATATGCTTGAGATGTAGCTAGCATGTTAATTGTGGTTAATACGTGGATCAAATCAGGAATGTAAACAACACCAACACTCAGAGCCTATGCAGTGACTTCCTATGTTCATTTGTACAGCTTTGGCATTAATAACCGCCAATTGCTTACGATTGCCAAAGGCTTCTCCTGCACTTCAAATACAGGTTATTGTATACTAATGGAGAGCAAATGCTCCTAAGTCAAAATGCCATGTCTTCATCTTGGAACAAAAATAAGCACCTGGGAAAGATAAGCAGAAAGCTATGCAAGTTTTCCTGAAGTGCAGTGTTAACAGTGCTTTGCACCAGCACAACCAGCCAGGAGCATAAGGAGGCGAACTGCAAATGCCTTCGGAAGGCCTTTGGGAATTACATTTTACACGCTAACAGCTATAAACCTCCAGTGATTTACATACTGATCCATGGACTGAGAATTGCCTTTGGTGTAACAGAGCATTCCCGCAGAGCCAGCAGCCCAAGGCTGAGCTGGGGGACACCTCCTGGGCCTCGGCCCTCCCTGCCTGGTGGCTCTTACGTAGATTTTGCAGCAGAAGTGATTTGTGTTTCTGAGGGTGATTAACCACATATAAATCATTCTCTCATATCTAAGAAGTGCCTATCATCATGATGACAAAAAGGAGAAATTGATGATAAACAACATATAATGTGTTTTTTTATTCTTTATCTTCAGCTACAAACTGGATTAAATACATGCAAATTCTGCTGACCCCACCTCCTGTTCCCAAATGGGATTTGCAATCACTGTTTTCTGTTCCCACAGCACACCATGCAGAGCGCTTTGTAAGCACAGAACAGAGGGCACACAGCCCCCACGCCCCGAGCTGCAGGTCAGAAACCAGAGGTGGTGGCAGTGACACCCACCTGCCCAAGGGAAGGCCACAGCGAGGCAGGGATGGCCACGGTCCTGGGAGCTGCTGCTGATATCGGCCCGCTGATGAAGCCAACGCCAGAGACAGTTAATGTGCAAGAAGAATTGGTACACAGTGATTATCCTAAAACAAATCGTGTAATGGAACCATTGCATTATTTCAAAAGGTAAAAAAAAAAACAACTTGCGGGATGGAAATAAACGCAACTTTTTAAATGAACCTAATAACATGAAAGTAATGAGTTTGGAAAACAGATGTGGACAAAGGAAAGAAAAGGCTACAGTACACTCCATGCAATCTGGGAAGGAATGATAAAAAAAATTTACAAGCTGTTTCGAGTCCCGAATCAAAAGGGTAATCAAGGCAGGCTGAGCTGTGAGTGGGAAGGGTAGGGCACCCTGCAGCAGAGACTAAGCAGAACACCTCGCCCTTCTTTACTGTACGGCGAGGCTTTCCTGCAGTGCTGGAGCTCCAGCCTAATTCCTGGCACACTGTGCACACACAACACTGTGTGCTGTAAGGCCTCACCACCCCTTCTTTTCCCTGCATTGGTTTGATCTTTTGCTTTCTGCTAAAGCAGCCAACTGCTCGTGTACTTTTGTCACAGAGAAACGCTGGGGCAAGAGGTGAAAGAGAAGGGGAAAAAAATCAAATCAAAAGGTAATGTAATAGCCTAAAGAAAGATACCTCATTACAAGGCAAGTACACACACAGATTGTTTCCATGATGCCCAGTTGCCTCTCCTGTTAATCATGATTTATGGTAACATCGATGCAAGAGACCCATTGGTTAGCAAAACCATGTTACTCTGTACAAAGTGGCTTCTCAAAATGGCACTGTGAGAAAGCTCTCCTCTGCAGTTGTTTTACTTTGCTTCTGAAAGCTTTCAAATTGAACTGCTAAAGTTCAGCCAGCATCTAATTTTAACCGTGAGTTCCAGGAGAGAGCAAAGCTGGTGGGAAGATTACAGAGTTCCTTGAAGCTCTGACCTACAACAGGAAGAGAGTTGTCAGCCTTCATGTCTCTCACTCCAAATCCCAAGGGAAACAACACTGGCAGAATGTTTTATAACACGTTCCCACTGTAAAAATCTGTATTTGAGAAATATGATGCTTGCTCACTCCTTCTCCTAGACCTTTGGTGTGTCAGTAAAAACAGATGACCTTAAATGAGTAATTTTAGTTTTGCCTTTGCACTGCAGTTGGGATACTCAGGGCTGACGGGGGTCTGTTTACGGAATCACGGGGAACCAACACTATACAAGAGCAACCCATGGGCCCACACCTTTAAAATACCAGCAAGGAGCTGGCAACTTGTAGCAGGGTAATAACGCCTTTTTTCTGCCTTCTCAGGTGAACTGCACAATTTGAGAGATACCCACACAGAAGGCTGCAGTCTGTGATAGTCATAAGGAAGGCTTCTGTCAAAGGGCCAAAAAGCAGCATCTGTTAAAAAGCTCAGGAAAGAGAAATTAAAAACAAAGTAATTGGTCTATGATATGTCAGCTAGTGAAATCAGGTACGTTTTCCCTGCCAGTCACGCATTTCACCAGCGCAGTGGTACAGCCCAGGCCCACCAATACCACGGGTCTGAAGGATCAGGATTTCAGGTGTTGCAAAACAGCACAGAGCGAAGCCGGAACACCACTGAGAAACCAAACACGCTCCCATTCTGCCAGCGGAGAACTTCTTTCCTGACAGTAATGAAGGTGTGGTGACAAATAACCAATAACAGGACCGGATATGAATAATAAATACTGGGAAACTGTTATTCCAGTAATGGGACTTCAAGTGCAGGGACAGCTAAAGGAATTCAGTCACCCTGGAAACTGGAACAACTTAAAAAACTTTTTTCCTCTCGTGTTCACTTCTCAGCACTTCGGCCCCTGGGAACGATCCCTGGAGCCCCAGCTGAAGTGCAGCAGGGAGCAGCAATGCCTACCTGCAACTGGGAGCAGCCCCGGCCGGTGGGCACTAGGATGAGGACAGTGACACAAACCACCCCAACGCCTCACCAGGGCTCGTTTTAATGTTGTGGACTCTCTAGCCTCAAACCAGCAGGGCAAGGCCTCACGAGGCTTCTGCAGTGCCTAGCAGCTTTGTGGCTCAGTGCTGGCTCGGGAGTTGGTACACATGCACGGCCACGGGGTGAGCAAGGACGAGAGCAGCTTCCTGAACTTCCTCCTCCATTCCTTCGGATAATGAAAAACAGAAACACCATTCTGGGACTCAGAGGCGTTCCGAATGATCCAACAGTTGTTACAGATCTCATGTTATCTGCTGCTGACCCGAAATTGAGACGTCTCTTAGTCGGGGATGATGATTTTTGCGCTCATGAATAATTAGTTTTGCCGGTTTAAGGAAAAAAAAAAACTTATCTTCTAATCAGAATCTAAATGAAAAATAGCTAAAAGCCATTCCCTAACATCTGCCAGCATAGATAGACTTACAAATAAAAATGAAGAGGTATAGTCTCATCTCAGGGAATTACGTGTTCAAATCCTCACGTATGGAGATGAGAATGTAAGTGTTAACGTTCAGAGTCCCCTGCTGCATAGTCCAGGCATTAGGATGGCTTAATGAGTCACTGTCTGAAACCAACAGCAAGCTGAAGTTCCTCTCTCTCTCTCTCTCACACACACACACACACACTCATTTAATTTTGTGTATAATTACTCAGTTCTGAGTAATGACAATTTATTAGTTTTTTCCCATCAAATGCACAAGTTGCTAATGTACAACATGTTGGGATTACATGATGCTCCTTCCAGAAGGCTGCAGTCATTAGCGTACCAAGTGTTAAACGTAACCATTCCTTTTATTCCCCTCATCACTGTGTGAATATATTTTTGAAGTGAACTTAGTGGCAGATTTTTCGAACCAGGGGATCCATCCATGAGGGCGAGAGTGCAGTTCAATATCCACAATTATAGCCTGTACAAATGATCAACGTTTACTTACAGCCAAAGTGCGGCCAAAAGACAGCCCTGTCTTAAAGGAGCAATTGAAGAGCAATAATTTTTGTTTTGTATTTAATACAAAATATACTGCTATAGCATTTCAGAAAAAATAAAAGCTCGTCCGCCACAGTATCCAACTCAGCTCCTGGTCAGTTTCATAGGCAGCTGGCTGCAACATAAAGAGCAGGAAACGTGGGCAACAAAACACTAAAGAATGACACTGTGTGCTGGCTCAGGAGTGCATTAGTTTTGACCTTTTCCTTGTATAATATGGCCATGAGGAAAGACAAATGCACCCCACAGCAGTTAGGGTGCTCAGAACAGAGCTGCTCCTGTATCACAGCACTCAGAGTGCCTTGGGAGGCCCAGACCATTGATGTCAGGGAGATGGGAAGTCGGCAGATCCATCTCCAGCACACAGTTTGAGGCTTTGTTTGAGAATGCAGTTTGTCCTCAAACCAATACGACTTAGAGAAACCTCGTACTTGTTGCTAGGATTAATTAAGTATGCTGTTTTCCCTCATTAGTGTTACAAAACGGCACCAAGACCATAGAGGAAAAACATGGGGACGAGGAGCACTCACACGGCCACACTCAGAGGAGGACTGACAACAGCCCCATAGGCCCCACCAGCGCCTGTGGGGAGCAGGAGCCGCCGGCACCTCGCTGGGACATCACCCCTGCAGCCACAGAGCTGTGTGCATGACCCATTGCATGGCTCCTACATTCTGATGGGAAGTGCTGTGACAAGGCCACTGCTCCCATCCTTCCCTACAGCCCCTGCACGTCCAACATGGCAATGCCTGGCGCAGCACCCAGAGCCCCCAGCTCCTGCACTGAGGCAGACCCTGCACAGTGGGCTCAGCCCCCCAGCAGGCCCGGCTGCAGCAGCAGGCCCAGCTACCAGCGGCGAGCGGGCCGAGCAGCCGCCCCATTCCCATGCCTCTTTTATTTACCCACTTCTATTTTAGAACGCAGCCCGTTCCCTGGCCCTCCCCGGAGCCCGGGTTATGTGAACGCGCGGGTGCCAAGCGGGGAGGCGTGGCGCGGCCATGACATCTCCTGACGTACTGTGTGGTCAAGGAGCTGGGGCTGGGGGGCCTGAACGAGGGCCAAGCCTTGCACTTCAGCTTCCTGACCTGGCAGCCATTCAGAGGGACCCTGCTAAGTGCTATTTCCTAAATACACTAGCTTTTCATAACAATCTTACCACATTGCTTTCCTTTACAAGCTCTCTTAAAAGAGAACTGGACTCCTTCTGGTTAATCTACACAGACTGCATTTGGAAGCCATCAGAAACTGAACTCTAAACAAAACGTTATTAATGTGTTGTAATCTGCCCTCAATGTTCCAGATGAAAAGAAAATGTTTTATAGTTTTGGAGTATACATTTTAATTGCCTTTTAAGAGTGCATATACTTTTAGTGCTCTCTGTTATAAAACTGCAGTATCTGTTTCTTGATAACTGTTGAATGATCTCAGCTATTTTTATTAGGTTTTCTCCCCCACCCCGGTCCCCTTCCTTAAGCTACCACCACTGTAAGGCTTTTTCAGACCCTTTCTGATACTGGGCTGGCAAACAGTTTGAGCCTAAGATAAACTCCATTATAAACAACTTCTTTACAACATCCCCTCACCGTAAAAACACTTGGATCCAGAAAATTAGTTCTCTAAATGAACTTAGAATCCTGCTACTTTTGGTAACAGCCTGATCCAAATAAAGGCTGAACCAAGTCCTGCCCCTCCCCAGCTCACTCTCATCGCCGCTGGGATCTCCTGGCTCAGGAACAAACCCACCAGGGCCAGGGCCGTGCCCCCGTGTGGCCAAAGCCCCATGCAGAGACCCCAGCAGTGGGACCTGATGGGGCTCTGAGCCTCCAAGCTGCCATGGGGAGGTGTGGGGAGCAGGGAGTGGGTCTGGGTGTCAGCACAGCCCTGCTGCCGGGCGCTGAGGTCTCTGAGGGATCACAGAGCCACCTGGCACAGTTTCCAAGTGTCCCCTTATTAGGAAAGTACTTGATAAAAATAAACAGAAATCCAAGCTCATAGAACCGAACTTGGGTTTTGTTGGTCACAAAGCTGCAGTTTCAACAAATGATGGGAACCATTAAAGATGCTGTTTCAGGAAAAATCAGGCATCTGGACATCACTGTTACTGCATTTGTACCAACAACGCGCTGCAGAGGGGCGGATCTCGCTAGCCAGTGCCAGATATGCACACCTGGAAATACCCAAGCTTGCTCTCCCAGTATTCCACTCTTACACACCTTCAGTATTAGTCTCGGGACAATTAACTTTCTCAATCCCCAACATTAACCAACTCTTCGTGTTATGTGTCTGACACCTCCCCAGTACCTTTCTGACGTGCAAGATGCTATTACTTGATACAAGGCAGGCAGGCTATTTCTCGGTTGGAACTGCATGCAGTGCTTGGAGCACATCCACTTCTCCAAGTTTCCCTCTTATGCAATTAAAATATTTTAAATGGCAAAGCCCCTCTCTCATGTTGGACCGGGATTCACATACTGCATGTAAACTGCAGTTTATCGTTGTTCTTTGAGTTCTTTTTATCTCCAAAATTATCAGCGCTTGTAATTTTTTATGTTGTTTTTAAAAATATTTTTCAGTATGCAGATGTGCTTGTGAAGATTAATGGACTGGGAACGCTGAAATCTTGTATTAATCAACTACAGAGAAGGCAACTGCTAAGTAAAATTTTCCACAGCGCTGCACACATGAGTTTAACCGGCAGCAGCACGGGCTGCACAGAGAACATCCCTCATCTTGGAGGACTCCTCCTGAGCTGCTTCAATGCAGGTTTTGTGGAGATACTGCTCATGGACGACCGGCTGCTGTGCCCTACCTGAACACCAAGCAAGTCTCACCACCAGCACACAGGCTCTGTTCACTACTCAATGAGCCAGCTGGGCTTTGGGCATGGTGCTGGCAGGAGCCACCCAGCAGTGCCAGCAGTGCCAGCAGTGCCAGCAGTGCTGTGCCTCCGACCAGCAGAGCTGTCCTGGCAGTTGCACTCCCGCCCCACCAGCAGTGCTTCACATGCACATGACGTGTGATGAGGAGCTCGCTGCCTGTAGCACGATGACGCAGACAGACCCCACCCCAAACAATGACTGAAATTCAGCCTGTGTGCGTGCATACATTTAATTAATGACTATGTTAACTGCACCAATTTTGTTACTAATTGGATCCGTTTAAACCTGCTACATGAGAGTAACTTGGCAGGCAAAAATGTTACCGTAATTACAAAAACAAATGGTTCCTTGAATGAAGTAATTCCACCAATTAAGTAATTCTGCCATGTGTGAAGCAAACCCTACCTTTGCCATTTGTGTGTTTTTGACTCATTTTCAGCACTGTGCTACTCCTCACTTCATCTGCACACAAAATCCAGCACCATTACTCACTGCAGTCATTTCTGAGGGTGGGTCTATTCACGCTGGTTGAAATAACTGAATGGAAGTGATGGAAAAAGAAGTTCTGTGAAAGGGTCCTGATAAAAGGAACACCTACTGAAGCTTTCAGACGTTGCTTTTGGTACAAACCTTTGAGGTTTGCGCAGTCTGATTACAGTTTAAAGACTAGCAAGTCTTGCCTCAAACATCTGTACTTGGAATGACTACAGAAGACAGAACTTCACTCCAGAAGCACAAATGTTCAAACAGCTCTGCATCTGCCAAAACCAGGCAGGGCTGGGCATCTCACAAGCAAACCTTGCTTTCACTGTCACGTTACACAGTGTGGGCAATGACAAAGCTACGATGGGCTCTTCTCACCAACAGGTAATAACAAGGTCAGCTGAAACCACCACACGGAGTACACGTGAATGAATAAAAAGGCAAAGAAATACTCTACTTCCAAATTTTAGTTTCCCGTAACAGACGGAAATTATATAATTTTAAAAATTAAAACAAAGCAAAACAACAAACAATTCTTGACAAGCTGCACATTAATACTGATTGAGCACTTCCTATAGGCAGCACCAATCCTCCAGCGTTCTCTTCTGGGAAGAAGTTACAGAGCTCCGTGTGAAGCAAAGGAAAGCACAGGGATGATGCAGTGATCTCTGCATCACACGGCCCCATGGCAAGGCTCTCACTGCCACCACGTCCGTCATGCAAGATTTCATGGAAAACTGTGGACGTCAAATAATGTTCCACCTCTTGTTAGTATTAAGAGGCCATCTCAATGTGTAACGCTGAGCATCAGGCAGAAGCAGATAAACCACAAAACACTGCCGTTTGTAAAGGAGCACTGCTTGGGAAATAACCTTTTGAGCCACTGGAAAAATCCCGAGTTCAACCAGCTTTATTTCCAGTACAAAAGCAATGTGATTTTTCCCATCAGAAATCAGATGAAGTCAATTAAGATCTGCCAGTGATGGGAATTCTTAACTTGTGGCATAAATAGCATCTCCATCTGATAACTGTCTAAAGAAATGCTACTGAGGAGCTCTTCTCACCTTGACTCATACATTATTCACTTTCTTTTCTTTCTCTGAGATTTAATCTGAATTGTTTTAAGGTTAAGGTGAATATTAATTCAAAATAAAACCACAATGTAAGAAAGCAGAATCAGAGGGGGAACTATAGATCAGAAACAGTCCTGCGATGGCAGCCGGCTCTGCCCTCCTCTCTGCGCTCCTTCCATGATCCTACCACACCAATGAGGAGGGAAAAAGAGATTAATTACATGAGACCACAGATGAGAAAAACGGAGATACAGTAACTTCTGAATACAATGTTGGTGCTAAGTGGGATCCAGGACAGCTCTCAATTAGTGATTTAGAAAATACTTGAAAAGCAAGGCTGCTGGAGAGAAACAGGCTCATGCAGAGATAGGATGTTACTCTCATTTATCCGCAGATCATTCCTGCTGACTTCTTTCTGGCAGCTGAAAATACATTCAGACTATCTGAGGACAGGTTCCAAAATTTAAGATCCCCTCTGTCAACAGCTAGGTGATCATCTCGCCTGCAATATCTAGATGGATCAGCTAACCTTCCTCTTCTGTTTTAGTATCAATGATATTTTCTTGATGACTATTCCAGGTACTACAGATATTTGTGTATAGGCTGTAATCCTGGGTCTCTTAAATCAGGAAAGCACTATTTCAATCATCTCACTATGGCATGAGTCTTTCCAGTACAGAAAAAAAAACACACAAGGGCAGCAGAAGTAATAAATAAGGATTCCTGGCCAGAAACCAAATACTGTCATGCAAAAGACTAACTGGGGTATCCCTGCTTCTCACCAATGGCACAGCTAAGAGCTAAGCAAAAAGCAGGTCACTGGGGGAGCGCAGAGCAACAAGCAGACTGCTTCTCTCAACCGGGAGAAGAAGCCCTTGGTAAACACAGAAGGTAACCTCCAAAAGAGACAAAATTCAAACATTTGCCCTCAGAATCCGGGCTTCTGTTCCTCTTTCAGTGCTACCTCCTGCAGGCTCACAGCTTACCAATGCCAGGAGTCTCAGGGCAAGCACTGCTGCTCCGAGGTCTGGGCGCTCAGGCACCCGCTGACCCAGCCCAGCTCTCCTGGGCCCGCAGCACAGCAATGCTCCTTTTGAACACAGCCATGTTTTGAAAGGTCATGTTGTAAAGTCATTCGATTAAAATAGTAATAAAAGAGTAAACATTAACTCACAGTTTTTCCTTAGGTCTTTCTTATTTCCAGTTGGTATCATTTCTCCCAGACTAAGTTGCAGCTTTTGAGTCTGCAAGTTTATCTTGATTAAAAATCTCAACTTCTCAGTTTTCAGCATAAGGAAACTCATGTCCTTCCATTCAAAAATACCTGCTCCTTGCTCTCCTAGCTCCCACGGTATTGTGACTGCAGCCATCATGGATTGCTCATATTATTGCCACTGCAAAAGTACCCTGAAACATGGCTAAGTAGTCACAGTACAGGAAACACTTTTCCACACTCACTTTCCTGGCACATCCTGGTGCACATCATGCAGCTGGTGGGATCCTGCAAACACACCGAGTCCTCCAAATCACTCAAGCTTCAATCACTTTTACCCAACAAGAGTTTGCAGAGAATGCAAACACAAAACGCTGTCTTAAAAGAGAAACTGAGACCAAGCTACAAGCAAAAAAACCACTGGGCAGATCTGGACAGCTGTACATCGGCCCTGCAGACACTGCTTTGCTCCTGGTTAAAGATAAGGATGCTTTGTTTCATTTTAGGACGGAACTTTCATTTTCTGATTGTCAACCAGATCTCTGTATTACATGACTAGAAAGCCAAAGTTCAGTTTTGTGAGCAATTTATCAAAACCAGTCTACCTCTGGAGGATGAGGAAAGGAAAAAGAAGCTTGGAATGGCTTTAATTGAAATTTAATTTATATGAGCACATGCCATGCCACCCAACCTGGCTGCAAAGGACGGCCATGGGGAGAGGCAACCCTGCAGGCCCAAGGGGAGGTCAGGGAAAAGTTTGCTGATGGTGTGAAGCCAATGCAGGGCAGCTCTCCAGCTCCTCTGCGAGGAAAATCGCCATGGACCATCCAGACCCTACACGGGCACCGGCGTTTTTCATGGTGACAGGCAATTCAGGAAAGGAAATGCAAATAAAAACCAGCAAAAAAGCAGCAAGATAAAGGAGATCAAACAACAAATTGCTTGTTGCATTCTTGTTTTTTATCTCAGAGAAATGCTGGAGGATAACAAATGTCCCCTGCAAGTGCCACGGTGCGCATCTGCGTGCCCGCAGAGCAGCTCGAGGCTGCCCCACCGCCTACAGAGCACAGAGAGAACTCTTCAAGTGTGTCTATTGGCCTGGAACAGGATGTCTAAGCAGAAACTGTAATATTTGGCACATAGTTTGCTGTATTCAAACAGTTAAGCTATGTCCTATAAAGATAAAAATCTCCACTTTTATTATTTTGTAAGGCTGCCTAACAAATGAGGATCCAGCTGTAATTGTAACATTCCAAGCTGTGAAGGCGCCAAGTTTTACTAACTATAATTTAACTGGTCCAGTTGATGCAGTCCAAATTCTTGTTTGGATAATCAGCCTTTGTTTAAATATGTACAAAAAAAAGAGCATAGGCCAGCACTAGCCTCCGGGCATGTCATGTGAGCTTATTACCCCGAAGCTTGCAGTAGCAGACACTCATGCACAAGAGGAGGATTATTTTGCCAGTATTACTGTTACGGTAACATATAATCAGACCTTCTTCCCCTGCCCCCCCACCCCTTTTCTCCTCCTTTTTTCCCCCTCCACAATTCACAAGTCTTCTTTCCAAGTTCAAATAAAGTTTAAAGGTGAAAAGGTCGAGAAAGTTTCATGACTGGCTGTTGAAAGAGGGAGAAATAAGCAGGGTCTCCAAGTTTGCGTACACTAAAAGCTCAACAATTTCATATTTTGCTGCAATTCATAACTGTACAAATCCCTTTTGTTCAATCTGTTTGGACTGAAATTAAACACTTGTTAATAATTTATAACTTAATATAATTAGAAAATAACACTAACTGTCAAGCAGCTATATTCAGTGCATAAAGCAACTCGAGTGGCTTATTAGCTTATTTGTCAGAGCAACAATTTCTATATATTTCAGCTCATTTCTGATGATGGGAAGAGCAGTTAGGGAGCCACCCAGCTTGCTTGGAAATCATTTATCCACCAGCTGGGAGCAATTCCCAAATTGCTGCACCTCACCCACATCCAAGTGATGCTGGCTCACTTCAAAAGCAGCTTAAGGGTGACTTTGGGAGGTGCCTGAGCAGGCGGGGAGCAGGGATGGCCAAAGCATTACCTTCCGCACAGACAAAAAACGCATCCCACAGCACAGCGCTGCACGTCGTCTGCTATAAATGCTGTGTCTGAATGGAAGAGAATCAGTGCTTGGCCAACAAGCTGGCAGTCAAAAAGAGCCACTTAGAACAGAAAATTCTTCACTCCTCACACATGCTGCTAACGCACCTTGGCTCAGTAAAGCACCGTGGCCAGGCACAGGGCTACGTTACGATGCTGAAGGTGCTGCCTTCCTCATAGCTAACCACAAACAGGAAATGCTGTTTGCTGTTGTTTGCCTTTGTTTTTTGCTTTCCCTGATGAGTAAAATCAAATTCTAAGATATTACAGGCTGTAGTTCTACCAGAAAGCAGAATGTGCCCAATGCTGGGCAGTTTGGGTACCTGCCTCCCATTAAGTATCAAAATACCAGAATAGCCTCCAGATCTTACATTTCCCCTAAGTCTTCAATAATATTAAAGAAATCTATGACGTTCAGGTGGAACAAAGCAACTTCAACTGTGAATACCGAGCTGGAACCTCCACTGATCCATGTAATCTCCCTACCATCGTGTCAACGTTCACCAGACGCAGTATCAAGTCCAGCTGAGATAAAAGTTGCCTTTTAAGCATTCGTTATAACTGATAAGCTAACTGCTATGACCCTCTGACATCGAAGATCACTTTTATCTTTTCTTAATTGCTTCTCTCTACCTGTGAGTAGCTATGCCAATTCCACTGTCAGAAAGCATCAGATTTAAGTATAAAAAACAAGGAAGTTCAGATTAAAAATTAGTATGTGGTCTCAATTCAGCCAAGTCTGCCCAGACCCTGAGCACACAGCGCACACTGACTTGAAGTCAGCAGTGCCAGAACAACTGCTGTTAGTTAGGGGTGTGCTCACTTGTTTTCATCTATTTATCTGATTTCGTTTCTGATTTACTTACTGAACAGGTCTCCTGTATTTTCGCTCCTTTCAACTCCTCCTCCTCCTCCTGGTTTCTTCTGTCCTAACTCCTGTCATCTGAAGGCTGCTCATGTCTGGCCACAGAGCAGCCATATCTGCACCCAAAGCCACCAGGGATCACCTCTGCTCCTCCTCACACACTGCTCCTCTTCCTAAGATGTTTGGTTGCCATGTTTTGCTGGTATTTACTGTCCACCTTTCTGAAATATTTCAAGGAAGGAGATTAGGACTTCACAAATGGTGCCTAATGAGGAACCAGATGATGTCCTTCTGGCTAATTAGTGTGGGTCCCTATAATTCTTCTTCCTTTAATTCTTTAATCATTAGTTTAGTAGGAAAGGTTTCCTTTTTTTTTCCCAACAGACTCTTGTAAAACACATGGAAGAAGATAGGAATCTATACAATTGACCTGTAACATATTTTTACTTGAGAAAGGATTACAGGACTGGATCTTAACATTATATACCTAAAACCGTTTCTTGTTCCTCTGCCTTTATAGTTCCAAAAAAAAAGTGCATTTTGGAGACAAAGGCCTTATCCTCTTAAGTGCTGCAGATCTCATGCCAATCTCCCAGTATAAAGCAGACTGCAGACCTATACCCAAGAGGAATGGTGTTGGAAAGATTAGATTTTCCACCACAAAATCAAACCGTTGTGTGGTGAGCCATACCAGCTTCAGCACCACCTTCCTCCTCAGTGCTTGTTCACCATGGGGAAACAACCACCCCACATCCTCTGCTCCACAATGGAAGTTGTTTTGTCACTCATCTCTTCTTGCCAGCCTGTTTTTCCATGTGTAAAATTTCCACAGTTGCCTCACGTGTCTGAAACTAGGGAGGAATGGCAACTGAGAGCTATAGATTTATCTATTTTTTCCTTATTCTGTACAGTTTTGCAGTATAGGAAATGGCACACGTAGCGCTTGGCAAACAAAGTTCCTTCTCATTTATGGTGTCATACAGACCAAAGCAGTACGAGTGACAGTGAACGGAGAGAACGTACCTGGATGGAAGAGCCCCTCCAAATCAGCAGGGTACTTTTTAGAGTTGTCTGTCACAGATGTGTGCTTCTAATAGCAATAATATGTTATGGGGGGTTAATTTTGCTAAGAGTCCAGCAGCTCAACAAAGAAGGGAGGAAACTTTCCTGAAGTACCATTTGGTAGAAAGGTATTTTATCAATCATCCCCCATATTAGAAAGCACAGATTTTCAGGATATTTCAAAATCCTTTGCCAGTAATCAAGTAGGACATGCAAGGAAAGGAGAGAAACATAGACTTAATACAATGTAACTGCTGAGGATTAAATTTTAACACCAGCAAAGCCACACACAAAAAGAATGAATTCAAGAGTGGGAAGATTAAACCTGCATGTAGTCAGCTCGGATTGGTATGCTACAGATGGAAACTTTCTTGACAACACACATTTTAAATTCCAGTTATGATGTACTATGATTAAATATTCTTACCATTTTTGAGTACAGAGCTTTTTTCCTACTGGCTGCTGTAGCACAAAAGTCTCCTCTTGCAAACACAGAACTACCAAAAAAGTGCAGGTAAGAGCCATTTAGGTTTCCAGCAAAGACATATAAAAGCAAACAGCTAATGGACATCCAGAGTAGTGAAATCATTTCTGCAAAATCCATTAGTTACTGAAAGTTCTGCAGGGCTCGGTTTTACAGTAAAACCTGTAAAAACTCAGTATCCAGTTTCTCTACTGGGACACCGAGGTGCGAAGATCCAAATGACGCTGGCACTGAATGTGTATATTTGAACCTTTTGAACTCCATCTGCCCTTCATAAATTACTTTACCACCAGGCTTTAACACGTTTCTAGCCTACTGTGCTGCAAAAATACAGACTCATTAAAATAACTGCAAATGCAACTAACTTCATCACACCTCCAGCGGAATCTGCCCTTGTTCAAAAAGATGCACCGCTCCATCAGAGCTGCAGCAGAAAGCAGCTTCCTGCTCCTCTGCTGAAATAACATCTGCCTTCACTAGTGAAAACACAGCACCGGACCCCGCTCCCCAAACTCAAAACCACTTAAGGTGAATAAAAATTGCACTGCACAGAAAAAAAAGACCACTGCTCCTTTCCATCTGGAAACATTGTCAAATGGGAGCAAATGCCACGAAACTCCCAACTGACACAAGAACATAATTCTGCATCTCACATGCTCAGCACCAACTAGCAGCAGTGCTCTGCTCAACGTAGGGAAAAGCACCGGGGTGACGACAGAGCTGGAGGAGCAGCACCCAGACCCAGCTCCAGCATCACCCTGAGGTGAGGAGCTGTTTGCCCACATGCCACCCAGGTGCTGCCCTGCCGCACAGCGGGGAGAGCAGCGCCCAAACTGCGCTCTGCAAAGCTGTGCCTCGGCCCAATACCTTCATATCACTCGGATCTGTAACAGTTGCATTTTTAAACAACACGGATCGTGGGTCTCCACCTAAAACCTGGTGCTGGGTACTTGGCAAGCACACGAGCAGCCAGCCTTTCCCCGGCAAGCTGACAGCGTTGCAGGGAGCTGCAGACAAGCAGGCAGCCCAGCTGCGGGAGCACAGCGCGAGCTTCCTGCTGCTGGACACAGCGCACAGCGAGCGGATTCCTCATCATTATTTTTGAGACTGTCAGCATGTTTGTAGACAGTCAATCATAGGGATTTAGGAGAAAAACGATGACTTTATTTGAAGTCCAGGAAGGACAGGAAGGCTGGCTCGCAAATGAGACGCTGCATTGTCATAAGCAAAACAATCTGCAAAAAAGATGTTGCCTTCTCCTACACCTCTCCTGCCTGCAGAGAGAGCTCAGCATTCAGAGCCGTGCGCCTGCCAAGTCCTCTGCACAGAACTCTCCAGCTCCAGCTCCTGCTCCGCACTCAGAAGGATCCTCCTGCCTGTGCTGTGGGTTTCTCCCTTAAAAACCAAGCAACTGCCCATCTTCCTCTCAGCGGAAAGCTGAGGAATAATTAATGTCCCAGTGTGCTTCTGAGAGGTCACACAGTACCAAAATACCGCTCCTCTCTTTGGATCAAGATGTTGCTGTGCTGTATCTGGACGCACTTCACTGCCCTCGGAGCAGCAGAGGGGCCGTGGTGCTGTGCCTGGGTCACCTCGGGTCTCCTGCACCGAACGTGCCCTGGGGCTGGGTGAGCACAGCAACTCCAAAAGCAGAGCACATGCCCCTGGTACATAACATGCTCTGACTCGCAGAACAACAAGAAAAAAGGATCGCTGATTATTTTTGGTAATGGATGGCTTTTAGAGGGACAGAATACACTTATGCATTTCTTTAAGCCCCAAACAGCAAGTGATTTCGGACAATGGGCTCGTGTGAAGTGCGGCCTGCCTGTCAGAAAGGCTTAGAAGGAGTGCAGGGGCTGAGCTCTCTATTCACACTGAAGGCAGCCCAGCAAAACTGCTTGCACTGACACCAGTGGGGTCAGACTGCATCTGCATGGGGCCACCACCTCTGCAATGTGTGTGGAAAGGACCCAAACGTTTGCAGCTCTTTATTCTCTTCCCCAAGCATGGATGGTTTCGCTTCTCTTGCTCAGAAATGAGCTGTCCTTATTTGCAGACCTCCCTGGTTTGTCAGCGAACCTCCAGAGGGTCTCTTTGGAAGGTTTTACACAGCTCAGCTCAGCTGGGGGAGGCAGCTATAAAGAAGTCCAACCACCAGAAGGCTCGTCAGCATTTGTTTAAATGTATTACAAAAATAACTCAGGTGGTTTCAAGTAATCCAAGTATCTCACAGCCATACATAGGATTTACAGTCATTACACCTCATAGGATAGGAAGTACCTGCATTTCTGATACAAACCCAACAACAGACAAGGAACCCAAACCAAATCACAGCAACGACCCTCCCCCAACCCCAACACACACAATTCAGCTGTTTCAGAAAGAAAATGCATGCACAGCCACATCTGTATCCCTCAAAACTGGGCGGTTTTGGAGGTGTGTGCAGCATCAATCGGTGACACAGACTGATCTCAGCTGCAGGTTCAGCTGCTGGCACCTCCAGAGCAGCAGAGATCAGCCCTGCCTGATGCCAGCGTTACGTCACATCGTTACATAATGGGTAGCAAAATGGTAATTTACAAGAAGGCAAATCCAGAGCTTCTTTCTTAGAAGCCAGTGATATTGTACAACACATTACATAATGGTGCCATAAACAAATTGATTATTATTTTATCTTATGTCATTTTGGTTTATGTTTCGTTTCACTAGCTGGTCAGCGTAGAGACAAGGAAAAATAGGCTGCTGGTGAAGTCCGAGCTCACAGCAGCAGAGCTCAGGTTTTCAGATGAAACAAGAAGCTGATTACACATGCACCGCGTATACCAGTCGCTAAGCGCTCCTGGATTGGAGGGATAAGATACTCTCTTTGCTTATTACTGCCTTCTTGATCCAAAGAGATTTAAGCAACTGTTTTCAATTAGATGTTTTTAAGCTAGTAAAACTCCATCCATAAAGACATATTTATAGAACAACTTAAAACTAGAAGAATTAAAATGACTACAAAACTGATGAATTCCATCCCCCCATCCCCCAGAATCATTTACTGACCATTAACGAGCAAAAAGCACTGCAATTTTAAGAATTAATCCACTGCCGCAAAATTAAATCAGATACACTAGTAGGGATAATGGCAAACTGGTGGCTCCAGCGCTGTCAGTTTACGGGTGATACAAGTTCAAGTCGTCTGTGCTAGTGGCCACTCTGTTGGAACAAACATGAACATAAAAGGTAACATTAAAAGTGCAGCAGCACCAACGGGAAGCAGTTCTGTCACGGAGGACGCAGGCTTGTGAAAAGCAGCACAGGGAAATATCACATTGAATAAATTATCTGCCTGGTTCTGAGACCGCCAGACATCAGCGCATGGGAACAAAGGAAGACGAGGAGAGAAGAGCAAATGAGGGAAATGAAGTTCATTTCCCTTAAATTCCTGAACACAAGTCCAGCAGTGTGGCTTTGCTACACATGACTGCTTTCGTCTCCGACAACCTATGACGAATACTCTGAGATTTACAGAAACAAAACTGAGCTTTCAGAGTTTTCATCTGACAGCTGCTTAAACAAAATTTGCCTAAAAACCTCTGCAGCATGTGACCGTGGTACCCGCGGGAGGAGCTGCCTCCTGCTCCATGCCCGGGCAACGGGAAGGGGCAGCACCAGCTGAGCACACACCCACCACCCCGTGTTCCGCAGCCCCAGGCCCGGCCCTGCCCTCTGAGATGCCATCTCAGGTGGGCTCATCGTGTGCTTCTGATGGGTATCTACACCAAAGCCACCTTCTGAATGAATGTGGCTCTGACTACCAATTGCTTTTGACCTTTCAAAAAGAACTGTGTTTCTGTGTTAAGAAACAAGATGAAAACTGTGATGTTTTTGTTAGTGGGGAACTCAGCAACAGCAAGGCCTAACGCCTTGAGTTCATACAGGCGTTGTTCTGCATGGCAGAGCTCCTGTAAGAAAAAGTTGCGGGATGAATCCAAAAGCACAGTTCCATACAATTATATCCAAATTGGCAGAGTGAGACCATAAAACAGAGGAGAACATAAAAGCAAGTGAAATTACACGAACAGTGAAGCGCTGAACAACTCTGCCTAAGGCGCAATGCTAATGCAAGAGTAGCTTCAAAGCAGCAGCCGAACCAACAGCGGTGACAAACAACGTGCATAATAACGGCCTCAGAGCAGCGCCTGCTTCATCCCTGAGCTGAGACCAAACCCCTCAGACACTGCACGGAGGGCTGGGAGAGGGAGGGGAGCACGGAGCGGGGGGCACGTGGTGCACCTTGTCACAGTGACACCAGGCACAGAGCCCTTATGGAGCACGGCCACACTGAGGGAAGGCTGCTACACGCTGTGTCGATACACAGCGCATGCTGCACACAACACTGCTTCTTAACTCTGAAAATAAAGCTTCAAATGTGCTGTCGGACACATACTGCTAACTCTGTAGTTACAAACGGGAGGTAGAGCATCTTAGAAACTGCTGCTTTGATACACTCTTTCAGAACTTGAAATACATAATCCCCAAGCATTATCTGCTCTTGATCATAAGCCAACTTTTTTCTTTATTTTTTACATTGAAGAAAGTATATAAACCAAATTACAGCATTTTGGCTAGTGGTTTCCTCAAATAAACAGGGCTGAGACATTGCACAAAGGGAAGCCCACCCCATCAGGGTGTCTTTTTTTGTTAATTATTATATATAATAAATCTCTTCCCCAGTAAGGTGACTCAGGGAAAAGCCCTATGGAAGGTGTGTGCTACTGACAAATTATTTTTATTAATTAAGTTAGAGCAACAAACCCCACGGGAGCGGTGTGCGGTGCTGGAAGCACAGGGACGTGAAGTCGGAGCTGCCTTGGCCTCCAGGATGTGATTCCAGGAACAGGGGGTTATCTGTCCCTTAACAGAAGGATTTGGTCCTCTGAACAGCTGCTTCGGACTTAATAAAACACCGTAAAAGCCACTGCCTTTACTGCATTAAAACCTGAAATAATGGGTATTAAGGAGAAGTAGCTTTTATAATTCACTGGTATTTAAGCGCTTTGGCTCGGGATTGGGTTTGCTGAATGCAAAGTAGATGGAAGAATACAGTGAAGAAAGGCATTTATTCATGGCAATTTTAATAGACCTCGGGACCTTCCTTTTTCAGTTTCAGCAGCTGAGACGTTCAGGTTCTGTTTTGCACTGAGGATGTCAGACTGAGCCCGGTTAGCAGAGCCAGCAGACCGATATCCCACCTGTGCACCCCGTGCACCAAGAACCAGCAGCACCTCCCCTGCCTGCCCCGTGTGGCAAGAGGAAACAGAGCCTGCAAGGTGGGGTTTGGTGCTGCCCACTTCTTCCTTTAAACATGCAGTAGATGGAGCAATACATAAGATTTTCATCATACTCTGCGACTGCCTTGTGTAAGCCAGAATCCTCTTTGAACAGCAACACTTCTTACTCTGATCCCTGTTTCTGGCCTGGCTCCTCCCGCGGCCATGGGCTCCCTTCCTGCTCACCCACTCACCTGCACAGGTTTCTGTTGCTTCTTTTTTAACCCAAACTCACTTTCCTTTTATGGCCAGCTCTGAAATACCTTAGATACGCGCATGCAATGAAAGGCAGCTGATTCTTGCAGCTGGGTTGTGCTTTTTCATGCAATGTTAGTTACTTCTGTTAAAAAGGACAGAAATAAAACAGGAAAATGGGTATTTTCCTTACAGCCCAGATTTCAAGCGTACACATTTTGGGTAAGATTTTCGTTCTGTGACACAGAATAGATGCACTTCTGGGGACTGTAATATCCCTCAGAGTGTTTTCCACCAAGAATGCAAAAAGAAACACTTTTTCAGAAGAACTCATGGAAACTGGTGAATTGAAGACACAAGCCCTCATTGAAGAGCTGTAATTTTTTAATTAAATTTACATGTCAGTGGATCTTTTGAGCTCCGTCTGTATGTTTTTTATAACGTACGTTTCCAGCGCTCTTTCCCATGGGTATCATGCTCTGCTTCTAAACTGGGAGTACTCGACTTGAAGTGTGATAAAGGGTACATTATAGTTATATTAAGCAAAACAGGGAGGAGAAAGCTTCTCCACAGTCCAAAGAAAGCCGTGCGCAGAGCCTCATTTCTGGTAACAAGCAGAGCAGAGCAGCCGGTCAGCTAGAAACTGCTGCTATCGTATCAATGCTTTGTCTTGAGGAATGGTGCATGGTTTTATTCCTTTTTTTCTTGTTTTCTGCTAGAAAAAAGAAGGTTGTTTTCTTCAAAATGATTAACTCTTGATCTGCGGTATCACTGGGAATATGTTGTAAGCAGGAAAGCAGAGCAGAAAGCTGTGTGCTGCGCACCACGAGAGCAGCCAGCAGGACTGCTCCTGGAGGCCGAGTGCGGCACAGCGGGGCTCCCCGAGCTGCTGCCCTCTCGCTGCCTTCACATCCATGTTGTCATCCCTTGCAGCTCACACGAAGGATGCAGAAACTTGCTTAACTTGCACGGTCTGCACGGTGCCCGGCCCAAATGAGAAGTGCTTGTCAACAGTGCTGCAGCCACACAAACAAGCGGCAGCTGGATGGGAAAAGGAGGGCATGTCAGCTCGGAGCAGCAGAAAAGGTTTTTCACGGCAGCTATTTGCAACCCTCCAAGGAGATACAGAGGCTGCCCATTAAAACCCTGTTAAAACACTTCTGATGTTGTCAGCAGTGGAGAGCTGAAATAGCACAGTGATCACTGAGATGCTATCTGCCTCAAGCAGTTCAGTGCTACTGTCAATAGTATGAGCAAGAAGGTACAAGATGAGCAACAACCTAATTCCTACATCAAAATTTCATAAACTCCCTGAGCTGGTAAACACTGGAGATGTGGGCAAGCACAGGACAGTCAAGAAATCACCCAGAAAGGACGACCTTTGGTCTGGAATCCTTCCTGAAAGCTTTGAACCTTTAGGTTAATTTACACGTGGAAGGCAGCGCTGTGCGGAACGGCTCCCCATGCACTCAGGGACAAGCCTGCATCTCCAAAGCCCGACAACAAAGCCTAGCAAAGCTTTCTGGTATAAACACTTCCAAATACCCCATCCGTACCCATGCTGTTTCTTCCCACCTCTCTGCTTGCATTTTGGAAAGCACTGACTCACTGCCATCCCTTGGGGCGCTTCTTGCAAATCCAATCCTGCTGAGCGGACACTGTGCCACCCCTCCTCCAGGAGCGCTGACGCTGCACACCCCGAGCAGGGTCACTTACTGCCCCACACTCCTGAGCACTGCGCACAGTGAGTAATGGCTGCAGAAACAAGGCCAAGGTGGACAGTTATTTATAATACGGTAGCCCATGAGTAAGCGCTTAGCTATGAATTTACTGCTCTGGCTACAATTTCATGAGAAAACGAACTCAGCCAGCCTTTGGTTTTCCAGTTTTAAAAGCTCTACACCCACGAAAAATGAGTAATAATAATTTGGGAAGGATTGGCGTAGCTATTTATAAAGCAACTATGACAGAACTCATGTGCATCCCAGCTAAATGCAAGATAAACTTGGATGCTTTAGTTCCTTAGTCCTCAGAATTGCGATGGAACTTGGTGAAACTCCGAGACCGATCATCTTAAACCAGGATCAGATGCTTCCCCCTCTTTATGCAATAAATATTCACTGCAGAGAGCCAAAAGACAGAGCTCGCTGGAAATGAAGCAAAGAATCAGACCATCATCTGTTCAGCAGTCCTGTTCAGAGGTCAGAATATCCGTCTGCTTTGTAACATGAAGAGCCAGTACTGGCTGTCTCAAAGAACAAGTTTCTGCCAAGAGTGCTCCAGATTTGCATACAGATCCTGCATACATAGGAATAATTTAAAATTATTTCTACCAGCCCAGATGGAGGCAAAGGTTATTTCTAGAAATGCATTACCTTCACTCAAAGTGCTAAGAATATATTTGGGCATAAAAATCCAACCAGGCCAACAAAGGACAGTATGACCAAGCTCGCCACTCTTCTCAAGTTCCTCCCCAGAACCGCACCATCGCCCAGCGCACCCTGCAGCACTACAGCATCTCTTCTGATCCCCACACTGCAGGTCGTGACTCACTGGTGCAAAAGGGCATTCTGCTGAGGACCTGCTCATCCACTGCAATCGGGACGGCATGACACAGCAAGAGACTGCAGCTTGCCATTGTGTGCCTGAAGGCCAGCCTTTCACCCCACAAGGACACACGGCCCGCATTCATTTGTGATAGAAGCGGACACTTGGAAAAAGGAAGGAATAATAATTCAAATGGACTGTCAGTTACTCTTCAATTGCAAACACAGGAGGGATGAGTTCTTACGAAATCTTTAAAACCAGCTGCTGGTTTTACTATGTGTTGTGCTGCCAGTTTGGAGATCCAAGGGGTGTATTTTCACCTTGATTTACAAAGAGTTATACAGGCAGCTTCGCTCTTCAATTTTCCCGTAGGGAGTCTGTGTTGGCTGCACTACCTCAGTGCTGCTCAACTCCTGCAGCTGGCCTTACCCCCCTTGGTAGACAGAGCTGAGTTCAGGGAGAGCATCTGAAAAGCCTAATGAGGCACTTCTGCAAATCTTAAGCATCGTGTACATTCTCACAGGCCTTTATGACTTCAGAAAGATGTGTTTTCCTCCTCCTTACGTAAAGATAACTTCAGAACAATTCAGAGTCATGGCAGCCTTATTTCCCCATGTCTCCTGAGCCCGAAGTTAAATACCTGCCATTGCACAACCTTTTCTCTTCTTGTATGAGCTAAACACTGGGGCACCGTGCAACCAGAGCACAAAGAAGAGAACAGCAACAACTTGAGATGAGTGTAACTTTTACAAGAGCCGCATATCCTTACAACCCAGACAGTCAATAACCCGGCACAAATTAACTCCGGCAAATAATAGGTGTGTTGACCCTAAATTCATGAGGCAATAAAACCTCCCAGCAGCCCGTTGTTTTAAAATACTCAGGCACTTCACAAAGACAATATAGTTTTTGTTTGTGAGCAAGAAGATCATTAATTAGGAAAGCCTTTAAAAAAGTTTTTAGTATCATTAGCAAGAAGTAATAGCAAAATAAATTGACTTTCAACATTTGACACCAAGTTTGAAAAAAAGAAAGGCACGAACACCCCAAAGGCGCCCAACCAGCGCTGCACAGCCCTCCGTAACCACACAACAAAATTAAATCTCCTCCCTTTCTTATTTCATTTTCTGTTAGAGACGTATTACTGTGAATGCAGATCTGTCATACGGCGGAGTCACAGAGATACAATGTGAACCAACCGGGTTCATCTCCTCAGCTCCACAGCAGTGAAAACAACCCACAAAGCAGCAATCCGTTCTTCCAAATCCGTGTTTCCTCCGAGAGCCGTTCCACGACAGCACAGCTCAGGTGAAGTTACCGTTCTGCCCTCCGGTATGCTCTGCTCTGAATTTCTACGTCTTGCAGGAAAACACATTTTCTAACAATTTTAAGAGCCTGTTCAAAAATGGCAGCTTTTGAAATCACCCTCCGTGAAAAAAGTGGCCTAAGATATTTGATGGCTTCTGAAGAAAACTCCCTCTTCCCTTTCTTTGGAATGCTTGCTAAAAGACACCGTAATTAGCCTGCCAAAAAATCATTACATGCTAAGGAGCGCATATAATGAAACCGTCAACCACCTACTGAACTATGAAACATTTATATCTGCCTCACATTAAACTGATTTAATAAATATGATACAGCACAGCAAAAGCTGTGGTCACGTTATTGGGAGGCCAGGCCGGGCGCGGGGCTCTGAGAGGTGCTGGCAATGGGAGCAGGCTGTTGGTGTTGGTGTGATCCCAACACCACGGGGTGACGGAACGCAGTTCTGTGGTTTTTAAAAAGAAAAAGCAGAATTAAAAATTTAAAAAGGAAGCTATACAGAAACTGGGCTGAAATATTAACAACAGACATCAAATTTTGGGAAATGAACTGAGACAATTAAAATGCACTTGTAACTGTAAACGCTCGGTAAATCAAATCCATGTTCTAGGGTAGATTGCCTACTTTAAGCGAAAGATGTACTCTGCTCTTAGCCCTTGCTTCAAGCTTTCCTTCTATGAGAACTCAAGTAATTATCTTGCCAGGGGAAGAAATTTTCCTCTTCAATACCTTTACATTTGTGTAAAGCAAAATTATACGGAGTGCTGATGTCAGCCCCAAAGGGAAAGCACTCTGGCTGCACAGCACACCCCTGCAGAGACCACCTTAAATCCGCCCCGCGCTGCCGGGCTGCGGAGCTGCACGCCCCGACTGCAGCAGGGCCCAGCGCCTGCCTGCTGGGATGAGCTTTATTCACAGGAAATATGAAGAGAAAATTCACGCTCAGCTGCTTAATGAGAGCTGACATCGCATCTCTAGAGAGAGAGAAACTTTGGATGTCAGGCAGGTTAGCATAGGGCAAGCAGACGGTCAATAAAATATTCAATAAAGTACTCTGATATGATAGATCTAATATTGTGGAAAAAGCCAGAAGTCTTTTTTTTAATAAGAAAACAAGTTTCAAATGGTGGTTAAAATGGTCTATGCAATATTAACCTCCTTAAACTTGCAGACTGGGTTTTGAAGTAGAAGGTACAAACTCATTGAAGGGTGAACGTGCAATGCAAGGCCTGCTTTTGCAGACGTGCAGAGCAGGTAATTCAGAAGAAGTGCACATACTATTTTTTTATAAAATCTCTCCAAAATCATTTTGTAATTACTTTTTTTGAAATTAAGGAAATGAAGAAAAGAGCCTGTACTGACAGCACTGAATTCATGGAGCTCAGTGATCCCTATCTGACTCCCTGTGCACTGCAACCCCGGCAGCAGGGTTGGCAGTGGGCTCACAGGGACATGTCCCTCCCCTGCAGCCCCATGGAGCCCTTCTGCTTGTCCCGGCAGGATTCCCACAGGGTTTCCTCTCTGCTCAGCACTCCGTGGTAGCTCCTTCACATCCTGCTTTGGTGACTTCTTAAACATCCCCCCCAGCTGCAATGGCCTGAAGTGCTCAGTAAGAAAACCCTGAAGGATAAAGAAAGCAACAGGCCATATGCAGCGAATCTCTGCAATCATTCTTATGAAGCTGAATCTTTGAGTTCCCATAAAAAGAAAATTAAATCAGGCCCTGGAGTGGATTGGGAAGAAATACACCAGGAGATGGATAAAGGCAATGGCGCTCCATTCGGGTGACGAAGACCCACTCGGGTGCCCTCAGCCCCTGTGCCCCGAGCTCTCTCTGCAGGGGAACAACTCCGTATGTGCTGAGAACCTCTGAAACCCCTGCAGCACTTCCCATCTCCAGGCTGCAGGAAACACCGCCGTCCCCGCAGCATCACTGCAGACGTCACCACAGAGACACAGCAGCGCAGGCCTGCGAATCGCAGCGCTGGCCTTTCAACCACACAGGCTGCGGCATGTTTAATTAATAGGGATAAAATCCTTCACCTCACTGAAGGAAGGAAAGCAACATTTCACTGTCACGTTACATGGCTGCCTGCTCTCCCAGAGGCAGCCGGGCAGCCAGCACAGCCCAGCAGCCCCAGGCACGGCCCTGCTCACCCCCAGGAGGGCTGCCACACACGGCTCCATCCCTGGGCCCGTCCCAACTCCTGCAGTAATATTTTTATTATAATTTATTTAAACAAGATCTGAGCCATGTAGGGTGTGAGGTCATGGCCTTAAGTTGCACCAGGGGATGTTCAGGTTGGATATCAGGAACGGTTTCTTCTCAGGAAGAGCGGTGATGCAGTGGCACAGCTGCTCACGGAGTGGGGGGGATTCCCCATCCCCAGAGCTGTTCTGGAGCTGTGGATGTGTGGCACTGAGGGCCGTGCTCAGTCGGCATGGGGGGATGGGTTGGGGTTGGACTTGGGGGTCTGAGAGGTCTTTTCTGACCTGAATGATTCTGTGACTCTGTGAAACTGATTTCTTTTCTGATTCAATCATTTTAATAAGGCTTAAATACCAAACTTCTTTTCTCCTTGGTTCTACCTGGCATTCCTTATTTAAAAACCAGAGTTGTATTTTTTAAAACGTTTACTTTCATACAGCAGTGAAGCAAATGCAGCCCTCTAGTTCCTTCTGCTTTAACTGGTATCAGCTATACAAGCTACAGTCTCCTGATGAAGGAGAAAAGATGAGGATATGAATCTGTCAAGTTTGGAATATTTTTTCTCTACAGCTCTGTTAAATGACTGAAGACAATAATGCTTCAGTATTTTCTGAGAATAGCTCATTTGTTCTTTATTTCAGTGTCACAGAAAAGATTATTTGCAACTATTCACTTCCTTACAAAATATTCAGATTCTTCAATGAAAAGAGTTTCCCACATTGTGTAGCCACCCACTCAGCTACATTTGAAAGTGAATGAAAAGCTGTGCTCGACGATGCCGAATGTCAGCCCCTTACTGTTCTCCAGCCCTAGTGAGCCACTCTTCTTCCGCATCTGCCCAAGGAGAAGTGTTGAACACAAGCTGGATTTTGTTGACTGAGTACAAATGAAGGCAACAAAGGCATCAGATGACTGTGACTGAAGCGATTTCTGATGACTGTAATCTGTGTCTAAAGTTGTTTCATTTCTGGCAAACTAAAAGCAAATTAAAGCTGGCTAGGAATTAATTATAATGTATAACAGATCATAATTAGTAATGGGATACAAAACATTTTCCCTTCTACTTTAAGCTACTGGTGTAAGCTCTGACCAGTTCAAAGGCAATCAGAAGCCAGCATCACTTACTGACTAGTTAGTGGTCTAGGTGAAGCAGCCTGGTGGTTTAAGTCCACTCCCTAATCATGTGTACCAGCACCATCCTAATTAGCACTCACGGCAGCAATCCCAGCAGAGCAGGGACGCCGGCTGCCAGGCACGAAGCTCAGCGTGCATGAACCAAATCCCTCAATGAACGTCGATTCCAATCTGCGTGTCTTTCAACACAGCGCTAGCAAACAACTTGAAATTCAGCTATTTATCCTACAGTGAAGGGCCCAGCCCATGTGTGCTGCTGACCTTGGGGTGAGAGGTGCCTGCAAAACGAACGCTGCACAGGTAGCTCCTCTGGAGCTCGCTGGAGAACAGCAAGATCTCCTACTTGCTAACTCACATTTAAATGCCTTTAAACCTGAAATACAGCTCCAATCTTGTCCTCTCTTGAATGAGCATAATTGCTCCTTACTGTGAACGTGCCTGCAGGTTGGTTCTGACACAGCCTTGAACATTCACAGCTCCACCATGTGCCTGCTGTGCATCTGGCAGCCAGGCAAGGAGCCTGTTGCCTCCCCATCAAACAGGGCACAGACTGTCCAGAATACACAGGAATACATCCACAGCGTTCACGTAACCTGAACACAATGACCCGCCCTACCTCGCAAGCTGACTAAGGCACCATGCACCTCCTTCTGCAAGTCCCTCCTGAGCACAACACCATGACCTGTCGCCAGCTTTTCATAAACTCCAGTGCTTCTTCCACAGTGTTCCTCAAACCCTATTCAGGCATCTCTGCAATCTGAACCCCAATGAGGCGTGAAGGCTTAGGCTAACATGCCAGTTCTCCCTTCTTGTCATCCCATATCTCTGCAAAATTGGATCCGTCCATGCCTCGCCCTGCCCAGCTGTTGGGATCAGCCCGCTGCATTTCCACAACCTGCTGCTCTGCCAGAGTGCACATCTGCACTGCGCACATCTGCACCGCAGCATCGCCTCCTGGCTCCTTTAAGAGAGGCTAAAAGAGATGTCAGTACATGGAAGAAATGCAGGGAGAAAAAAAAAGAAAGAGTTGCTCTTCTTTAAGAGCTGGCTGGAATGGAGAGCTATCTTCATAAATAGACAGGAAACAGAAAAGACTAATGTTGGGCAGATGACAGATCCCTGAATTCAGTTAACTGGCCTTCAAGATATGAACTGTTCTATTAAACATAGAGGCATTATGTTGGTCATCCACTTTAAGCCCAAGAGTGATTAAAATGCTGGCAGAAAATAAAAACTGGCTATTGAAGAGCTTGCCCCGAGGTCCTAATTTCAAATCAAATTTTACAGCGCCGCACAGGAACAATGGCAGCCCAGTACTCTGAGTCTTCTTTTTGTCACTTTGTACAAAGAAACCCCCTCAAACTCTCTCAAAGAACAATGGCCCCTCTAGATTCACAACTACGCCAAGAATGGGCTCAAACCATACAAAAACACATTTTAAAAATACATTTTACACTGCCCTTGACATTTGAGATAAATAGAAGCCAATGCACTGAAATTCCAAGTATTTTTTATATCCTTTCACAACGTGAGTTTTTTATTTTCCCCAATCTACTTGATCTTTGACATTCTGGCCTCTGCTAAAGAAGGACACAGCAGAGCAGTCAAAGAAATTAATTATGCAGATAATTGCATTTTATTAAAATGATTACCGTAGCAGAGAACTCAACAAATGACAGCTCCACTAACCCGGCCCCCAGAAGAAATCAAGAGGACACAAACAGTTCATTTTTAATTGAAAAACTTCTCAGCTGTTAACGCTTAATTATCTGTTACCGATATACGGCACCGGTTTAATTAGCATTTTTCTATACATCAGGTTTGCCTTTTGGTCAGAACACTTTCAGAAAGTTCTGCCGAGCCGCCTCCCGTCCCCTGCTCCTACAGCACGGGCTTGTTCGAATTTGGCAGCCTGGATACAGACAGTTGTTTCCTAGTGAACAGCACACAAGACCATATGTTTCGACATTTAAGCAATTTGGAATCAGAGGTATAATTCTGAGTGTCCTTAGCAGAAATTGTATGTTAAATACCCAAAGGATCTGAGCTGTACAAGAGATACAGCCTTTTTTAGCACTTTTCCCATAGCAACAAAACCACTCTACGCTACTTATATCATATCCTCGAACCACAAGCATGCTGCGAGCGCTGGGAGCCGACTGGAGCCGGCAGCCATCCCTGTCCAGGCTGCTGGGTCTTCCCTTCCCCACACCCATCTCCCTGCAGGCAGGCTCCATCCAGACCCGCCCCTGCACCTTCAGTAAGGATTGCACCCCGTTTCCTGACTTGCAGACATCTGCTCTGTACAAAGACAGTGACCAACAGCTTCTTTAGCCAATGAAGGCCAAGACCAACGTGCTGCTTGCGTTGCTCTCCTCATTTCTGGGATGATTAACAGCACCAGCACCCTGGGGTCAAAGCAAGATGCAGCCAATGTCTGTCTCCACAGGGCCATGTCCTCATGCTGCTTCTTTAATGAACGTTAATGTTCCACTTCCCTCAAATGGGACCGGAATGGTGTGGAACACCTACCTGCCATGGGAGAAGCCCAGGGGACAGAGAGATGCTCTAAGGCTGTGGGTACCACAGGAATCTGCAAACTTCTACCATTTCCCGATCCTTCTGTCCCACGTCACACTCACTCACTCTTTGATTTTTCACACCACCGCTTTACAGACAACTAAAACAGCAAACAGTTGGAATGTGCCATGCGGGATGCAAGCCTGCCCTGCTGCTGCTGGCAGCCAGGAGCTGGCAGTGCTCGTGCTCTGCCCCTGCCTGCCTGCTGCACTGCACTCCGCTGTACTTTTTTTTTTATTTTAATTTTCCATCCCATATTAAGTAAGAAAACCAGAGACGGCGCTCAAAAACACTTCCCGACAGCTTTCATTAAAACACTGCCATTAAGTAACAAATATTGAATTACTAATTATAGTGTCTAGATGTAAAATTTGTCCTCAAAATATCTGTCAGTAGGTAAAGGCTGCTTTCGTTTGGTGAACGTTCTGTCTTTCTGTCATTTCCACTTGGCACCTGGTACAGAAATCCACTGCGAACGCATGAGTGATTCTGAGTGATTAAAACAAGCAAGCAAAACCTCCAGAAGTAATTCCATTTGTGGGCATTTCCTTTAACAGCATTAATAATCTAATGCATTTAAAAGGAAGATTTAGAACTACAATTCACTTGTATTTCATAGGATTAAAAATGCAATATATGTAATAAATTCACAGTATATAAAGACAAACACATCAAGTTATTTTGACAGTATCCGTATTTGTTGGGCATTACTGCAGTATGAAGACCTTTGTAGGTCATTCAGATTTGGTTTCAATCTACTTCCACGATACAGAATTCCAAGGAAATATTTATTATTCAGATAAGTGTATGAAAATCTGCACTCAGTTGGATGTGGGTCCAGGAATACACGACAGGACAGACAGCTGAGCGCAGGCTTCTCATCAGCAAGTACCTTCATAGTACAATAATCCATCTTTCGTGGCCCATATGCCCAATACAACATCTTCTGTAAACTTCTCTACCTCCTGTATCACCCCCAACAAGTTCACAATAAAATGTTTAATAAAACAGCTCATGTTATTTCCTTACTCTGAAATACCACAGCGTGAGAACACTGAAAGGGATTTCACACCCCGGAATCTTGTTTCACAGTATGTGTCTCCTATGCTGGAACTAGGAGCATTCTGAGTAGAAAACAGTAGGTTAAATGAAAGTATAAAGGGGAGAGGGAATGGAGCACAGCACCACCAGCACCGGGCATGGAGGAGCCCTGCGTGTGCCCTTCCCAACCAGCACACAGCGCTCTCACCTCCCCTTCAGCAGAAATCGCACCCTGACCCTGAGGAACACTGCCCTCCAAACCAGCACATTTCCACGAAACGTATCTCCACTGCAAAAACATTTAACCAAAACATTCCCATCCCATTCTGATTTCAATTTGCACTCCGTTCGCACTCAGTCAATGCAAAGAAGCACTGCAGACAGCAGCTGGATTTCTCCCTGCAAAGCGCACTGCTGTCCGATTGCCCCGAGCACGGCATGAAGTCACGGCGACTTCTGGGCACACCGGGCAAATCCGCACGTATGAAAATTAAGGTTTAACTAACGAAATAAAATGCCTCTGAAGTATGGCTCGACTCCTTGGCTACATCTCACAGTAAGACTAAATAAGTCCTTACAAGAAAAAAACGCACACCGAGGGAAAAAAAGATTGTTATTTTTAACACTGATAATTTTGTTTAAAAGAAGATTCCTTCCTGTGTTTCATCATTTTACGTTATGTTCTAATATAGAAACTAATGTGGGAAAAAAAGTTCAGAAAAATCCAGGCCCAAAATACTATGGAAAAAAAGCAGCACCAAATGTAAAGGTCCCGCAATATTTGGTATCTTTAGATTTTTCTGTGCTGGTTCACATGACCCCCGCCTTATTTTTAGCAAGGCAGCAGCTCCCTCTTGGACACGGTGCAATACCTTGTACCCAAATGCTGCTTTGCACAAATAAACCACAGAAAGTGTTGACTTAAAAATAAAACATTGGAAAAGGAGAAAGTTTTTTTTTCTCTGCGAAAATTTCCGGAAAAGCTGTAAACAAAGGCAGGTTTGGCTCGGCGGTGGAGCGGCTCTGCTGAGCTGTTGAGGATGGAGAACATATCAAACCTCACAGAGTGAGGAAATGTTTGTAAAACAGTTAGTAAATCACAGGCAGCAAGGTCACCGTGTTTAACAGCGGGAATGACACTCTGCCAAAACCCCAGCTGTGAAGGGGCGCACACACACGCGGGCTCCTGTCTCACTTATTCCTCTTCAGATCCGATTTTCGATTTTTTAGAAGAACTTTTCTTTAGAAGCAGCAAAAATCTACAGTATTTCAAACCGGGGACGTCTGCCGGGACTGACACACCCATCCATCACAGCGTCACGAACCGGAGTTGTTTTACCCAGCAGAGGTGAGCTGTGAAAGCACCGAGGAGCTGAGATCCCAGTGTGTGCTCAGCTGTGCTCCCACTCTCACGCAGGGAAGAAAAGCAGCAGACGTGTGTCTCTGAGAAGTGGCACAGACAGAAGGTGAAATTACACGTTTTTCAGGACACACACTGCAAACCCATGTATGCATACGGGGAGATTAATTCATCTTATGCCAAAAAACCCAGGAATTATTATTTCAAGTTGAAGAGTTGTCATGAAATCACTTCATAATATGGAGAGATTTATAAATGACTCACCTGCTACTGTGGAAATCAAACATCCTGCGGTGTGTCACTGGCAGGCAGCACACAGCAGAGGAAGTACTTAAGCACATACTTGACTCCAGCTCCTCGCATGTTTGAAGTTAAGCATGTATGTAAGTGCTTTGTTGGACTGCGGCCTATATGCTGGATAGCCATGATATAAAGAAAAAAATGCCTTCCAAATTAGTTCTATATTAAGTGTCTATTATAACGCCGGGTTTTAAATCACAGTTTACGATGAGGTTTGAAATTGCCTCATTCCTCCACTCACTGCATTATGTGTCAGTGTGAGTCAGACAGGGGACAAAACCTTGGTCTCCTGGGCAGCTCCCACGCAGCGAGCAGCAACGGGTCCCATCGGCTGCACCCGCACGGCACTGCTCCCTCCTGCAGGCACAGGACAGCCATGCTGCACCCAGACAGCCACAGGTGGTAGGGGATTAAACAGGAAATTATTTTGTCCAGCCACGTTAAATGCAAGAGCTAGAGTATGACAACACACCATTAGAGTTTAACACCAAAGTGGAATGCATTCTTGCTTCATATTGCAGGAAAAATCAGGAACACAGAAGGACTGAATGTGAGAATTGGCCAAAACAGATGTCCCAGCATCAGAGATTTGTCTGTCGGGGCATCAGTAACCCTGGGGTGTATGCAGGCTCCTTCCTACAAGAAGGAACACCTTAAGCCATAGCTATCTTCATTGGTTTTGTGCTTCAAAACCAAAGGTAGCTACAAAGAAAAGCTACCCTTTGCATAAATATGGCAAAGCACTCAAGAAGAAACCATGAGTGAAGCTTCACTGATGGGGGTCTTTGTAAGGAAAAAGCAAGTTAACAGCAAGTGAATAAAACTGAGGGCAACTACCGTACATGTGTGTATACGGCAAGGCACATCGTATTCACAGCCACAGAAGTCTGGCTGACCGTGTCTACCAGGAGCTCTGTCAATCAGTGCATCAGGAGGAAGGGAAAACTCATTCCAGAGGAAATTAAATAAAAAATCCCAAGTTGGGATGGTCCGTTTGTAATTATGTAAACTTGAAAGGGAGTTTAAGCACAGTAGTGTAACTTCAATCACTTTTACCCATCTCTGTTTTAAGCAGAGACTCCTTAAAGAGAAAATCCTACAGTGAAATGATGGCCCTGACTACTAATTAACCAGTTCTGTGTGTAGCACATTTCCATGTGGCCAATCTTCTGGAAAGGAATTAGTGTTCCATTTTATGGATTCTTCTTTGCTCATTACATGAAGTTTTCAGCATGTCAGCTACTGTACAGTTTATTTTTCAGTCTTTTCTTCTTCTTTGGTATTCCATGTTCAAGTTCTGTTCAGTAATATGGGTCAGTTGTTCTTTGCTGAGCAGTTCAATGAGATTAAATCAACAATATGTTTTAAACTGCCGGTACATAAGTTAAAATTTACCTCCCTTAATCCATGCAATGTGCTCTAGAGTGGTACTCCAAGAACCAGAGATGTTAATTAACAGACAATACGTTTACCATTTAATTACCAGAAGTTCAAAGGAAAGCTCTTGTTATTATTTTGCCACCTCCTGTTTAAGGCACAGCCCCTCCTTCCACTTCTACATGGGACACTCGTGCCACGTGTACCGTCACTGTACACTCAGCAGCCTGTTCCAATCCACAGTGCCTCAGTCTGCAAGGACAGGGATTTGTTTGTTACCAGGGCAGCTAAAACTGAACAGACAAATGCTTCAGAAGGAGCGGACAGAGTCCAGAAATTCACAAGGCCCTGCTGTTACAGGTGGGTGCTCCTCTTTTCACCAACACAGGAGGCGTGCATCCTTAGCCCAGTACACCTTCCCCTTGGACAGAAAAGCAGCGTTTGCCTGCTCATTCTTCTAAGCACCAGTTATAAGGAACAACAGTTATCACTGCCCCTCCTTATCTACCCCCTCCCCCCTCCACACACACTGTGCAAGGTAGACTGAGTCCTGAGAAAGATATTTATTTGACTTGGATTCTGGACCTGAAATTATTCAAGCACATCTCCTGGACGTTACCAATACTTCCTACCAGTTACTTCACTCAACAGTGCTTGAAATACTTTACATTTTCTCTCACCTTGCTCTCTGCTTCTGTTCAACGCTGTAAGTAACCAAATTTACACCAATGAGTTTTAGTATTTTTTCCAACTACTGCTGCTTGTGAGGGTTTCCAGCAGTAACACTGCCATGCTCAAACAGCATTTCTCTTATGGGTACTAAGATTTACAGACAATAATATTACAGAAGCTTATCTGAATTGTTATTTTGTAAGCAGAGGTATGGTTCAATGCAGACGGCCTAATGACTGCTTTCCCATTTGAAGGAAACATCCCTCACTCTTTTCACCTGGTGCAGCACCACCCACTGCCTTCAGCTTCTTGTCCTACTTAGACTCCCTCGACCCCAGCCAGCTCTGTAGTCTCTCTGAATTCTGACTTACAGAATTGAAAGTTGAAAAAATTAAAATTAACTTGGTCAAGGCAGAAACCGAGCAGCAACCTTCAGAGGAAATGTCGCTGCTCGCCCTTTAATTTATTGTTTTCTTTCTCCCTGCTGAGCTTTTCTGCTGAGCTCACTGCTTTGCAGGTAGAGCCTGGCTCAAGTTTCCCCCTCTAAAATTAACCCGTGGTATCTGGTCTTTGCAAGCACACTTCAGAAAGACAAGAGTTAAGAGGGAAAAGTCAGAAGTCTGAAGCTAGAAACTACAGAAGGAAATCAAGCAGCTTATTAATACTTCTATTAGTTTTTCCTCTTACGATTCCTCTGTTAATCCTTTACGTTACTAAAACCTTCAAAGTGATCTGATTTTAGTATGTGTTCTATTAAGCTGCAAGAGTCTCAAAGTATATTTTTCATTAAAAGTCAAACGACTACTTCTGAGTAAAAATGCTGCCAGACAATCTTCATTTCTTCAGTAAATACTTCAGTGGTCGCCGCGAAGCACCTCCAGCTCTCTGACACCCTCTGCCCACGTCTGCCCGACATCAGCACTCCGCTCTCACCCAGGCCGGCCTTATCTCCGGCACAGACTGCTGGCCCCGGCCGGGCCGGGTGGTGTTTCCAATTTCCTTATATAACAAGGCTCTAATGTTGGGCAGGAAGTGGGCAGATACTGAGAAATCAGGGAGGATAAAAGGCACTAGACCCATAACCCCTGGGGTCAAGAGGGTATGACTTCAGGGCCTAGCAGTAAGGTGGAAGGATGTGTTCAGGTAGTTTTAAATTACCTTGTTTTACTGGTCTTTTCCAAGAGGAAGAGAGATAAGATCAAGAGCAGAAGATTAATATCGCATACATGAATATACTCACAGGGCTAACACGAATATTGCTTCCTTTTCGAACTGTAAGTAGTTTCAGTGAATGTTCCGGAGCTGAAAAATATTCTCCCCTACAACGTAGCTGTGATTTCACATTTGGAAGAACTGCAATGCGGAAAAGCCATCCAGAAGCTCTCAGCCTCCCCAGGAACAACTACAGAAGCAAAAGATGAATGTGTAGGACCGTAAACCACTTTTGTTTTCTAACGACTGGCAGGTGTGGGCACAAGTACAACGAACTGTATGTGGAAAACAGACCTTTGGCCATACACACTGCATTTAACACGTCTGCATGTGCAGCAGAAAGGACAGAAATCCTCTCCCCATCACTGATGAAGCAATGAAGTCGCTGATTTCAACATGCATGCTTCAGTCATGACTTCATGATCAGCAAAGATGTGCTCCTGCTGGCCACGGGGATGTGGGAGCCACCACGTGAAATGAACCATCACACCAGCTATAGCACCTGCCTGACACCACCATGTGGATGGCAATGACATTGAAGGAAAGAATGTTTAATGACCAAAAAACCCCAACTTTTTAAGACTAAAACTAAGAATTGATCGCACTTAGGAAGAAGATGGTAAATAACTGAAATTACGGTACCGTCTGAAGAAAGCAGACTCTGAATTTCAGGGAAATTCTACTTTGTGGACAGGGCTTTGAACAGATCTCTGCTCAGGATTCACCTCTGGCTCGACAGATGAGAACATGCTGAGAGCAGAATTACAGGTAAAAGCAAATTACAGCAGTGTGCTGCGTCCGTCAGTTAGAACTCAGAGGCAAAGCCAACCTTTGTCATTTCTTCCTTTGGATCTGAATACATTCAGCGCATTTGGTACATGGAGACATGAACGGCGCATAAATCTTCACATGATTCTTCAATCTGTCTACAAATGACCATGTCATTACACATAAACTATTCTATGCAATATATGTGCTTCCCTTTCAAACAGCTAAGGAGTGTATCAGACACCATGGTAAACACAGAAAACCGAGCGTGAATACCAATAAATGCAAGCCTTCCGTCTCGGAAACTCTTCACTTATTTGATTAAGTTAGGTGAAAAACAGAGCAGTCATGCTTGTAGCTTTTCTTCCTTTTTCCTTTCCTCCACTCTTTTTATTCCTAATGCGAATCGGAAGTCTATGTGGAGCAGCCTGGCTAGCCCCAGCCTAACCTCCCCATCTGGAAGGGAACTAACCAGCCTTGGGGCTACTTCCAACCCTTCCCAGCTGTTGGGTTCGGGTTTTTTGTTTTTGCGGGCTTGAGAAAGCATATTTATATAAATGATTGCCATATCCTTTGCCAGCTGTTGACCCTGCTCTTGTCCCGGTTGGGGCATGTTTTTCATTTTTAGCGGCCACAGACTGGAACTGACCCTGACAGAGTTAGCACGCTATGCAAACAGCTTCACGCGCTCTCGCCGGGGCAGACGAGACAATGGGTGCCCAGTGTGAGCCGCCGACCGGTGTTTCCCTTTGGGCGAGTGTCACAGGGCCCAGGGCTGGAAGCGCCGCTTCGGAAAAATAAATGCTGAGATTCACAGCGCTGTCAGGAGGCTTCCTGCCCCGTCCAGCAGCAGTGGGGGCTCAGACAGAGCCCCTCTCAGCCGGAAGGCCAACAGGGACACAGGCCGAAGGCGCCTTCTCTGGGCCGCATCTCACGTCAGGTAGCAGAAAGTTTCCTGCACTGAACCATCACAACTTTCCAGAGCTGTGTTCCTAGACCTGCGTTTCCTCCTGCGGAATGAGGAGCTGATGAGCCTTCACCAAAGCCTTCGATAAAAATAGTAGTTAAATCATCCACTAAAATAATAACAATAAAAAAATCAATAGCGACCTACAGCAATAAAGTTTTCAGATCAATACATCTGACAAGGAAAACTGCTTTCTCTGTATCCCAAAGCAGTGCTCTGGAAACACATGCAGTGTGCTGAACGCTCCCTCACCTCCCGGTCACCTGTAGCTGTGTGGGAGCTGAGCTGCACAGAGAAGTGCTCTGTGAGAGGGGGACGCTCCTCACAAACACAAGAAAATGCAGCTCCTCGCTCCGGATGTTCCCTCATTAACTAATACTGCTGAAGTTAAATGGGACGCAGACAATGAACTGCAGCCCTTACAACTTTCATAAGCATTATCAGGTTTTTTGATAATAAGTAGAGGTGGCATATGTGTTCTGTTTAGTATGCAGAAGAGCCTCATTTTATTCTCAATGCACAGATTTAATTAAAAATAAATTTACTGTTAACGCTTAAAGTGGTGCCAAGATTATCCAAACAGAAGGTTTATGATACTTAATAATTGATAAGAGGAGGGAAGTTCACAGATTGCGACTGATTATTATTTAGTGGGTCTGTTTGCAAAGGTGAAGGTGGCACTGCAGCCAGCCAAGAGGAAAAAAATCCTTTCTGTTATCATCCGTGTGCTCAGAAAAATGTGCCTCCAGCAAACACTTTCCAGAAGCATTTGGAAGGAATCAGATCACAGATCACGACAGATTCGCTGCTACTTTGAGTAACAGAGGGCATTCCAAGTGTTTTCTAAAGCTTCAGTCTCGGTGCAGTTCCGCCCAAAGGAGCTTTATTTACACACGTAGTTTTGTTATTACTGTAATTTTTAATACCAGCACGCACAGATCAGCTTCTGTAAGGCAGCGATTCTCAGCTTGGATTTCAAACCAGCTTTAGCACGATGTGCCAGAAATTTCCACAAGTGCTGAGAGAATTAACTGATGGGATCTTTGAAGCCTCTCTATCCCAGATTAACTAATGAAAAATCTGTGAAATCACAGTTCAATCTTCTTTTTTCTGTGGCTAGCTGTGTTTGCAGCGGTTGGGATGACAAGATGCTCCCAAGCCATCTGGCCCCTCGCGCAGGATTTGATTCAGAAAATTAATAGTAACACCATGGGTGTGCACACATTGCCACAATCCAGCAATGCAGTCCTGTTACACAACGGGATGTGTGAGGGCCGCTGCCTGGTGCTGCTGCCAGCCGTGCCTCCATCACAGCCCAAACTGCCCAAATGCACTGTGGGGAGAAACACCCGACTTTGGGCACTCCCCTCAGAACGAAAAGGGAAAAAAAAATTCTATTTTCATGTATTATGCAAATGTAATATCTATAAGTAATGTGGCTTTGTCCTCTTGTAAGTGCTATCCAGCATTTATCGGCCTACAAATGCCATTTTTTCTTTCATACTGCACACGTTCCCACAGATGAGCAAAGGACGCATGAGGCAGACAGCACGTTCTGTGCACAGCTCTAATTCAGAACACCAGAAGGACAGGAGGGGGGGTGCAAAGGCAGCTCCAGACCACTTTATTGAGAGTAACTCAGAAAATCCACGATTCTGTATGGGAAAGGAAAAGCAGGAAAGCTTTCGGCAGGAGCACCGCTTGCCAGAAGCGGCTCAGGGTTAAAAGAAACTTCTATGAATTATCTATGTTAGATAAATTGTGTATTAAAATGTTACTTTAAAAGATTATTTTAGTTTGGCTCAAGATGAACATCTTACTATATTTTACATAATTCAAAGCTCATTCCCATTAAAATTCATTAGATCTGTGTATTCAAATCCACGAGGTATCTTTGGAAACACTAAGCTAATGTGTTTAACTGCAACTGTAAATTTTCAGCTTTCTTTAAAGGGTTCTAAACAGAGTATTTTGGTGCAGCAGCAGTGCGTGGCAGGGAGGCAACGGGAGCGCTGCGGGAAGGATGGAGCGGGGGGACGGCAGGCAGGTCCATTAACATCCAGAGCAAGGAGATGTTCAGGACTGTACACGATTCAAAACACAGTGTAAGTTGTAAATACAGGGAGCATTAATGGGAACAGTTTTGTCCCTTTTAACAGCGCTGATGGATTTCATTACTGTGATAACACGCTGCAATACCTATGTGAAGCCCTGCACAGCTTTTCGGTTATGAATTTTAAACCGGCTTCCAGAAAGCAGAGTACATAAAGAATATAATAAAAAAATCACTTTGGCTTTTGAACATTAAAAGCAAAAGCTTCTCCAAAGGTGAGGAAGGTGAGGGATCCAGGAGGAACGCCCTTCTCCCTCACACCCCGGCGGCCGCAGCGCGTGTGCTCAGCGAGGAGCAGCGAGCCGCGCTGCAGGACGGAGCAGCGCCGCAGGCTGAGCAGCACGCCGTCCCCATGGGGTGCAGAGCAGCACCCCAGGGAGCTGCTTCCCAGCAGCGGGTCCTGTAGTGTGCTGCACTGTGTGCAGCCTTCCTCCTGCACACCGTGACTCCAGGTTCTCCTCGAGAGCCCGGGTCTGTGTGCTCCTGAAAGCCCTGACAGAAGTGGAAAACCCTCTGAGCTTGGAAGAGAAGCTGCGTGCTTTTCTCAGCACCTCCTCTACCTCGGCGGCCGCAGTTCACGTTTCAGACCCCGCTGCCACCAATCTTTTTTATTTCGTGACGTGTTGGCTCGGCCTGACCCGGCTCCAGCCAAAGCCAATGGAAAACTCCCACTGCTTCCAAGCAGGAGGGAATTCAGCCCTAATACTTTAAAATTTGGTGCAAAGCTCAGGAAGCCCCAAGAACAGATGAAGATACAAAAGCTCAGACTCTTTTTACCCCTCCCCTACAGAAACACCCAAACTCAAATCCTAGGAAGTGTCTTACAGCCAAATTACCCCGAAGTTCCACAAAGTCCCGAAGGCCCCGGCACGCACGGGGCTGCACTGCCGCTGCCAGCCCTGGGTTAACAGCCGATGACCCTTCCCATTCCTAACCCCGAGCGCTGACCTCCTGACCCACCCCCGGTGCCGGTGTTTATAAGCATGTTGCCACTGGTGTAAATAAAAAAGGAACACAATGTGCTGAAATTGTTACTGGTGATGACAACCGACACACATTTTACACTGCCAGTGGGCAAAAACATCAATAAATAACTCCAAATCTGTTGTTAATGCGTTTCGAGCTTCTTGCACCGATCGTGTCATTTTTGCTGGTTTTCCTCTTTTCCTCTACTGGGATCTTTATGGGACAAACAGAAAGCTTCCAACGAGGAAGCCAGCCAAAAGTAAGTCAGCCCGTGGATAAGGGTGAGCAGCAGCACTGCACAGCAGCTGGAATTTCCACCTTCCAACATACTCCAAAACAGTGTGAAAATCCGCCACACGTGGCAAAATAAATGGCACGCCCTGAAAACCCTGCAGGTAAGAAAAGCACCCGGCTCCTGGTGCAACACGGCATGGGGCTGTGAGAGCTGCTGTCCTCCTGCAGCCCGCAGGGATCCACAAGAAGCCAACTGCGTGATAAATGGCCTTTTTGGAAGACTCTAAAAACTCCTGATGTAAAAATAGAGGAGGAGACAGAAAGGACAGACCCCAACTGCTCACGTTTTGTTTTAGAACTAAGTTCTATGTCTTGTTCTGATTTCTAACTCAATAATCTGTTTCTAGAAGAACATCAGAACGTCAGAAGTTCCCCAAGTGCTGTTATCAGCCGCGTGCTGGGCCTGGTTCTGCAGCTAACATGCTGAATCTTTTTCCTTTTAATGGTGAACAGATAAAATCTATGTTTTGTTGTTTGCTGCGGCTACAATTCAATGAGGCAAAAGGTACACGAGTGTGTCTGCAAAACGAACAAGTTCTAAAAATGATTATAGTAGATGTAACAGCCTATAAAACATGATCAAATAACAGTCATCTCTCTTTCTCAAAAAGAAAAATCTGATTACGTGTAATTGCAAAATCTAATTTATATTCTCCTACTTCCAATTTAAATTTCCACTTTTATGAAATATTCTCTGCTTCAAAGTTGTGCATGTGTAAAAGATGCTTTGACATGCTTCTAATTGATTCGTTTTACACTATCGAAAGGATAACAGTGATTTGCAAAAGCATTTTTTTCTGTCTTGCACACATCTCTCATTTGCCCATCTTAATTCAATTAAAGGAAGTAAGGACGGTTTGACCGATGAATGAACCATATTTTAACTGAGGACATTTCTGTGTAAACTGGAGTAAACCAACCACTAATTCTCAGCCAGTTACTTCCGATCTGCAACTTTTATTTTGAAAGGTCACAGCATGGTCACAGAAAAGAAAGAGGATATTAAATATTGGCAAGTATTTTATAATGGTGCAAAACTATTCTACAAAATGCTGGCAAGTGCTCTATGGTAGTGCGGAACTCCAGGCTGGTATCAAAAGCCAAAGGCTTTAAACTCAAATGCAATTCATGTGCAGACATTCTGTAGTTAGCCTTAGCTCAGCGTGGCTGGAAGTTAAAACTTAAAAGCAACCCCTCTTCGCATGCAGTACCAAAACGCTTTGTGTAAAGACAAGGTGCAGTGTATGGGGTGTGCTCTGCAGCTGTCCTGGGTCAGTGCCTGGGCACACTGCATTGGTGAGTACCTGCATGCATCCACACTGACCAATACATACTAGTTCTGCTGTGAACTGCAGGATAACCTTCACATTTGAGTTGCAGCCTCCACCCTGACCTGGAATACCCAGGAATACCAGTATATATATTTAAAGGCAGCAAAGAGGTTAAAAGTGGAATAGAAGCAAGAATCTTCAGCTTCAATGCTTAATTTAAACACGCTCTATTATTTTCCTAGGGTCTAGAGGAGATGGTGTCATCCACCTTGTACACATCAAAAAAGTTGTGAAGATAACGAGGGCATCTGTTCCCAGATCAAGGAGAAAAGTTCTCCTTCAGCCTCTCCCCACACATGGGCATTTTGCTCCTGCGCTGGAAGGCGGGGGGAGGAATCACAGCACAGACCTGGTCAGCCTCGTGCAGGCAGGCAGGGTGCGGTCAGCAGCAGGGAGTGCTGGCTGATGTCAACACCTCCTGTACTGTCAGACAAAGATGACGATTTGAGGAGAAATACGTATTAATATAATAGGCTGCCTATCATCTGCAGAATCAAACCCTTTGCACCTTTTGGACACTGCACTTAACTTCAGTGCTTAACAGGAGAGGTGCTACAGTAGATAACAGAGGAGGGAACATTACAGTAAGGATCATTTTTTAGGCAATACTTGCTGACAGCACGCTGAAATGAGGATAAACACATGCCTACTGTTTCAAAACAGCAGCAAAGGCTGAACTTTTATTAAATAAACATGGCAACAACCTCGCAGAAGCCCGGGGGCGAGATGCTCTGGCAGCAGTGAGGTGAGGATGATGAGGAATGCCCTTGCTGCGAAGGCTGCCCGAACCCAGCTGGTCACGGAGCACAAGGGCTGGAGGCTGAACGGCCACTGCAGAGCAGGGCACGTCAGCGCCCATTGCACACCTGTGGCACAGCCACATCACAGAAGAGTAAGAACTGAATGTGCTGTCCCTGTCTACCAGGAAGGCCCCAAACCTGTCCTGTTCATGGTCACTGCAGATCCCTGACAGTACGTCCCGCTCCTATCCCACCTGACAGTACATCACCAGCACAACAGCTCCGCTCCACTTCAAAAACACGGCTGGAGTTCGTGTCATTTTTCTCTGCCTGCAAGCCCCTTGGATGCCAGAGGTCCTCCAGCAAGCTGGGGGGCACAGTGCAGAGCCAGGGGCACTTCCAACCGGCCACCAGAGAAATGCACAAGTCCCAAGTGGGAGAGGCACACTGCTGCTCTGTTTTTCAGGTACAGGAAGGGTATAAAAGACATGTGGCATTATCCCAGAACACTGTTTTTGAAAGATGACTGTCTCACCTCAGCCAAGGGTGATGGTTTTGTTCCTTTTAGAGCAGTGGTCTCAGTTACTCGTCCTTTTAACAAATACTGAGGGCAGAAGTGAACGCAACCCATTTTCATCAGGTTGGTGTTCGTACTTCTTCAGAAAAACAGGTTACTGAAAATACAAAAACCCCAACAGGTTTCAGACCTCCCACCTCAGCACCCAGCCACAGCCTGCTTCCCTTCCAAAGCCCCCGCTGGCACCTGCATGGTACAGAGGCCGGAGCAGACCCTGGTCAAATCATGCAGTGCCCAGCCCTGGGCAGCAGCTGCTCTCAGTGCATGGACACCATTCACCATGTAGCATACCCGTGGGTTGTGCTGCAGGGGGCCTGCTCCAGCCCAACAGCTCGTAGCAGCCTGCGGTTCACGTCCAGCACAATGACTACCAGCACTAATATGTTTCAGTGAGAAGTACCAGCACTGTTTAGCAGGTGACAGAAGCATGAAGGTTATGTGAATGTGAAGGGAGAACGTGGCTAGAGCTCAGCCAGAAGGCGCTACTTTCAGCTGTAAGGGGACATTATACCAACGAAGGACAGTGCTGCCCCTCACACTGAGCACTGACAGCACAAAGCTGTGCCACGCTCCTCGTGGGGAAGGGAGGCAGAAGAGGGCTCTCCATCTTGGTTGGCACAGTCCACAAGGGACAGCAGCTTATATAGCGGGTAAGAGTTATTCCCATTTGTGAGTTTTTCCTGGAGTGAGAGCAAACTCCACTAAATATTCCTGCCTGCCTCTGCGTGCACAGAACGCCTGGTGCACATAAATCTGGAGTGCTGTTACTCTTAGAGGACTGAGAATTGCACACTGACGGCCGCACAGGAACGGCTGCAGCCCCCTCACTGCTGCTGGGACAGGCATGGACACCCATGGCCCACTGAGCACCAGCACAGCCCTGCGCCCCGCACGGTGGCACTGGGACCGCCACCTCCAACCCCGCCATGCCACGTGTTAATGACCTCGCAGCAGCAGACAGATCCAGTCCTTCTGCTTTTCTTTCTCACTGAATGATTTCCCTAAAGCCAGAGCTGGGCAAAATGCCACTAATGCTGCCGTAAAACTCCCGCTGTGTTAGGAGGGAGGCAGGCGACTGAGGGTTAGGAGGTAATCAAGCTTACAGATTAAGGCTCACTAAAGCTACAAGATCAGCACAGCTCGGGGTGTTTATTAACTCTTTGAAAACCACGATGTATGACTGTGTATCACACGAACATAAAGGACGTTTTCTAACAAGAGCTGACAGCTGAACTGTTTTGCAAGATTAATTCTAATTTGTGCCAAGCCAGGAATACAGAAGAAGCACTCTTTAAACCTATTTGGATCGATTTCATTTTAAAATGTACCTCAAACTATGAGACTGCACAGGCAAAAGCCTCCCAAGAATTATGGAGAAGTAAAATTTGCTAATTATTCTTCCACTCACAACCATCACCTTTTAAATTAAACAGCAATCTGAAAGCCAACGAGTGAAAAGCACCTTCGCCCCCTCCGCGAGTTGAAGCTCGGACCGCGGAGTGGCTCGTTTTCAGCAGCGCAGAAGGGGTTAATTTCTGAATATAAAATGAGGTTGCCACAATCTGGGTGTTTTTTGTTTTGTTTTGTTTGTAACACAAAGCAAAATATACTCTACAGATGCTTGATTAAAATGCAACAGCTGTTTATGGCGGTGCATTTTCCGCTAATTTACTGGGGCAGATTTTTCAAGGAGCCTTGTTTGATTGCATCTCCATTTGCATACACGTTCACACAGAGCCGCCAGCCCAGTTGTCCCCGGCGTGGGTAAAATTTCAGGTTTAAATGCACTCTAACACAAACAAGCAGCCCACAGCCATAGCAAAAAGAGTTCCAGGAGCGAGGTGCCACACCTCTGTCCCACCACGCACCCTGCACCTCGTACGGATTTACCGCCTCACTCCTCACATTTCCCTTCTATGGCACTGCACACAACCAGAATCTGATCTGCTCCCCACGTCTGTCTGGATAGGCCTGGTGCCCTTTTTTATTATTATTATTATTTCCCTTTTGTTTATTTGATCTATTGCATTCCTTAAGCTTGATGACTAATCCAAATTATTAACAAATACAAAAGGGTTTATGTAAATTATTATGATGAACAAAAACAAATCACAATCATAACGTCGTTAAGTGAATCAGACAACAATGACTACAGCTTCCCTATCATAGACTGAGGCGGATGAATTTGAACTTTATTGACAGTAGCAGCAGAAAGCCTTAATCACTAAGCACCAGCACAGTCTGGTTTTCATAGGGTAATGACCCATCTATATATTCATAACAAGGGTCTCATTCATCATAATTCATATTTAAAAAAAAACCTCTTGCAAAACTAATGGAGGGAACGTGTGAAAAGTGATTGGATGGGTAAAACTGTACGGGGCTGGAAAGGCCTTAATTGATTTTATTGTGCTGTGTCTGAGCCTCCTCGCACAGTACATCAGATCTGCATCTAACTGCATTTCAATTGATTTTCACTGATAGGCTTCTTTCTTATGGCCAGGGCTTAAGTACTAAACTAATAAAAGGATGAAAGACTTCGTAATACAGATTTTGAAAATAATGTGCACACGCGATTTCTATGGAAGAAAATTGTATGCTATGTGTTTGTCTTACCAAAGTGGCTACAACCAAATGTAATACAAAAAATGCAACTAATGTGAAGAACATTGACTGGGACAGGGAGGGAGAGAAAGAAGGGGAAATAAGGAAAAGTGTCCCTGGGCTAAAATCAGGTTGATTGTAAGCAGACCTGACTTCAATGGGGTTGTACCTGCTCACATTAAGGGTGATTTTGACTGATACCTCAGACTTGATTGAACGAGATCATAATTCACTTCAGATGCGGGTTGTTCTTCACAATTGTAAATAATGAGTCATACATACTCTGCATTTCACCTACAAGTCCTGATAAAGTTACCTGAAGCAAAAGGAGTCGGATCCTCATTGTCTTTGTATGATCGCATTCCTGGACCTTTACAAGACAGAAATGCGACCTGTGGCAGTAACATTATAAGAGATACATAACTGCCTCTCATTTCTTTTGCACACTTTAGATAACAGCTTATTCAAGCCCCAGAACATTGCTGAATTGGGCTTCCTATCAAAAAGTCACAATCAAGCTGAAAAAGGAATCTGGTGCAGATAAAATTTGATACACGGTCTGAGTAACAGCTCATATAAGCAACAGGTTCACCAGAAGGGAACACAGATTAAATGGAAAAGTCTGCATACACAGAAAAATCTGAAATTGGGGAAACTTCTTCAAAACAACAGAATTTCAGTTCTTTAGCCCACATACTCTGCCATCACTCGTTAATACAATTGCAAACGACACTATCTGCTAGTCAGATGGCTTGTAACATCTGTACAACAAATGATAACGTATAAGAGTTGTTCTGGTTTTGTGCTCCTTTACGAGGCTCGGTGTTGATAATCTCCAAAGCACACCCATGATTCTTTAAATTAAACATAAGAATCTTGTCTCACAGTACAGCTAGGTTATCCATGTGTAAGAGCCCAAGCCAAGTAATTACACATCCGCTCAAAGGATTAGACACATAAGATTTCTTTAAATTTTTAATAAAACTGCACAGCTGTTGTAGGGAAAAACTCTTTTGTTCTAGATTTTTTAAAACCATTAAGCTCAAAGTGATTCACAGTTATGCTTCAAGAAAAGTACTTTCCAAGTATTTCTGTTAGGCACTTTTTTAGTAGATTTAACATCAGTTTAACCCCATGGCCACAGACTGGAGTCAGGGATAACCTAAAGGGAAGAGATCTGGGCAAGTTTGAAAGAATATTGCTCTGCTCTCCCCAGAACACCTGCAGATGCATTTAACTCAGCAGTACAACTGCCCACAGTGCACCTCAACCCATCCAGCTGTGCTGCCCTGCGCGGTGCCCACGAGACACAGCGGGCTGCCGCCTCCGTGCTGCCATGCCATGGGATGCAGCAGGCACAGCCCTGCTGACCAACGTCAGTAAAAAGAACCAAACTGGACACAGTGAGGGTGGACTGCACAGAAGAGAGGGAGGGCTCCATTCAACAAAGGAAAAAGACATATGAGCAGAAAGTGCAAGGTCAGGAATGTGAAATGTGAGTGCCCAGCAGTCAGACAAGACAGGGCAGAGTCCTGCTGCTGTGGGAAGGAGATGGGGCAGCCGTCTGGGGTGGCCATGGGCAGAGCGAGCACAGCTCTAGCACCCAACATCACACACATGCAGAAATTCCTGCTGCTCAGCACAGTGCTGTCACCTCAAGCCTACGTGCTGATCACCCATGGGCAGGCTGGAAGCCTGAAAGCCAAAGGGGAAGCAAAGCAGCAAGATAAGGGGAACAGGAAGCCTGGCTCCTCCAGGGGAGGCTTTCTGCCATTCCAATTGCAAGCCAGGATGTGTTCATGAGCACTCCCCACAAGCACATCAGGGACACCAACACCAGGGAAGGAAAAACTATTTGAGCTGAAGGGCAGCACGGCGCCAGGTGCATCTCTGAAGGGCTCAGGCACAGCTGTGGGACGGGGTGCGGGTGGGACCTCACCTCACTGACAGGGCTCTGGCTTTGTACCTTGGTGTAAATCTACCACCACAGAGCTGTTGCAATAATATGCAATATTACTGAACAACCAATGGGGAGGATTTACAAGATAAACTATGGTATGCAGCTATATTTACAATGAACCTAAATCCCTAAAGATTTTAATGAACTGCAGCTGACCTTGATCAGTGATTCAAAGCCCAGAACAGCTTCTACTCTCTCACACATTACTAACCTTTGCTACAACATTTATCAATTTACCTTCTTGATCTCTCAAGCAGGTCATGTTTTCTAATCAGCCACTAGCTCAAAGACCTACATCCCAATTAAATTACTGAATGAAGACATGCTGGAATGCAGGCTTCGTTTGAAAGAATTAGCACTAAGCACGCCTAAGGAGCGGATTCACCAAGCCTCAACTGATTCTCTTCACTCGAACTGACTTTCTAAATGTTTCTATGTCACCTGCTGCTCGGAGTTAGAATTGTTAATGCTACCCCTGAAACACACAGTTTCTCAGATGTTTTTGTTTTTCCTTCCCCAAGCACTCCGTACCTTGCTTTGCCTGAATGCTGACCTGAGCTTTACGTCACCCACCTGGTAGCTCTGAGCTCGTCAGGCCGCAGTGTGTCTGAAATCTTCGTTACACAAACCTACACAGATGGTTATTATTAAAGTCACTTCACGGACTTACAACTGCTTGCACTTGAAGTGAGACGCTTATTAAGATGTCCACAAGATCTGAGCCTAATTTTTTCCTCTTTCAACACAGCATGTGTATTTATGCCACTATGGAAGAAAGTGCTCGTGGTGCAGCCCCAGGGCCCCTCAGAACAGGGTGACCCAGGGCCCCTTCCCAAGGAGCTGTGAGGGAGCAGGCCGGGGGCTACGGCTGTGCTGTGGGGGCAGCCCTGCCCAGCCAAGGTGACGGCAGCCTGCAGACAGGGCCCTGGTTTGGAAGGCAGGCTGTGGGACTCGCAGCCAGGCCAGGAGCCGGCGCTGACAGAGCCATGGTGCACAGCAGCCCCCACACGGTAGCCAGGACGCCTCGTGGATGCGATGCACATGTTGGGAATGAGTGCACCCGGCGTGTGCCAGCACAGCCGCATGGGAGGGAACAGCGCAGTTGGTGCTCGGCCTCGCTGCATTGCTATAGGAATACCATGCATGCTGCTGCTGTTAACAGAGCACGCTGCAAACCCACGTAAAGGTACGGAAGCACCTGACATATTTATATCTATTTTCTTGTTTTTACTTTTTCAGTCACTTACAGAATTACTGAGCAGTAATGAAAAGTACTGACAAGTACAAAGCAATTCCCAACACATACACAATCAAATCATATTTACAGTCACAAAGACAGAGTTAAGTGCATCAGAGAAGCATCAGCTTCAGGAGAACTTTGGATTCCAAGGGGACTTCCTCTGATCTGAGGAAGAAACTTACTTTCACTTAGGGGTCCTGGTTCCCAATGTTAGCATGCACTTTTTTCTACCAGATCCATCCCCTGCAGTGCCTCCCCTCACATAACATTTCACAGGAAAATCAAGATTCAGTTAGCAACCCATACAAGAGATGCAGAAGAATTCTGCAATTCATGGATCCCTTTAGGTGCCATGAAGTAATTCTAGCCCCATGCTGCAATATCACCTAGAAACTAACACCATCACCTTTCCTGACTGCAAGTATCTGTACAACAAAGTGTTAGCATATCAAAATTATTGTTCCAAAATACACAGAACAAGTATAATACAGTGAATTCTGATATTGAGAGAAGCTGTGCCTACACTAGAGCTAATTGATTTCCTTGTTTCATCGCAACCCCAATGCCTACAATATTAACCTGCTAAGGTTTCTGGCCCTGCACTCATCCTTCTGCACTTCTCTGTACCGTTCTGCACATCCCAGCTAATTGCCCTTTTTTTCTGCAATAGTTACGGCAAAGACAATTTCCCAGCAGCAATGCAAGGGCTCTGCCGAGGGTAACAGCTCAGGACCTCTTCACTTAAGGAGTGCCTCAAGGAACGCATGCCTTGTAGGCATTGTATTTTGATGACCTCAATCACTGGAAAATAAAAAAACATAGCAAAACCAGACCCGTGATACCTGTAAGGAAACACTATTTGGACCAGGTCTAATTTATTTGTTGGCAGAGAAGATCTACTGGGCTTCATATAAAGTTCAATAGAAAAAAAATGTCATAGAGATATCTAGAATCATAACTGCAATAAAACAAGCTCTACATTTATCTGGCTGTTAAATGCAACTCTACATTTATTAGTAAAAAGGAATCAAATCTGGTTACGGCGTAAAACATCTCCCCTGCCTCGGGAGAGCAAACACCATCCATCCATCACCGCTGCCCGCAGCCACACCGGGTGCGTCGGCCTGCCCACAACCCAGGGCACGGCACACAGAGCAGAGCTACGGACCCCAGGAACACAGAGCAGCGCTCCCAACCCCGGGAACAGAAGCAGAACCCCGCTGCCCACAGCCACCCACAGCACTCCAGCTGCCCGGCTTCACCACAGCCCTCCACAATTATTTTTAAATTACTGTACATCGAATACTTTTCCTAATTGTACACATCTTCCCTAATTATGAATTCATACGAGCAAGAGGGTTTCCTTGGTGAGAGCTCCAAAATGTTCCTTCTGCATTGAGCTCAGTACGGCTGCTACTGAGCACCAAAAGCGAACTACCTTTCCCATCGTAACGCGGCCATACGCCTCCTGCTAGGCTGTGACCTAATTGAGACTTTCGATCTTAGCTTTTTAGAAACGTGTTATTCTTCATAGCCTGTAAAACATTTAACTACAGATCTCCTGCAACCGTTGCTGAAAGCTACAGGGAATTAAAAAAAAAAAAAAGAGGGGGAAAAAAGCCAGTTTATCAAAGTCACTGGAAATACAAGGTATTAATTACGCTAAATGAAGAAATATGGGCATTTGGTTACTTTCGTGGGTCAGAACTATTTTAATCTGGCGCTGCCAGCCGGCTGCCTGTCGCTGACCCACGCGTCCCCATCAGCCGCCGGATCACATCAAAGCCGCGGGAAGTGAGGAAAGCAGCGAGCGGCGCGGGGCCCCCGGGTACCGGGGTCACAGATTGGGCTGAAACCACCACATTGTTATCAATTACAATCGCCGATCAGGACACGACCTTTTTGGAGGCGCAGAAGAGGGGGATATTCACGCAACCGCCTTCCCCCGAACTGCCCCTGGCTGCAGGGGCTGAGAGGGAGAATAAAACCGCACAGCAAATCCTAATTCTCAAATGGGCACGAGTTAAAAATACGGCACGGAGTCCAGCGCTGATAAGATAGGCTCAGCTCAGCCGAACACAGCTCCCTTGATTCGGTTAGCCGAGCCAAACACACAACAGAGCACAATTAAAGCGGAGGGGAAATTATATTTCTACCCTACAGACGGCTCTTGTGAAGTTTCATCAAAGCGAGCCCAAAAATGTCTTTATTGTAGCGAGACCTACAGCAGAAGCACACGTAACCGAAAATAAGGAGCGTTATACAGTAGTAAGTCACCTAGTAAAATAAAATACATTTTCAATAAAGATTAGTTCTGCGTTTTACTTCTTACAATTCTTTGATCGAGTAATTTTGAACTATATAAAGGCAGGCAGCCTCCCCGGCCGGCATTCCTTCGGGCGGTGCTCACAGCCCACCTCGCTGTGCTTCAGGTGCTGCAGCCCCGGCTCACGTGAGACACGCAGCACTTCGTGCTCACGTTTGTTGTGGACGTAACAGCGTAGGGAAAAAGAAAGCTGTGGATACAGAGCGTCCTCCTTCCCACCGGCATCAAAAGAGGCTTCATGGCAAGCTGGCTGTAATATGTCAGCGTTTTAAAGTTTCAGAAAAGAAGCACTGAAAAAAAAAATGATAAAGGCAGGATAGAACTTAAATCCTAACGACAGAAAGCTGAAAATCTAATTGATTCCTACTGCACTCAGAGCAAACAAGAAATGAGAACGCAAGCGCTGTGAACCATCTTTGCTTCTGCACATTAAATCAGCTCACTCCGTGCGCCCCAAATATTTACCAGCTCTGAAACAGATCTGAAACGATTCCAATAGGATCAGTAAAACAGCTACATACAAAAGAGGTAATGATGTGAAACTGGAAGGTACAGAGCTCTGCCATGCCAATCTAGTTACAGGTTTGGGGTTTACTGCACTTTTTCCCCTGAGGGGACCAAAAGAGCCGTATAAGGCAATACGGAATTGAACAGGGTTATTTCATACACTGTCTGAATTTAGAATGAAGCTGAGTGTAGGAAATACAGTCAGACTGCTTACAGGGCTGGGCAATGGGAAGAGAGGAGCAGCAGAACGGAGTCCTCAAGCCTTTCGCAAACTTCACCGTCTGCACACGGAGAGAAAAATACACTTTACGTTTTATAAATAGCCGTGAACAGAAGCTAAAGCATTTTGCCACTTCTGGGAAATCAATAAGTAAAAACAAGGCACTCATTTGCAAATAATTTATGTGGCTTTTTTTGCTAATGCAGGACAATGTCTCCGTGAAAACGAGGGCAATAACTTTATTATCTCCGTAAATGCAATGCAGAGCGAACAGAGACTGATGGCACTGCCCGATGTGCCGAACAAAAGCACCGCTTCCAGCAGCTCCTGGCAGCAGCGGTACCGTGGAGCCGCGCAACTCCTCTAACGGAGCAAAACGACCGAGCTTACGTAACCGAAACGCAGCCACAGTTACTTCAGACACACTCGAGAAGCTGCGATTTGGCGAAGCTTAGGGATGGAACATCGCTCCGGGCCGCGCTCCCGGCCGGCACCTTCCGGCAGCGCCCCGAGGTGCGCGCCCCGCCCCGCCCCGCCGCCGCTCCCGCTGTCCCCGCGCCCCAGCAGCGCGGCCCGGCCCGGCCGCCCCCCCTCCCATCCGCGCTAGACAGCCAAAGCTCCTTAGGCAGGTCTGAAGATCGCTATGTAGGGCAGGGAGGAGCAGGGCCTCCCTCCCGCCCGGCTGCGCGGGACCCGGGCCGGGATGCGCGGAGCCGCGTCCGCTCCCGCACGGCGGAGCTGCGGGGACGCGGCCGGGTGCGCTGCCACGAAGGACGGAAGGCAGCACCGGGAGCGGCCGGCCCGCAGCGCGCTAACACGGCCCGGCCAGCTCCTCGCGTCTCTTCTATTTTCACATCTTAGCTGCCCGTCTGCAAAAAGATGAAGGGCAAAAACCCTCACATGAAACTGCCGTTTGACAAAGGATGTTACTACACTGTATTACAGCTTTGCTTGCAGCTATCTAGCAAATGAGCCCGGCTGCAGAGAACCCCACGAGCACCAGCAGCAGCCCCACACCAACCTGCCCTGCACCACCAGCACTGCCAGCACAGCGCAGTGACCCAAAGCAGCCCCTGTGAGCACCGCACGGAGCGCCCCGCGGCCCGACGGCCCTCATAGAGCACAGACAGCAAAGACTTTGAGGAGAGCGAAGCGGGGAGAAGAGACCTTCCATTTGTGCAGAGAAACGCAGAGGAAACGCACAAAACATCCATGATTAAATAAAACTTTCTGTGATTGAATCTGACTGCCATTTTACAATATTAATGCTAATGGGTTATCGTACTCTTGTTTGCATGTTTAACTTCGGTTTCCATACAAGTTGCTTGTACACAGGATCGGAAGAAAATGGCATTTGAAAAAGCAAACACAAAAGGCACGCTGAAAAGGAAAGGCAAGTTGAAGAGCAACAAAATCAGCAACATACACACAATAATCAGTTTCCAGTGTCAGATGGGGAAGCCGGGCAGTAAAAGAAACGACGCGTTCGAAAAAGAAAATACTTTTAGGAAACAGCAAAATTAAAACGAGTAGATATGTAAAATAGATGAATGAAGACAACGTCTTCCTGCACCGAGGGAGTTGTTTAAGGAGAAACAGTGTCCGTTTGTGGCCAGCGATAATACTTTCCATTCAATAGAGTTTGCAGCTTGCTGATTCATATGATTGCAGGCTGGCGCCCTGCTGGCGAGCCCCCTCCACTGAAATTAAATCCACTCTCTTCAGTTATAAATTATAATGCTCTATAAACAACACTCCCACTGGGAACGGGGAGAGAGAGAGAGCTCTCTGCATAGTCCACTCACTGTTTAATGCTCTGCTCTTCTGCCACAAACAAGGGCTGTATGTCTGCCATAGACAGCACTCTCGCTGTAATTTATATACTGTTTGATGTTGAGAGCAGAGAAAGGAAAGTAGAATTGTAATGTGAGTCAAAGAGGAAAAGAAGTTGGAAGTGGGTGAGTGTGCAAGAAAGAGGAAGGACAGAACACACTTTATACACGTATTTCATAGATACATCACCGCATGTATCGCTGCTGCCCCTCAGGAATATCCCCCAAAAACCTGGAATACCGCTTAGAACACGTGAGGTGCACACAGCCCAGCATGGCTCCGTACCCATCGGGTGCCACGGCCATGACTGACACCTGACGGCCACCATCACTGAGAGCACAGAACACACCACCACGGTTGGGGTTCACCCCCAGCCCAGGCTGACGCGCATCCCCCGGAGCACCGAGCTGCTGCTCGTTCCCAGATCCCAGCTGGGCAAGAGGACACACTTCATGCTTTTTTATTAGTTATTTTTAAATGAACATGCCATAGACACCCAACTGCTACAAAAACATGCACAAATCAGACTTGAAATAAAAAGCAACAAACGGATTAAAGAAATGCCAGTGAAAATACTGCTGCTGTGGGAAAGATGTGGATTCTGAGTAAGAAGTATATGATTATCTCTAAGAACAGCCTGCAGTACGCAGCGGAGATGGCACTGGGAAATACCCTGTGGGCCACTGAGGGCTTTGTCTCAAGCATAAAACAGTACCAACTTCAAAGCACAACCCCCTAATTATTGTCATGGAAACTTCTATCTAAATTGTGAGAGAATGACAGAGCATCCAGGCAAACAGCTACCGGAGCACCATGTCCGTCACTCAAGATTTTGATGAATGACTGAAAATTAGAGATCTGACAAAAAAAACCCCCTCACTTCTGCTAAAACTGGCAGCCAGCACAGGAAAGCAAGGTTCCCAGCATCATTTTTCAGGAGTCAAGTGGTTGCCTATTGGCCCCACTGCTTTTTGCTGTTGTTGTTTACAATCTTATTCTTCCACTGCCCCAAACACCTCATCTTTTCTTCCTTTTCTATCTCAGGAAGTGACTGAGGAGCTTTTCATTCTGGGGCAGGGAAGGAGGGCTGAAGTCTCCTTTTCTGTGAGGTTGAGCCCTTGTATGTCAAATCTGGCCTGGAGCAAATTTTCACAGCTGAATTATAAACCCTGTAAACAAGGGTTTATGATGGAAATGCTGACACAACCTTAATTACCAACAGCGTGAGGTGGGGGAGGCTCTGTAACACACACTCCTTCTCACTCGAGTCCTCCAGCACTCCAAACCTGCCATCCCATGAAAAGCAAACCTCGCTCGTTGCTCTTCCTCTTTAATGCTCAAGTAAGCTTGCTGGGACATTTATATCAAATCTGGTTGCTCAGTACTGTCCTCTAGAAAAGAAAAAACTTGATTTTGTAATAAAAGTATAATGTATAGCTTAAAAATAAATTAAATAAAGGAAACATTAAAAGATAAATGGAGCAGGATGCTCTATGGCTGAGGTAATTTGAGTGGAAAGGGAAGGAGGGAGTTTACATTAATAAATGATTAAAGGCCTTAACGAGGGCCTATCAGGTTGAACACTGGAGCATACTTCTCCACCTCTCCTCCTCTAGCCCAGCTTTTTTACATTTGTTCTCAATGCTGATCAATATGGTTTTCATTTACTGATTTCCATAATGCCATATGTGATCTGCTAGCCTGACATAATGAAGGCAGAAAGAGAGCTGAAGTCATTTGAACATTCTCGCTTGCATGTCTGTCGCCAATTTAGAAAATAAATACCCACTGAGAGTTAGAGTTTCCTCTGGTCTTGGAGGAACATGGCAAGATTTGCATATGCAGATTGCAAAGCCTTTTTCCCCTTCCCTTTTTCTTCTTTTTTTTAATAGAGGAACAATGTGGAAGAATATTTTCCCCATGTGTTTTAGTGAGAAAGTGATCCTGGAGGGAAAAAATATAATCTCAGCACTGAATGAGACCTCTCACTTCCACTCGAGCTGAGACTCTTTGGCATCCCAACAAGGTGAAGCTTTATGAGCATCCAGAGTGCTGCTGAGTCACACTGACCCGCTGGATGCCTCTGGAGACAGTGGGAGTTGAAAAAAACCAGAAAAGATGGTTTATATTGAGGTTCATATTTTCTCAACATGCCAGTGTCTGCATGTGCAGTCTAAATTAATGCTTAAGAGATGTAACACTTGTAAAATGAGTTCTTTGCTCTATGAACTGTGAATTATGTCCACTTTATAGCAAGGGTGTTAAGCAAACACGGTATCTGATACACAGCATGAAAGCAGGTACTTTTGGGAGGGCTGGAAGTGGGGATTCTGCCACCTGCAGAACGTCACCAGCACAGAACAGTGTCAGGGCCGTACTCTGGCCATGAAAATGTAAATGGCTTATGCTGATAAACTTCATAGCAGGTTTATAGATGTTCAGCAGCCAATTCAGTTCTTTTTCTCAGTCGGATCCCAGAGCAAAGGAAGAAACCAGAGGTTCCCTAACAGCTAACAGCTTGCCCTTTGGTTGTAACCACCTCCTAGAGAGGCCTGACTTTGCGATTTAATGAACTTTCTGTTTATAAAAAGTAAATGACAGGTTAAGTAATGCACTTCAAAGTGTCATTCTGTGGGTGATTCCATCAGGACCCAAATTCATGGTTTTCTAACAGACCAGAGAGATGTGATCTTTTGAATTACATCATATACATTAGCGCACAACATTTCCTGACTGCTGTGAATAGCGGCCAGCAACACGCCGTGATTCTCCAGCTGGAGCACAGAGCTCGGCCTGCTGCAAAGCAGGGATTTTCCCAGCAGAAGCTTTGCTTTATATACACAACATAAAAACAGCAAAACTAGACAGCAAACTGACAGTGCACAATACATTTAGGATCCGGGCTGCCGCTTTGGCTTTACAGATGAGCAAGTCAACTACGCTGCGGGAGAAAGGCTTGAGAGTTCTGCTGGTTGTCCAGTTAAACATCCAGCCCTGAAAATATCATTTGGATTGCTGTTAACAACAACTTGAAGTTCGTTAAAGTTATCTGACAGAGAAAAATCTGTGTGTGGGGATTAGTGGCTGCTGACCGATCTTTCTGTCAAAAGCAACCTTTCTTTGAGGTTCAAAAGAGCGCAGTTAACTATTTAAAGGCTCCCTCATCTCACTGCTCTCAGGAGCTGCCAACTCTTTGTTTACAAGAAATAGAAAGCTGGAAAAAGCTGTACTTTGTCCGTGTTTTCCAAGTTCCACAAATTGCTGCAGATACAAAATGGAAAAACACACACAGCACCACACTGCTGAACCGGGGATAGATGTCAAAACTGAATTTAAATACCCCAGTAGTATTACACAAAAATAAGGTCTATCAAAACGATTTCTTCTAGCTCCCTGTACATCACACTTCTGAGTCTCTCTTTGCCCAGAGTAAATGATTAAGGATTTCAGCTTTCCAATTGTGATACTGAACTGACCTATCGGGGTTTCCGGAGGGATTTGGGGAATTCTGAGTTTAAAAACTTTGTTCTCACTAAATTAAGAAAGATTCAGAAATATGGCATTTTTAGAAAGGGACAAATGAACCCAACGATCCCAAGCCGGGGAGCAAACCCTGGAGTAAACTTGACTGCAAGCAGCAGAAATGCAAAAACCGTGCCTTGAACTGCAAACTTCTCCCAGCAGTCTTAGTGGGATTAATAAATCAGAGTCGTCGTGAGGCTGAAGAAGAGCTGTGCAGGCCCCGGTAATTGCAGGCTCCTGCCTAATAGCACGGAGTGAGCGCGGCAGCAAGCGATCCCGGCCGCCAATCCACAGGCTGCCATTAACCTCCCGGCCAATTACAGCCTCATTGGCAAAGCAAACAACGAATTATTGGCTGTTTAATCGGGCTTTTCTTCTCCCGCTCCGGCCCCTGTTTCTCATTCTGGGTTTTTTTCCTCCCCTTTTCCTGTTAGGCCAAAAAAAAAAGAAAAAGAAAACCAACACAAAAAACCAACACAAAAAACCCATCTGCAAACACCTGATACTCATCTGAGTCCTGCAGTTGTACAGTCTTGTTAAATTGTTACCACCTTTTCCACAAGCAGTTTTGGCAATTAACCTCGTGGTCATACACTTCAAAGGAAACAACTGTTGAGTTTAACCTCCTTGAGCTACCACGGATTCCTTTACGATTGTTCTCCAAACACTTTCATCCCGAACAAAAATGCAGACTGATAAGATTCATGTTTGTTTTTCTATTTTGCCCGTTTATTAAGATGACAAATATCCTGACTGCTTAGCACTGCTCCTGCTCCTCAAAGCCTGCGCCGTCAATCACTGCTGTGGCATCAGCACTCCTTCAGAAACACCGCCTGCTGCAGTCCTCCACCTGACACAGCCCACCCCTCCCTGCAAAGCCCTCACGTATTCCTCAATACACCCAAAGGCTCAGGAAACAATACGCAGGCAGACATAAGATGCCGTTAGAAGTACACCCATTTTGTTCAACTCCATTTTTACTGAGGACGACTTCACACGTGAGAAAAGCTGAAAATCCTCCATCTCCAGCGGGATCCCGGCCTCTCTAACTGCTATTCTATGTTAGTAGAAGCTCGGTTAACTTTTCCTTCTGTCTAAACTTTTGACTACAACGTGTATTAATTTAGCAGACCGCGCAGCTGCTCCTTAAGCAACTGGATAGCTAATGATAGGAAAGTACTGAGCACACGCTACGGGAGCGCGATCAGATTACACGGAATGTCCTCCCCCCGAGTTCCATTCTGGTGTTAGTGCACATTTTTTCTCCAAAGTAATCACAGAAATGTAAAATGGGTTGTTCTTAGGAAAAGCTTCCAATAAAGAGCCAACGAATACCCAAGACGTGTTGCAATGACCTTTTGCTACAGAGCACGCACACCGCGGCCGTGCCGAGGCAGACCTTGGGGAAGCATCACTTTCCTCGGCTGCTGTCTGCCCTGGTGGGAGGGAGCGGCTGCAGGGGAGAAGGAACACAGTATTTCCCTGCGAAAAGAATGTAACAAAAGTTTGGTATCTGTCTTGAAGTGCAAGAAGGGAAAGCATTTGGGCAAGCATATGGCATGTGTTTCAGCTTGTGAGGGAGGAAAAAAAACTCGCGATGTTACGTGCAGCTCAGACCAAACAGAAAACTTATTCTGACTATTCTCATTTGTCAGAGGCTTTTCAAAACTAAGCAGATCTCTCCATAGCTCTGGATGTCAGAGGAGGGGGTAACCGGTGAGTACCGAATTTACATTTTAGGTTCTTTTAACTGCTTCCACTCTTAATTTTAATATGCTTGTCGACAATGTGAAAAAATCCTTCAGTCAAAAAAAAAAAGAAAGAAGAAATTAGCACATTAAATGATACATGGGTCTGGTGCTATGTTGCACAGTTCAGTGAACCCCTGCATAGATCAGCAAGATGGCTGGAAATGTCTCTTTCCGTCTGTTTTTCATCTCAAAGCCTGTGTACTCAGCAGAGTGTGAAGAGTGCCTCTCTCCCCTCCGAACGCTCTCCTGCTCGCCCCCCCAAAAGACCCTGCAGCAGAGAACAGGAACTAGAGCAAATGCTTTTGTGAATTAAGAGATCTTGTGAGCGTAAATTTGGTCAGGCTGCTCCTTTCTGCAGGCCAGACCCGGCTGCTGCCCCAGGATGTGAACTGTCAGTTTGCATAGCTGGTGATGAGTTGCAGAACCATCAGTAAAGGTGAAGACGGCAGAAGCAAGAAAGATTCAAGACTGGTGGAAATCATTTCACAAGGAAAATTTCAGCCATCAGTGGGAGGAAGCTTTGAAAAATGCTGCCATTTCCGAGTCAGAACGAAGGAAAAATTAAATTACTGCCGGTGAGGCGAGCCAAAGTCGCATCTTCCCTTAGGGAGAGGTTTGATAATGGTAAACATTTGACAGCTGGCCTGAAGTTGTTATCTTGTTCTAACAGTTGTTATAGTCTGAATGAACATTTCTGATAAGAGAACAGAAAGAAAAACGCCAAACCATTTTTAATTTCTCACCTTCTATATTTTAAGCTGCGCTGCCCAAAGCCAACCAGGTTGGAAGCAGTTTGCCACCAGCAGCCGCTCACAGCCCCGCGCTGACACGGAGCAGAGGACTTCTGTGTGAAGCTGATGGCAGCACCCAGCTGGGCCTGCAGCACGCGGGCAGGAATTCAGTATATCTGCAGCCCCGTGCAAATATCCATCCTGCTTCACAACCAGCAGCTACAGGAATTAATCACTACGTTGGAGTGAAATTGAGAAAACTAATCAATTCAAGAATTCAACTTCAAGATCTGCCCCAAAATCTTGTTTCTTTGTCGCTTCACCTCCAGCTGCTGATGCACAACCACACCAAGTCGCTGCCATCACTTCACAAACAACAACTAGACAGCCAAGTTATAAAGGTAACAACGCCGGTTCCACCTGACCAGAGCAGGAACGAATGAAAACCAGTTCTGTTTAAGCAGAAAAAGTATGCTATCTTCACAGGAAATTTAATTATACCCAAGGCTTTTGTGCTCAGTTGTTGCTGACAAAGCCTGTATTGAAGAGGGAAGTACAGCTCCGCTCTGCACTGCTGCTCACAGCTCCTCCCTTAGAAAAATACAGTTTGGATATGGAAAGTACATTACACGTATGTCAGAACCAAACTGCCATCCTGGAAGCGAGACTCTGCTGGGGGGGAAATCAGGAATGTATTTCTAAGCTGTTTAACTGAGGCAGCTTAACCTCTCAGAACACATACACTAAACATTCACCTCCCATTAAAAATAATTAAGATGAATATGTACCACGGTTATTAAACTCTATTTAATGACTTACTGGGATGGCCTGTTGGTAAATCTCCATAGCACAGTGCACCTTAGGCAACCCCATGGCAGAGTGGGCACACCTACCTGACACGGGTCAGACTGACCGGCAGCCTTTCCCCGATGGTACTGATCCCAACTACAGACACACAGTAATGCTCCAATTAGGGAGGCAGCGTGTAAAACTTGTTCCTTCGATATATAAATTAACTCCAAAACTCCCTCTGTATCTCCTATATTAACAGGTAGAAAGTGTTTCATTACTTTTTCAAGTGACTCTACTCCATCTTAAAGCAGGAGTATATAAATTGATATTAAAGAATGGTATTTTGAGAATGTTTCAAAGTAAGGTCAAACTCGTATTAAAAAACCTACTAGTGTAGGCTAAAATAACAGTCTGGCTGAGCAGCCTTCGGTGCATCTGGGTTCAATTACCTACTACATCCTTGCTATGTTTTCTACTAGCAAGAACAACGCAAGCAAGGCTTGGAGTTCACAAATAATGTCAAAGTTAGGTTATTCAGAAGAGGAACAGAATAAATCATCCAAAAATCACAGTCATATTGGCAGACAATTTTTTCCCTTTCCTTCACTGAAAGCAGCACAATATTGCATAACAACAAATAAGGACAAAAGTCCTCACCTCACGGACAGAGCTGAACTCGGCTGGAACGCCTGCTCTAAAAGGGAAGGAGAAGCACAGACTCCATGCAGCCCAGGCACCAGCCGACCTCACGCTCGGGGCAAACAACCCCGATTTACCACACTGTCACCCTGATGAATTTCGCTTTTTCTGTTTGACCCAAGAACAATGAGGTTGGATTAACATTAATTATTTGCATTCAACAAACTGCCGTGTGGAACCAGGACTGTTCCAGGAGCAGGCTTTGGCCAGCTTGGTGACACGCAGCTTTACCCCACCACGAACACTCCTGCACAGTGCCAAGGCAGTTAGTGAGGATTTAAGGGGGGCAGGGGAAAGGAAATGCTGCAGCTCACACCTAGGAGTGATGTGGGGTGAGTGGGATGCGGGGCAAGGAGCAGCAGCACAGGTGACGTAGGACAGAGGTCGGCTGCCAGCCCTGCTCCGCTCAGCACAAGTTCTGAGGTTGCGCTTCCATCAGGAATGCAATGGCAGCAGTGGCTCTGAGCAACCAAAGGCCGGCCTCCAGGGAATGTGAAAGCATCATTCACTTCCATAATGCCCACCAAAATGCAACTGTCAGGAAAGCTGCTCAAAATTATGTATGTTCTGAGCACACTGTATAAAATATTTGAAAGTGTTCTATTTAATACTCAGCAGAGCTATATGAAACATGGTAAAAGCCAGCAACAAGTCACTATCATCAGAAATGCTTTTGTCTTGCACAAGGAGTTATTTAGTCCATTCTGTTTGGATCAAACCAATAATAAATACATTTACCAAGTGATGAATCAGATTAAATTTAGAGGAAAAACCATCTTTTACCCAGTCAGCATTTGTCATAATACTTCCAAATTACAGCATAAGGATACTTTAAATCATGTAATATACAAACGCCACATTATATTTATATTTATTATAAATTCATACTACTGTAATGTACCTAATTGTATCAGGTCATTTCTTATAGAAAAGCACCAGCATAAAAGTTTTATGCAGGAACAGGCTGGCTGTTGATTAATTCACTTGCTGCCTGCACACACGCAGCACGTCTGCGCCATTTGCTGTGGCTCACCCAGCCCAGCACCCACACAGATCAGACCCTGCTGCTCCTCTTTCAGACCAAACTGACTCCCAGAATTTCATATTGTCACTGCATGCTGGAACTGGGAGCCATGGCAGAAGGGAGGTCGCGGGGTTTTGCATCTTATGAAGAACAAAGGGAAGCAACTTCAATACAACCTTGAAATAGACCTTCAGGCAGAACTGTCTTTTGTAAAAATGATATTCCTCTGACTACGATGTTTAAGTATCTGCTCTTATCTAATAAAGAGATCCTTCTGAAGTAAGTGGTTCAGTTGGCCTGTGCCAATGCTCGTGTCGCTAACCCAGAAGAAAGGCCCACTGAATACAGCATGTGAGCTTTGTCTCATCTCTATCACTCTGAACTGTAAAAGCAGCAAGAATGAAACTAGGAGGGAAGCCAAGTGCTCAATACTGGACAGCGACTTCCTTTAAATCTCTTCAACTTCGTAATCCACTGCAGTGAATCTGCCATGCCATGGCAGTGTGCGGTAGGTGCCTCAGCTGCACAGGTAACAGCCTAACACTGAGAAAATGCAGTGTGGGTCATCGGGTAAAAGTCATCTTATAAAGCAAAAGAAAATCCCAGGCAAGCATTATCTGTGAAAGGAGACATAAATAAGGAAGTGTTCTGAAAAGATACCTTACACCGATATGAAATATGTATAATTCAAGGTTATCACTGAGTAGAAACAGCAAAAAGTGACACCAGTTCTGTCCATTTGCGTGTTATTACTATATAGATTCATGTAAGTGACAACACAAATAAAAGGCCATAGATTCTCTTTATAGTTGTCCAGAAATTAGGGACTTAGAAAATCCTTCAGCTTTTCCAATGAGAGAAGATTGTGCATCAGGACAGATAACTGTGATCCTGCATCCACTCTTCAGTACCTTGTTAATGATCTGCCCAAAGCCTGAGTCAAAGTCTGCTGTTGGACTGATCGACGTACAGACAGCAATCCCAGAGATGTGACTTAATTCCACAACCCCTGAGAACACTCGCTTGTATTTCCAGCAGTGTTACATCACCCAACAAAGAATTTGACCAGCAGGAAAACGGACCAAATAATCACTGTTCTGTATTATCTTTCTGAAGACTTCTTGCACAGTAAGTATATTACTCTGCTGAATGCAGATCTTGTCATTCTCAAATTAGCAGAGTAGTTTTAAACACTTTACATGTGATTATGCGTAATGAATAAATTAATACACATTTGTGATGGAGAGATGTTACGGTTCAAAAAAAGCAATGCGACATCTTTCAGCTACCCTTTCTTAAAACCCTAATATGCTTGTGCATAAATAAAGCCCTTAGCTTGCTTGGATAGACTCTCACTGAGACGTGCCGATGGTGCTAATTCAGAGCAGAAAACACTCTTATTCCAGGCCACTGCAGTGAAGTGACATTTACCTAATGCAGCTATAAATTTCCTGATAATTAGTGGGCAGCTGATGGTGATGCAATCTGACTAGTGCAGCAATGCCAGCCCCAAACTAGCTCCACAACACCCACAAGTTAATCAGATTTAGAAACCAAACTTTCCAAAATTCTGTACAGTGCAGTGGCTCAAAGACAAAGGCTGGTGCCATCAAGTGTACACCAGTTGCTGGGAACGTTTCATGTTCCAGACGCTGCTAACTGCACACAGCTCCCATTTACACTCAACAACTGTCAGTGTCGAAAGACTCACACGACTTTCCCTTCAGACACACAACCAGCATTTCCTGAATTCCACACGACTGTGGGGCAATTCAGTCAGGTCTGCAGCAAATCACACACATCTTTCACCTGTCCTGGAGCGCACGGTCACCGGAGTCGTTTCATCCTCTGTCGCTACCACATAAAACAAAGAAGCTCCACAAAATGATATTGAAGAATCTTCTTTTATTTTTCAGACCTAGTGCAGAAAAATTCTAACATTTTGGAAGTATGAGACTGACTGAACAGTAGCTGCAGATGCCTTCTTACAGTAGGTTTATTTAACACTGCAAGAACTACCATGGAAGTTCTAAGTAGATTCTCAGACAGAGAGAAAACACAGACCTATCCTTTTAAATACTTTCTCAAAACAATCTCTGACCTTTTAGGTGCATCATGACCTAGGCTAGTCAATCAGGGAAAGCCCTTCTCCCTGCTCGTTCCTTGGATGAACTATTTCTTTGCCACAGTATTTTAGAAGGAAAAACGAACCTTCTCCAGGATAGGTTCAAATACTGTTCCAAAGCAAAGCGCAAGATAAAACTTCTTATGAGAGAGCTAATTAATATTTGGAAAGTACTCTGAAACTCCTGTTGGATGCAAAGCACCATTCGTACGGCATTCAGAGCCCGGTGTGACCACACAGCCGATGCTCTGAGCAGGGCATGGGCTCACAGACCTCTGAGCCCTTCCAGCCCAAATTTCCCTGTCACCCTATTCAGGAGCCGCCTCCTGCACCTCAGCTGGATGGAGAGCAGAGAGCACAGCCTTCCCAGGCATGCCAGCGCTGCTCAGCACTGCTCGCCATTTCTCTAACAAACCCTCCCTTGGTGGATGGGTACCCTCATGCAAGCATGAACCTGACACAAAGTTGGGAGATTAGGATGGACTGTAACAGGCCTACCGAATTCCTGTATGCACAGTGCAAGAGCCAATAAAGCCAGGGAATGTTCTTCTATGCAGCTTTCCAGTTCATACACTAATTACAACCCGTGCTGATCTCTAAAAATGAAAAATCCCACAGAATTAAAAGGACAACAAGTACACCCCTAAACCCAGAAGAGGATAAAAGCACTATGTTGACTTTTGTTTTGAATTTCTACTTAGCAGAAACACTGCACCATCCAGCACCTACCAATATGCTTTTGAAATCTGGCCTGAGTTACAAACCCAATGCTAGATAGGAACTTTCTGACCTCTGATTTAAAACTTGCCTGTAAGCATTACTTGTTGTCATTCCTTCTCCTTATTAAAGAAGGTAGTTGGGGAAAAAAAGATGATTAAAGATATCAAACAAACACCAAACCTCAGGCGAATGAACTGTTGGAAAATAAAGTACAATTTAATGATGTGAGAAATTAGATGAAACTGTCAAGTTTAAAGAATCTTAAAATGGTTAACAGGTCAAAACATAAAAACTTCTTTATGTATAGAGTGAATATAAAGGGAACATGGTAAGTATCTGCCAAGGGTTAATTGCAACCCTGCATGAAAAGCAGTTAACAAGTGAGAGTTAGAACACCCAGGAGGAAAAGAAAAATTTTTCCAGTGCCATGAGAAATAAACAACAAGGGGGAAATATTTCCTTTGGCCACTGTTACCTCCTCTCCAAAAGCTCAGAGGAACAGTGGGAATGCCAAGGCCTGGTTTGCTCTTGACTCCCTCTGAAACATTTGTCTTCATTACCACTCTTTTTAATCAGGGCTCCTTCATGAGTGTTTCTGCTCAGCCCCCAAGGGGCAACTCTGGGCTGCGATAAATCAGCATCCATACCGCAAGTCACTAATCAGCACTCTCAGGGAAAGAATAACAGCGAAGTGCAGACCACTAAAGGCTTGGAGAAACCTGAGGGCTTAGTGGCCTCAAGGAAGAACGGCCTACATAAAAACAGCAAGGCAGTGAACCATCACTACCTTCTAGGCTTCGCGGGACTTGCATTCAGAGCAGTCATTTAAAAGCCTCCTGCGCACAGATGGCTCTCGCCGTACGAAGGGCTATTGATAAAGAGGCAGTGTGCTACCACCCCTGTGCTTGGCTCAGCTAATACAGTGAATTTCACTTCCACTTCCTACTAGAAAGCGCTCAAGGAAAAAAACTCAGTAATGGACACCTCGTGCTGCAGACCTACCATTTTTGGAGAAAAAGATCCACGTACAACAACACTGAAAGAAGTGGAAAGAGGAATTGCTGGAGGATGGCTTACTCCCAGGACACTTCCTTTATTATTCTTTTGTTTTTAAAGGTTATTTACAAACAAAACTCTTAAACGTTTGCCATCTTAAAAGGAAAATATCAGCACACGTTATCCTCACTCAAGGTGTTCAACCTGCATCTGATCTCCTTCAAACTACTGCCCGAGGTTCCAACTATAGAAACAATTAATATTTCAATAGTCATTATTATTCCTTAAAATTGTACAAAATCCCAAGAACACATCCGTGCTTGCCAAACACATCACAGAAAAAATCCTGAATGCACACCCAAAACCTTTCTGCTTTTTCCCAAGTAGTTGGAATGCCAGCACCACTATGAAATAACTGAGAGCTGTAAAACCATACTAAGTATTGGCATCCAAATTAGCAAACTAAGCATCCTCGAATCCAATAGCTGTTAAACAAAAATCCCAGAGCAAGCTTTTCCAAAACCACAATTGCAGCCATCCACAATTTTTTCCTTGTTAAGAGTCATCTCTATGGTACCTGGAAACCTGGCCCGTGCAGATAAACGATTATGGCCATAGAAGGAAAGATCACAGAAAAAGAAGAATCTCGCACCGCGCCTACTTCCCCAGCTCGGCAGCATCCAGAAATCACATCCACCCAGTGACCAGCCTCCTGTGCTCAAGCTGAGCATTAAATCCTTCCACAGCCCTAAACCAACAGAACAGATTTACTGTTGTTTACTAATTTTCTTGATGTTTCGGACTATACAAAATGTCTTTAGCTTTATCTGGGAGGAAATGAAGGGCACCTGCAAATGCTATATGGCCAACCCTCTGAGCTGTGCTGACGCCTGTGTGTGCCCCATGCTTTGGTATTTCTGTGGTGGGTGTACAGCCATAGCATCTCAATTTCTGTATCTCACACAGAGAGAGCATTTTAACGTGGTTAGGGATTCTAGGTTTAACTCTGATTTAAATTAAGGAAGGATAATAACCCTGTGCATTAGCATTAGTATGCTTCATTGCTTTCCAAGGGCCCTGTCAGGCATGGGCTTTGCCAGGTACTGGCTGGCTTCCTCTGGACCCAGAGCAGCAGGAACCACACCGCTCTGACCCCTCCCTGCTGAGCCATTCCAAAAGCAGCAGAGAACCAGTGTCAAAGCTGCTCTGTACCTCTAAGGTTTAATCTTGAGTGGGCTGAATCCCAAATGGATGGCAAGGAAAGAGATATAACCTTTGCTATTAACTCGTCATGAACTTCTAAGTGATTCTAGGCTCACACCCAAGTTTCTTACATTTAAAGGGGTTGCTGTGAGCAACATAAAAACATTTACTACTTCACGTTAATCAAAGTAACAATAAAAAATCTGCTACCTATACTTATTAATTAATGTGTTTTTAACTTAGGAGTTACCTACGTAACTTCAGACTGTTAAAAGGAGCACACAGCATTCGGTCCAGGGAGACCAACAATCTGTTAGTGCTATAAATAGGTGGTTCAGTAAAGTCAGAGATGAGTTGTATTAGAAGAGCTGCTAAATCAGAGCATGGAATGTAACAAAAATATTCGCTACATCAATCGTGCTGCTTTACTTCAAAGAATTCAATATACTTCAGTGCTCCTTTCTCAAAGATGAAAATTGTCATTTAAGTTGTCTGGTCCCACTCCACTTAAATGATCCTTTAATTTCCTTTCTTATTTCTAAGCCCTCAGGTGGCTAGTGCAATGCTATCTGCCCTTGGTTGCATGTAAAGTTCACAGCTTCTTGCCTGATCTCATGATCCTCTCTCAAAACAGCACTTTCAGAAGCGTTTCCTGTCTAGCTCTGCCTTGCGTGATTTGCTCCTTGGCTGCATCAGCTGCCAGACCAAATCCCTTTCGTGGAAAGCCGTCGAGCGCTCGGCGCGGCCCCATCCCCCCCACCTAGGGCTGACATCCGGAACTGACTTAGGAAGTACTCTAATGGTTACCAAATTTTTGGGAACTGCCTTAGCTTTTCTGAGTTAAACATATGTTCAGTACAGGCAGCATCCACCGTCACCACTTGACCTTATGGCAGCCTTCGAGTTGCTGATTTTTCTTTTCCCTTTCTTTTCCTTGAAAAAACAAGAAAACTTTTACCAGATAGCACATGATGTAAATGCAGAATTATGTAGTGAAATGACTGCAAACATGCTGTTTTCCAGATGTTTGACGAGACAGTAAAGAAACAGCACAAAGAAGGGTCAACAGTTTCCGTCAGAGTCTCTGCTGGGTTCCACATGAAAAAAACCCCAAACCCCAACATTCAGCTCTCGTAAATTCAGGGGACCCTGCGCAGCTGTCAAGCTATTCAGACTTCAGGAATAAAACGAAAGGTTCCCCTGTCATCTGCCAAATTTCACTCCATCGATAGGTGGTTAAAAGACATTTGACTGTTGCACATTCTACGTATTTCCTAAAACCTTTATTACCTCAAATGAAAGGGACTGCTTGGGAATTGCTTCTCCTGTTGAAAGATATCTGAGGCAAGCAGGGCTGCATCCTCTGTCTGCTTGTAAATACAGATCTTCCCTGATGTGCATGAAAACAAAGCTGCAGAAGTGATCAAAAAGAACCAGAAGGAGAAATCAAAGAAACTGGCAGCTGCCAGGCATTCCCCTTAACCCCACCAGGGCAGGAACTACGACTACTGCTGCCATGAGGAACACCAGCTTTTATTTTTCACCGCTTACTCCCCAGTTGATGTCGGATGGACAGACGATCGCCCTGTGACCATCAGTGCTACCAGCACGGGGCCCGGTGGGGCTTCAGAAGCAAACATCTCTGCCCAAACTCACTGGGATCTGTGGGACTGGGATTTCATTTCTCTCCAACTTTGCTTCCTCTCTCAGGATACAGACCTGTCCTTTCAGATGAGACCATCAGGAACAGCCATTATAAGACTATCTGTGCTATGCTTGTCTTAGGCCCCCATTTCCACTCTAGTGATTTTTACTGAGTATCTGACTTGTGATGGGCTGGGTGATATTTTTTACAGAAACTCGTTCAATTTATCTTGAAATTCTGCATGTTTTTACATAGGAAAACACATACCACGATTTACAGACAGCTCAGCCACAATGAAACAATGTTGCAGACATTTGTCTGCATGTGATTTACTCCGTGTAGATCGCCTGGAATGCCTTTTAATGACACGTGGCTTCACGAGGTCACCGGCAGCTTCCTCGCTCTGCTATGAGCAGCATGTGCAGCCACTTGCACTGAACCCAGCCCAGGCAAGGATCACAACAGCCAGCATGCAGATTCACATCCTGCATCACTGAGGTTCTGGATGCAGGAGAAAACCAAACATAAACATGCTCTACGCAAGGATACCGGCTAGAGGGATCACAGTGAGCTATGGCATGCCTTTATGTGAAGAAGACACCACTGAAATCAATTTAACTCCAAACAGCACTTATCTGTGGAGCTACTCTGAAACTGCCTGTTTTGTTAAAGCTGCACCAAGCAGCCCCCCACACAAACCCCAAAGCCCACTCTGAATTAATTCACAGCATCCAGCAGCAAGTAACAGCCAGTAGTTGGCAGCACGTTCCCCTACCTCAGACACAAGCCCTGGGGAAATCTCCCCCAGTCACCAGAAAGCTGCATCTAGTGGTATGTTAAGAACATTTTTGTTCTCCCTCTCTGCAGTAATCAGGATAAAATGTCATTGTGCTCTGTCTGACTTACTGCTGTGTGAGGATACTAGTCTTCCAGGAAAGCCTGACAGAGAAGATGAGCCAGATTTCCCAGTGCTACCAACTCAATAAAATCCCTGGCTTGTCTTCTTTTGTGTCATTACAGCATTAAAATATTGCACGATGTGATGTATACACTTAATTTTACTTACAGTGAAGGAAATCATTCCTTTGGTTGTGAAAGAGTTAATAAGGAACAAAAATCACACACAGTGCGTGTTAAAGGTTAGAGGAATAATCAGTCATTTGAAAAACACTACATAAACATTTTTCCGGATGCAATTTTCAGTCCAAGGATACATTTCCCAGTAGAAATCAGCAGCTAAAAAGGAAATCATTTAGTCTCCATAAGTGCCAAATTGTATCCTGATTTTTCCTGGTCTGGCTCGGCTTTCAAAACTAGCGGTTCAACTTCTGCAATCTTTCACCCAATGACTATATAAACACATCCTTGTAAGACAGACATAATCCTTGGGTGGGCCAATTTATGTTGGATTATGAAAATACTTAAAGTACAGAATCGTATAATGACTGTTGTCCTTTGGTTTTTGCTAAAGGGAAAAAAACCCTGCTAATGCAGACAGTCTACACTGCTTCAAAAGGCAATTTGCGACGTTCTTCTTTTGCAACTGTGTCGACATCTTTGAAGATAATTAGTCAGCATTAAATCTATTATTTAGTTATCACAAGCTCTATTCTAATGACACCTAATGTGACACACATCCATTTGGAGCTTCAACGTGCAGAAAAGAAGAATTCTGGCAAGTTGTCCTCATCCCAACACGGTCAGTTACTGCACAGCGCGAGCGTATGCTGTGCCACACTGCTCAGTTCTCTGACTGGGCTGCTCTGAGCCAGCCAGAAAAACAATTCTCACTCTTGACAATGCTTTGGCTACTCTCCGCTTGGTTAAAGGTTATATAAATAGTAGCTTTAAGAAGGATGAAACAATCGCCACACAAAGCAAACAAATTCAATTGTAATTTATGGCTGCCCCATACACACATACACACCCGTGTACAAATGTATACTTTCAAAAAATTATCTGTTCCTGCACATTTATACTTTCAGCAATGTGACTCAGAAACAATGGGAACTTTTATTCTTCATGGAAAGGTAAATTCTGGTTTTTCACTTCCCTTCCAAGCTCTGGAGTTTTTACAGGCGACTACAGAAGTCAGCCCGGTAAAGCCAACAGTATCCTATCTTCAACACTTTGCATGTGGTAGGAGAGAACTTCCCTTTTCCTCCAACGTATAAAGTTATGTGAAAGAAGACATTTTTCTAGTCCACAGAGAGTAAAGAATAAATTACAGTGATAAGATCTGGAAAAGTTTGGCTGGAAGTTAAGAGATTTTCACATCTGTGTCTACACATTCATGTCTTGGGAATAATGTATCTCAAGTACCAGTCACATAAAAATGCAAGAAATTGCTCCTCTCACAAACACAGCAAAACCATTCATTGTACTTACGTCTACGCTTTGACCAGTAGCTTCTAACAGCTATCTGAGTTAGCAAACTACAGTGCTTTCCCTTCATTTAAAATACGAACTATTCAATGTGTATACATAAAAACATACACTAACACGCATACAACTTAATTCATCACTGCATTATTCACTCTGAGCTTGAATAATTCAGTCACACTGTTCTACCAGACGGAGTAATAGTGCAGCCAACCTGCGTGTGACACCACAATGCGAACTGCTCAGCCTGATTTATACCCCACAAAGTCAGGGACCATCTTTCCCTCAGCTTCTCAGGGCTCTGCATGCACACTGACTACCTTTCCAGGCAGATTCCGACTCTGTTAGGAACTACAATCCAGCATCACATCAGCTGCATCGGAGAACCCACTCACTTATGTGAATAAAGCTGGTGATGGCACAGCCTTTTATGCACCTTGGGCAGAGCGCGTGCGGAAGACACGCACACATCCGAGCACTGAGCACAACCAGCAGCACTGCATGAAACGCTTTCAAGAAGCTTTCTGTGTCAACTCAAGATAGGAGAATGGCTGGGAAAAAAAAATACAGCATGACCCTTGTCTGAACACAGCCTTCTACAGAACAGCTGCTCAGACAGCAGACACAGCGCACTTGTTGACACGTCCACCCAGACTTTTTACTCCTAAGAAACAAATAGACGGAAATAATTTAAGGCATTACGGTTAACACCTTTCTCTATTCACTTCACAAAACTTACAATGCCTTTTGAAGGAAGATGCCATGGTTAACTACTAATTCACAAAATGCAAAACCCAACAGATATTCCACAAAACAGCAAAGAGCAACCGCATGAAACGTGCTCTCACGTCCTCTACCTGCGAGGACTGCAGCACCATTCTGGGCGAGGTCTGAGCCATGCCCGCTTCATCCCACTTTTTGACACGAGAAAACATCCAAACAGACCTGACACAGTGGAACTGCACCAGACTGGCTATGAAATCCCCAGCACTGTCCTGAACCGTAAAAGAAAGGATTTTGTTTAAAATCAAGAATTTCTGCTTGACATATTTCACGTTCCTTTCTCATTTAAAACACTTCGCCATGAAAGCTACCATTATTCACAAGTGAAGAAAGAAAAGGGAATTTGCCCCATTTCTCCCCACTCCTCACTTCGCTATTGTCCCCTGTATCTATTTCCAGGAAGCCATATTCATTAGGGTTAATCTGCCTACTAAATGAATAAACAAAGGATTTCTCTGTCACTGAGAGGCCAGGTGAGCCGATATCATCTTCTAACACAGAAAATCATCCGCACAAATACAGCGCAGGAAATTACCTGCTGCAATCCCACACCTGGGATCATTTGGCAAGTAGCTTAGAAATGCTGAGTAGATGACTGAAACCAAACCATTACTTTTTTTAATGCAGATCTTCTATCAGCAGAAAAAAAAAATGACTTTTCTAAGAATGTGACACAAAAAGTCTCAAATGTCTTGGCTTATTATGTATAGCAATATTTCAGAACATCAACTCATAGAAAAACGCTACAGGGATCGGTAGGATTGAAGTATGCTGCTTATCTAATAACAGCAATGTATGCCTGTCCCCAGCAGCACCACGCTGCCGTGTACTTCAAAACCACAGAAGTTTACAAATTGTTGCCTTGCAATTCCAATAAAAATAAGATACAGAAAAAAAGTATCTAATTGAGGTGCAACAAAACTTGACATGAATAGAGCACCCAATACAATAACAGCCCCCTCAGCTCACGGCAGATTCCCCCCCAGCATGGTGGGTTACCTGGTGCACATTCCAGCAGATGCAGTCTCAGGGAGGCCTGGCGTGCTTTGGGAGCTGACACCTGGAGGATGAGCCTCTTGAGTAGAAGCAAATACTGAGAGATATTATGAGTATGAGGGGTAATTACTGAGATGACAAAAGTGAGATGGAACAAGCATTCAAAGGATTAGATGCAACCACACGAACCTGGCACGTGTTACGGCAGGAGAGGAGCCAACGTGGGTATGGAGAGCCATGGGAAAAGCCCTAATGGAGGAAGGGGAGCTCAGCGGTTGGGGCCAAAGGAGCATTGGGGAAACAAGAATGGGAAAGGTCACAGGACTCAAGATGAGAAAGGAGTCCTGCCTGCACAGAACATTGAGGCATGAAAAGCCAAGTCTGCATCTCAGCAATGCCACGGAGGACAAAGGCTAAGATTTGAGGCTGGCCTGGGTGAGCGGTGCTCCCAGAGCTACACAGCAAAGGGCTCCCTCCCTTCCCTCCTGCAAACATGGATTCTTTTTGATGTTCCTTATACAACGAGCATGAAGAGATAAATTAAAACTGAGAACCTAGAGAGCTCTTTGATCCTACTGCCTGGAAATATGTATAAGAATATTTTCTCCAGACGCACTTTTGCTATATATGGAAACCAAATGCTGACTAATCATATAAACCTTATGGTGTCTGAGCACAGCTGTAATCTGCAGCAGAACACTGTCACAATGGCAAAGGGAAAAGGGAAAACTATGAAAGTTAGCTGGGGTACTGACGAAGAGGAGAAAAAGGTGATCAAAGGCACTGCAGGCCAGACTAGACAAGAGGGAGAGTTTCTAGCTGGTTAGGTTTTAAGACACAAGTGACATTTTTATGACCTATTCTTGTATTACTGAGCTCTAACAGACAAAGTAATGATTATCCATTTTCCATGTTTATAGAAAAATGCCTCGATAGGAGACCTGCTGACTCAGGACAACAACCACAGGACACAAAAGTCTGAATTCTGGTTCACTGGTTTATAGAGCGGCACGGCGGCTGGTGGGGCTCACCATGGAGGGCAGCTGAGGAAAAGGACTTCATGTCCACAGGTACCCCTTATCCCTTCACATTATCCCATGACAATCTGAGGACAGGGAGCCAACTTCCCTCTGAGGGGACAAAACATATGGAAATGGTACATTCCCAGAGGGATGCCAGTTTATGGGAATGGGATCGTATCAATCCCCAAACATCAAAATGGAACATCTTGGACTCGTTAGAACAAAACACATATCTCCTTATGCTCTTAGCTGCTGAGGCTTTGTGCAGGTTAAGCACACATTAAGTTTGTGAAAATACATAAATTCCTTTCACTAATAATTAAACATCAGACGAGAACGTACAGTATTAACAAATCCAGTTAAAATGAGAGTAGAAGCTTAGAGTCAATTAACCTCAAGATAAACCTCTAGAATGTTACTATTTTATCTTAAAATCACTTTTTTTTTTTTTAAACCAAATCGCAGTCTTTTAGGAGATATCAGCCATAACAGAGTGACCAGAGAACTTACGGAAATCACTCAAGTGTGTGCTTGAAAAACCCTGTGGTCTTCCTGCGGCGTGGCCTGGAAGTCCTCAATCACCCGAGGAGCATCTCAGCCAGCTGCCACAGGGCCACCAGGCACTCACCCTGCGGTGCCACGTTAAAGATATCACCTCAGCCCATGACAGTTAATACAGGTAATCGTTGTCCATCGTGAAATTTGAGATTACAGCAATACTAACACAGAGTATTCCAGCCCAGATGTATTACTGGAGTTCATCAGCTATGTAAGGAGTCCCCACTGCAAGCAATAGGAGAAAAACAAACTTGAAGAACATGATCGGTTCTGGCTTTTTGCTCATCTTAAAGTGCTCATCAGTATGGCATACTTAATTAATGCTTTCAATAGGTGTTAAAAATTCCTATGCTGTAATGCAATAAATGCATTATGAACAGGCAAAGGCAAGTGGCTATAGTTTAGAAGCACAAAGGTGAGATAATGGCCTTCCACATCACTGAACTGTCAACCTCATTTAGCATAAAGCACTGCATCTGGAGATTTCAAATCATACAGCCGTTTAAAAATATATAGAATGTTAAATTAAATGACAAACACGGGAAATGTCACCTTTTAGAGCCAGAAATGTAAAGCCAAAGTGTATGTTCTCCAAATATAATTGCTTCAGTATCAGCAATATCTTTTTAACCTCTCTACTTTCATGTCTTGGCTTTAAGTGTGGAAGGATGGATACACAAGCAAGTTACAGGTCCTCCCATTCATGTCCACAATTATAAGACAACCCTTTACTAGAAAAATAGTTGAAGAACTCTGAGTTTGACTCTTCACAAGACAATGAGGAAAAACTTCTACAAGCTGTCAGGAGGTGTGTAGATGTCTAACTTTGAAATCTACATTATCAAACACACAACTTCCATAGATGCCAGACTCTCACCGAACCTCCAGTCCTCGCACAGTGCTCCTGTTCCCATCAGAGCTGGGGATGCTGGTGTTGAGGCTTCCGTGCAGCTCTGCAAGGAGCCAGAGCAGGAGAGCACTGGCCGGGCTGCAGGGAAGGCCACAAGGCAGCCACGAGCACTGCCTGCACACAGCCATGTGCCCACACTCACCTGCCCACAGGCTGCCAGCCAGCCGACATATCAGCGCTCCTCGCACACACCGCACCGCTGCAGAGCGCACGTTCAGCACTTCATGGCATGTACAGTCTTGCACTGAAGTGTGATTAAATGCTACAATTAGGCCAAGAGAGCTGAATTTTATTTGTCCGCTCATAGCAATGGGGGCAGTGGTGCTTGCTGATGCCATTAACTGAAACACCACGTCCGTGATTCCAATTCTTTTTCACCTACCAGCTATGTAAGCAGGGCAGTCAGAAGCTACTGCCTGAATGCACAGCAGGACAGTGCTGGAAACCAGCCATGTTGGGGTGCTGCATCACAGAGCTGCTGCCCTCCTTATCCCCCTACTGAAAAGGATTTTATAGCATGAGGAGGGCTCGATACTAACAACTGAACCACTAATAGCCTCACTGAGCACTGATTCAGAACATCTTTAGGCACATGCTTACGTATTTTCCTTCAGCAAGGATGAGCTCCTCCTTCGCAGGCTCTGTAGGACCAGCACATACCATGCACATATCATCTTTTTTACAACCCACAGACTCCCAAAGTTTCAGTCACGTGTTTCAGTGGAGAGAAAGCAAAACTTTGAAATAAAATCATGAAATAGTGAAGCACTGCTTGCAGCTCAGCTTACTGGGCATGAAAGTTTAAGCTCTGCTTTCAGCCTCGGTTTTCCAAACACGCTGTCACTCACTATAATATGGGTTAAAAATAAGAGAAAGCAAAGATGAAATGTAAATGATTTAAATGCGTGCATATGTTCTTTTGTAAAATGCATAATGCATCTGCAATGTTTTTCCTCATATTTTGGACACAAATCAAGGGGGAAATGGTTCAGTTATGATATAGTGAATTTTTTATCTAACTTCAGTGGTAAAACGTCCTTCCATGCAAGTCTTTCACTGCATGCTGTTTGTTGCTGGGTTGTTTTCTTGGTTGGTTGGTTGGTTGCTTGCTTTTTTTAAGGCTCAAGAAGGAGAAAAAACCCACATAAACAAACCGAAGACCAGCACAACTGTATTTCCTTTTCTCTCCTTCATGGCAACTTTCCGTTTGTTAAAAAAATATCACAAAGAACACAAGCAGCCTTGTAGATGATCTGTGGTCAATTACAGAATCTAACGTTCAATCACAAATATATTCAGAGAATGTTATACTTTCAAAGCATATTTTAAGTGATGGTCAAACAGTGTAACACTCAGTGAGTCGCCCAATAATACAGGTAAAAACTTGAAGAGGTGAAGAGCTAGCAAGATCTTACTGCATCTGTGGCTTCTACTGCTTCAATCCTCCCAGAGGCTTCCCTTGCTGGAGTGGCACAGCCAGGACCAGAAACCCGAGTCCTAACAACAAGAGGCAATGAACTGCAGAGTGTGCATTTCCTGCATTGCATTTTCCTCTCATTAATGGTACCATAACTCAGCAAATGGAAAAGTAAAACAAAGACTATGACAGCAGTTGGTCATCAAAACTAATGCTCAAACCCAATCAGATACTCATGAGCAAGCATTGGGCCTCTGTGCCACTGTCTAGCAAACTCCATGAATTATCCAGAAATACAGGTGGGTTGTGCACAGCCAGGACCAGCTGCACCTGGGACAAAAGCCTGGGTAAGTGAGCACATGGAGGTCCCACTCGCTCTGAGCAGATGTAAACTCAAGGGAAAGCAGCTGTGCTGGACAGTCCCACAGTACTCTGCACGTCAGACACAAATGGCTGCCTGTCGCTCCTGGAGGGAAACACCAGGCAAAGAGACTTGGCAAGGCTGGGACTGTGGGAGAGAAGGGCCTGTGCCCCACCTGACCTGGGGACATGGGATTTTGGATAGGAGGACTATTACAATCACAAAGCTTATAAAATGTATTTGGAAAGGCTTTTGTGTTGGTTTTGGGATAGCACATGAAGGCCCGAGGAATCCACTCCAAGGCCTTAAAATCTGTGGCCGAACTCCAGTGAAAACCATATGTTAGTCATATTACCACCTTTTTCTTTTCCCTGTTCTTGCTCCATTTTAAAGGACGACGCCCTGTGCAGCAAACCAAAGACAGCCTCAGGGCAGTAGAGGCTCATATCCCACTTCTCTTATCTGGAGAAATCCTGCGCTAATGATGTGAATAATCCCAAGTCTGCTTTCTGTCATTTACTAACTGTGACCTGCTTGTTTTCACCTTTACAAGGGGAACAGCACCACATGGTTTATGTACGTGCAAGCAGTACTTGGCTTTACATGCTCCCTCCAGCACTCCATGTCCTTCTCACGGCAGGCGAGCCCTGGGCAGGCCATCCCCAGCCCTCAGCAGTGCCTGCCAGCCTGGGGCACCGCCATCCCCACTTGCAGATGGGGACAGGCCGAGGACAGGGACTCACAAGGGCTCCTTCCCCTGCTCCCAGTGCACCTCACCCCATGCTGGCCGCTCTCCGCAGCAGCCGCTTGCTGGCACCAGCTCAGGCTTTTTGCAGCTCTTCACCCGTAGCCCCGCTGCTAACCAGCACCCAATTTAGCTTTTGTTCTAATAAAAAGTGAAAGTTAAACGCAGCACAAGCAGCGGATAAAGCGCTATTAAATATGGGCTGGGATCACGCCAGGGATGGAGGCCAAAGCAGGGGGAGGAGCCAAGGTGGCTGCAAGCCGATGGGTATTTCACAGCATTGGATAATTAAGAAAAACAAAATATTTTCCATCTGTTTTTTCACTCCTTACGTCACTGAGGCATTAAAAGGGATATACAAGTACTATCAACTGACTGTATTTCAACCTAGAGATAAATATTTATTTCCAACAGAGGACATCCCTACTCCTGCAAGGAGAAGACAGTGAGGAGGCCGTGATTAACACACCCTCAAAGTACTAAACCCCACTTTAAGGACACACCAAACGCCTGGCTGCTTCATCACACCAAACAGCTCAATTTTATATGGCATATACCTCAACTGATGCACGCTTCTGCTCACTTGTCCATATTGTACTCTAATGAACAACAGCTAATTTTGGATTAACAATGGTGAAAATTGGTGCATTTCTGCATTCTAATGAAGAGGAGAACTGAAAAAAAAAGAAATTAGGAACCAGTATGACACGAGGAGACATTGCTCAGCAGCTGCCCCACCACTCCCAATCCTCTTTAACAAAAATAAACCCCAAAAAGCATTCTTGAAGACTGCTTCACACACCTACAGATTTAGTTGCTCTGAGAAGACCAGCACAATACAATGTTGAGGCAGCTGCTGTGCTACAGGGCTGTGGACATCAAGCCTCCGGGTGTTTGATGGGCAGGGGGAAGCTGGAAGACAAAAGGAAGCACCCCCAGAGCCCTGCGGACAGGGGCTGATGTTCTGTGCACCTCCTCCTTATCATAAACTGGACAATTTTCTGAACGGAATCTCTGCCTGAAAAATCCTGACTGTGAAATTCAGTTGCAAATGGATGGCCTTTTAACTTGCACATCTAGTAACATTTTAAGAACATTCCCAACACTCTAGATTAATAGACGAGCATATAATACAACACTAACTTATACAGATATTAAGATTCATAAAATTACCTCTCTAAGCACTGTATAAAAGGAACAGAAATGTCAGTGATCACACCTCTTTGCCAACACTGCACAGCGCGTTATTTCTGTGCCAGCTATAAAAACACAAGCACAGACACTGAGGTTTCTGGATCTGTGTAAGTTGAACAGTAGCTAGGAGCTCTCAGATCTCAAGCTATAATAAATATTGTATCCTACAGGAGCCCATCGGGACTCTCAGCTCATGTGTTGTTCCACAGAAGATTGTGGTGTCAGATATGATTAGAATCAACACTTTCCACTTACTCTGAGCTTTAAAGCTATCTATGCAAAACACTAACAACTGTTAATGAAGGACAATAAAAGGGTATATAAAGCAAACCTATATTTCGAATGAGTGTGCTTTAGCTACTGATATGCAAAATACTACTGTGCATTTTGGATATTTTTCCCCATAGATAAACAAGAGGCATTTACATGCTTGGAATAGAGCATGCTCTAGCACACTGCTATTTTTCAGCTGACAAGCCATTATATGAACTGAAGGTGGCTTTCCCAGCTGGAAGTCAGTATGTAACACTTAAGCAATAAGACACTCTGCTGTCTGCATTAATGGACCACTGGAACACGCATCAAGCGGGTTGTGTGACATGAGAACAACTGTCTTCCAGCAGCAGAGGACTGCACCAATGACCATTAACGTAACCCCTGGAGGCCCCACTGTGACTCATCTCCATATGTGAAGAAAACTCTCATTATCCAGTACCTGGTCTGTACACTGCTTAGGTCACAGTTACGTTACCATCCAGCTATGATGGCAACATGGAGAGCACCGCTTTTATTGTTTGGGAGAATCCTCTGTGATTTTTTCATTTTTTTTAGCTATTGGACACACATCTGCCAAAGCACAACCACCTTAGAAGAGATGAACTGCTTTAGTTGCCATTTAGCAAAACCCAAGGCAGTCTGGGATGAGGAGCAGCAGCCTCCCCTGTCACCTGCATGGGGCAGAGTCCCACATCACGCTGCACAGAGCAGACAGCAGGCAAACCTACCTAAACCATCGGAGAGGGGCAAAAATAAATTACCACAGAATTCATCTGCTGCTGCTCACTGTCCCATGCACTTCCTCTTCAGTATACTCCTCCTGCCTGCAGTAAACACCCACCAGTGTTTCAAGACATTAATGCTACTCCATGTATCCCTGCAGCTGAGTCTTTTCCCAAGCCAGGCAACGATCCAGAAGCAAGTGCCCAGTCAGTAGTGTCAGGTCGTTTTAATTTCTCTTCACATCTTCATAGTCTATAGGGCATAGCTGTTGCTAGATGTAGTCATGTACACTGCATTGGCATCTTGGAGCCTGATGAATTCGCTTCTGTCTTAAGGCCCTCTTCAGAAATCATTAGATAACATTTTCTCAATTAGATGAACTAGATCAAGTTGAAAAAAATCTAAGTACCAGAATTCTGCACTGTGCAGCTCACACACACACACACTTATTTAGCAAGGCAGCCAAATAGGATGGAGGAAGCACACACACACACAGGCGTGTGATATTTCATCACTAAAAGAAAACCTGAGCATATCCCAAACTTCTTAATTGTTCTGGAAATACTCCAAAAAACACTTTCCAAATGAGAAACTTACTACGTGTTTTAAATAGGTATCTCATTAATATAATTTGCTTGGAAGCTGTTACAGGAAAGAACCATAATTTCAACACATTTAAATTTAAGCTGACAGAGTGCAGAAGAACAACACATCAGCGCTGGGCATGCGTTCAGTTACTGCACAGGTGATGCCCCCTAAGAACAGCCTGTTATACGACCATTATTAAAACCTCTCGATTGCTGTGAAGAACAGACCAAGGGCCAAAGCTCTCTCCCGGCTTCAAAGCTCAGCATTATGCTTGGAGGATCTGAGCGCAATCTCTATCTGCAACAACAAACCACCTTTATACCGTCCAGGTAATTACAGGTTCGGGTCAAGGATTCCAGACTGGATCGGTTACAGCCCTCTGTGCGAGGCCCCGCAGCGCTGGCCGGCTCCACTCAAGCAGGGCAGCTCAAGTATCCGTGACACCGGGATCCTCGGGCCCTACCAGCGCCCGTAACGGGAAACCGCCGGCCGCTCAGGCCTGTCAGTTATAGCCTGTGGCAAAAAGGACAGCCTGGGAATTCATAATGTTGGTGACTTCATCTGCCAGCTGCATTCACACATCTTTACTACCTGAATAACTGATCTCCGCTACTCCAAGGCAGCACTTTCTGATGTACAGCATTTGGGAATAAATATTTGATCGCGCATACAACAGAAAAGAGCTCAGATGGTTTAAGGTGTGACAGCAGAAGTGTTTATTAAATTCCAAGTGAGAGCATTGCTGGACAGTAAGAATTTGTCCCAGGGTCCCTATCTCACAGGTGTGGTGATGAACAATGAAAGATCCCTTACAGGCAGAGGGAGGGAGGCAACCTCCCACCCCCGTAAACCCAGTCCCACATCAGTTCTGCTCATTAAACCCACTGCAGGCATCAAGCCATCTATCCACGGCCACCGGTCACAAACAAAAGAGAGGGAAGTACTAAACTACAAGCCAATTTTAAGAGGGTATTGATTGAAGTAACCAGAAGAGAGCTTCGTATTGTCAGTGTTTCATACAACAGTAATAAACAATCTTCATTAAAAAATGATGTGTGCATCCCTAAGAAGCACAGCACATGCCAGGTTTTAGAACAGAATATAGATGTTCTGCCTGCTCTACACACAACCAAAGGGGAAAAAAAGCTTCACTTTATTCATCAAAATTTTCTTACCATAACCAATTTCTGTACTAAGCACTAAGCAAGAAAGAAACAGATCTCCTCTGGGTAGGAAAGGAAAACGTTGATTTGAGAGATCAGACAGCTTCTTCCTGGTCAATGCTTTTCTGGTGAGTTGACAACGTAACAAAATCATTACTTGACTGCTAAGTGTCAAAAACCTCTTTGTATGAGGGAATACACTCTGCTTTTCATAAACACACACAGATGCACACATTTCTTAACAGAGCAGGATTGAATTTACAGGTACGACAGCACACCTGAATACCCAAGCCCTTCAACAACACATTTGTTGCAGCTTAAAGGAAATGTCTGCCCATACAGACTCAGTGCAGCTGTGTGACCAAACGTTGTGCGATCAGGAACAGCTGCAACATCCTTGCTCTAGAGCTTTTCTATTTCTGCCATTTCAGATTTGCTGTTCCATGCAGACACTCCAGTCTTCCTGCACCCCTTTAATTCCTCCACTATCTATTAGTAACAGAGTTCTGTAAGTTGTGATTTTTCAGGTGAGTAACACATAAATTACTCAGCTGCAGGTTAGAGTACAAAACTTCTGAAAAGTACCCTTCATCACTGGAGATACTCAGCTGCCTACCCAGGCAATGCTGCTGCTTCCCAGATTAGTTCCAGCAATTCTGTAGGTACCCTCAGCTATCCAAAAATCATATCTAATTCAAGTCACACCAAAGAAAGGAACAGCAATCAACAGCTACAGTTTACAATGTAAAGTTTTCAAGTCATGCCTGCAGAATAGTCTGAAACAGAGCCAGATCATTCTGTGGTAGATACTTCTTGTTGCCCTATGGATTTCTGTCTCAGAGATTGCTGCTTTAGGTGTATGAAGTGTGTGACGTTCAGCTGCAGCATCTCCTGCAGATGGGACACTTACCAGTTTTCCACCCTGCTGTCCAAAAAAAGTCTTGAATGTAATCTGACTTACTTCACGCCTCTGCCATACACAGTGTGCTTCTGCCACGCGTACAAGTCTTCCCTTCAGTGCATATTATAAACTTCCTGTGATACAAAGCTTTAAACTCAGGTTTGTCCCTTCAGCATTAAACTGTGGCTCTGGAACAGCGCCTGGAATTACAGTGCATTTAATCCCTGAGGGTATATCCTCCCTACGATGCATCCAACCAATACGTGTGTGCTGAGGGATGCATGTCCAGCAGCTTTCAGTGACTGCATTTTTGCAAACTTCCCTTACTGACTGAACATAAAAACCAAACACGGAGAACAATACCTTAGAAAAATTTTAAGTGCAACTGAGATCGTTATACTGACCTCTACTTTTTTTTGTATGTAGCCACCATCTTTACAGACACTGACATCCACATTGAAAATATTCTCTTAATTAAGTTTTGCTCTGCTCCAATGAATATTTTTTCAAATGTTTCTGTGAGAGAATGCTGTCCTTAGTAGGCCACCACTGTACAGACACGTGCACCAACCACCATTAAAAAACTGCACAAATGTCTCATTAGCTGCAAGGACAAAGTTCTCACCGATGGGGAGACGGAAGGAAGCTAAAAAGAATGATGGAAAAATTAAAGTAAAGATGATAAACATGTACTTGAAATCTTCTGATAGGAAGAACAAGCGATGGAGTCAGATAAGGAGAGGCGCCACGCTGGTTGAGTCTCTAAGCAACGCCAGATAAACATCTTCATAAAGTGCACCAGACTCGCATGCATGGGTCAGAGCTGAAGGATCACTTCCTGGTTCAGCTCAGCCAGTAAAAATTTATGACCTACTTAAAAAAATGCTTCAAACCTAAATACGTGTTTTCCAATAAATTCATTTTCCATAAGGAACACAGACCACTCACAGCGTGCCCCAGCAGCAGCAGGAAATGACAATATTTACAGTAGTGGAACACAGTGTTAAAATAATGCAATGTTGCACATGAACTTCTGAATTAAAACCTTTACATGCAGAGCCGAGCTTGATGCAGCTTTCCACACACCTCCAAGGTAGGAAGTAACCATACTGCTCCTCTTTCTGCTGCCCAACTCTATTTCAAGGATAGTACAAGATTTCAAAAGACTGCAGACGTTTTTTCCCGTGTCTCCCTGACCCTGTAGATCTCCTACCCCTACACCATTCCACATACACACACATATCCACCCCACGTTTGGACAAATACTTTCTGCATGGACCAGGCAACATGAAAACTGCAAATAGATGTTAAAGTCCCTGAATCAAAAATCAATTCAAATTCGAACAGCCTGGCAGCGAAGCTAAATAAATACTGCTATCAGCATGTCTCTAACAAAACCCATGTATCGTTTATAAGAAACTTATGAGGTGTTATAATAAAATGGAGTCACTGCTGTACAGTAAATATATTTTTAGTGTCATAACAATGTATAAAATTGACTTTGGCAATTTTAATATGGACACACATGTTAAAGGCATTACCAGTGGAGCTTCATCACATTCATATGAGCCATTTCACATTAAGGCCCTATCTATTCTATAGGAAAGGCTGCTCAGCACAGAAGTATGTCCGAACACGGTTCATTGTTCCCAGTGTTGTTGGAACAAAACAGCTTTAGAATGTGGTACTGTTATAGAATAGCTGCGTTTCAGAATTAATACGTACCCTGTTAGAGGGAACTGCACTGCTCCAGTCACACTTAGGGAAAAAAATGCAAAAGAAGCCAACCTTGATAATGCAGATGTCTCTATCTGTATCACCTGGCAGTCACACTGATAGCGAGGCACGACCGTGCCATTAATCACTCTGAATCTGAAGTGTCAGATACGCAGACAGAAGCACTGCTGTAACTGGAGCTTCCACCTTCCACGGGTAATGCACACAGATGAAACAACCCAAAAAGCCGTCACTGCTGCAGCACCGTTCTCTTACGCATCAAATCAGAGCTTTCAAAATTACATTCACATACACTAAAACAAATATAATTCCCTTTAAATAACCACCATCAGATGTCCAAGCTCAATGGGAATTAATTTAACTAGTTTTCGATACTTGAAAATGGTATTTATAATGACAATCCTCAACATCCAACGTAAATGCAGTTATTACTGAACACAGTTATAAACAGATCTAAGAAATATCCTGTAATACTCAAATAAATTAATTTGGCAAACGATGCAGAACCTCGGACTCAGAATTTATATGTATAACAAACAGAGTCCGGAACGGGAGCTTTTATTTTAACTCTCTTTAAAACAACCTTCAGAAATCAGTTTCTGTATGTGTTACAGTCTCCTTTTACAGTTTAACCTCAATCCAATCAGCAGTCTCCAGGGATTTTCAAATCACTACAGATTAAAATCCTCTCTGACTTGACTGTTTGACTAATGCTGTGTGTTTAATAATTCTACTTGTGAGAGATTTTATTTGACAAAATCCTGCTGTGTGGAACCCTCAGACGCTATGCAGCTGTACTGGAATATAAAGCCCTGTTGTCTTTGTTTCTTTAGATAGACCATACCCCAGCACCACGAAAAAGAAAAAACTTTATGGTGCATCCATTACAGTGTTGATATTAATGTAACTGCTGTAATATTAAATTTACACACGCTCTTTTAGAGCAGAGTAGTGAAAATGCGCTTGTTAGAGAAACATCAGTTAAACTTCCATGTTGTCCTGACTGTCCACAGAAATAAATTACTTTTATGATTACATTTCAATGAAATGCATTTTATAAATGAGATTGAATTGTAATATCCTACGCTTCGGGCATTCATTAATAAAAGCATTTCAGTCTCAGTGTTTGCAAATGTTCTGCTTTTTAGTTTGGGTATTTTTAAGCATTCTCTAGCTTAACGTAAATACAGTGTTTGTGTTTTATGACAACGCTGTGACTTCAGATACGAGTGGTAAAAGTCATCGTGATTGTAGTCTTTGAGATACACTTGTGTAAGACAGCACTTACCAGTTAGTGCAGCTGAAAACTGTGATAACCCTTCAAGTGTACAGCACTGGTTAGTGAATGTGTTACCAGACAAAGGGAAGACAAGATCGATGAATGCCACGAGTATCAAAGAAAACAGAAGAACCAACTTGTTCTTACCTGAAGTCGCATCAATCACTGTTGAAACTCCTCTGCGATCAGAAACTGGACGCGATGAGCCGGGCATGCTAACTGGCTCTGAACGGACCGGCTGAATCCTAAATGATAAGTTACAGTCACCACCTGTGTCAAATCAGTGCTCACATGGGCTGTAATTAAATCACAAGCCGAAAACAAACAAGCAATTGAGCAACTATTTATTTTCAAATCAGCTGCCCTGCTAGAATTTTAGTTTGCTTTCAGGCGCCAAGGCATGGACAACCCATCCGCAGACAGGTTAAGATGCTACACCGAGTGAATACCCCTGCCCTACATCTCAGATGTTAGCTGCCTCCCCACAAAAACACCCAACCCATCTGAACTGCTTACAGTTCCTGAACAACAGCAATTTCATCAGCAGTTTAGGAGAAAAGACACATTCATAACTGCCTACTCCTTCTGTAGTATGTACATGTGAATATATCCACGTTCATTTTGTTTTAATTTCTACTCTCTTTCTGCATATGTTCGCATATAGACAACATCTAAAAACCATTTAACAGCATATTTGACATTTCCACCCCTACTTGTGGGAGTTAAGTGTATGCAAGGAAAAAACACGTATTTCAAAACCACGTGCTTTTAGTCCAAGGACAACCTACCCAGTTTTAATGGGATTGCTCATATTGCCCATTTCTCATGTTTTACCTATAAGAGTTTCAAACAAAGTCCCAAACAATCCAACTCCACTCTACAGACCTTCAGACTTCAAACCACTTGCAGATTCAGAAGCATGGAAACTTGTTAAATCTTGAGAGTTACTGGACAGGACACAGAAACATATGGTGCATAAAGCACTTCTACAGAATTGCTACATCCATGGTTATAAATCCACACACACCCTCCCCCTCTTAGGCCGCGCTCTCTCAGTTTCAAGAGAAAGACAAAATAAATATATGAAAAATAATGACAAGAAAGGAAGAAAACAAAACAAACAACAAAGGGCGGAAGGGGAAAAATATTCCAGAGCTCCCTTACTGTTCCAACACTGACTGCTTCATCTGGTCAGCACCTCGATCTATGGCACCACGTTCCTACTCGTGACTGAGAGAATTAATTTTTTAAGCAATGCAGAAACTGCAAAGCCAAGACGATGCTGAGCAAGGCCACCAGGCTCTGTATTATCTTTCACTGTAATTTTTGCCACACAAAAGGTGGCAAAAATGAATCTAAGCTGTTTGACCTGGATGAATCTTTATTCCTGCTGTCATACGCTTCTTAGACTTTCATCTGGACAAGCCTGATGAAAAGTACTACACGTTCTATACAGATGGCCTCATTTAAGCATAAGATAAGTGATTCACACAACAAATGTGAAACAGCTTGGAAATTCATTTTATTTTTACCTGAGACTGTTGAGATCGAGATCATCCGTATCGAAGTCCAGAAGCGGCTGTGGGGTGTCGCTGGGGCCGTGCGACTGCAGCACAGAGGAGCTGGACGAAATGACGGTGGTTTGGCCTGAGGGGTGAATGGTTTTGAACTGAAACTGAGGGCCCATCCAGAGGCGCCGATGGGGCCCTGTGTGAGTCACTATCTCGACCTGTGGGAACAGAGGGAACGGTTCACACCAAACAGATGCTATAGCATGACCACTAAACATCCAGTGCTGTGGCAGCGAGTCGGGGAACACATTTCTGACAGCATCCGTGTGGAGTGGACAGAGGAACTGAAAGTCTGCACTCCCCAAATATTCTTGTCACTCACTTCAATCCTGACCTGGACAAGGGATGCGCTTTCTGAAAACAAGCTGTTCCAGCTTTGTTCCGGCTGCTTTCTCAAAGTTCACACTCTAAACAGCACTGCTTCACAAGCATATAGTGTGAACTATATTTCAAACCAGAGCTCTTAATTAGTGTTGGCATACTGAGGATACCACTGGCAGAGACCATCTTGCTGGAAAGCAACAAGGTTGGTGACAGAGAGCAATGTGACGCGCACTGTGAGACACCGAGCACCTCGGGTCCAGCTCATTTCTGTGCAGATGCAATACTGATATGTGTGTGCAGCTACAGAGTTTAGGAGTACAGTTACACACACACACCTTCATTTAAATGAATTCTCAGAATTAAGACAGAGGTAGGGGTGATTGTTTGCACTGAACAGCCACACATCCATTATATGGTAGGTATATATGAGACACGTATCTGTGGGCATGTTCACGTGTGGACGCACACACAGAGCTTCACAGTTCCATCCCTACTTCCAAGAGGCACAGAGAATACAGGAGGTGTGCCTAACAAACAGTAATCTTCTCTGCCAGTGACAGTCTAGATATGAAGTTGATAAAACAAGTTATTTCAGTAAATGAAGCATCCAAAATATTTTGAAAAATGTCTTACCATGCTATTAACTATAAACTGCTGAGTACCAATTTTTGCAGGCTCCCAAAGAAGCCAACTACAGGAGTGAGAACAACTGAGGGAACTGAGATGGTAACGCTGTTGAAAATGTATGTGATCAGAATTGGGCCTTGTAAGCAGAAGGGCAAACAAAGCCTCAGTCCTCAGTAACAACTGAAAAAAGAATCAGCCTCTAAAGATCAGAAGCAGGCGATACGAAATGAAAATATTAAGCTCTGCTGAACTCCTGTTTTTATGATGACAAAAATAGATTGCAAACTTCCTATGCTTTTATGTTAAAATAACAATCAGCTTCACGATAGGAATGCAATTTAGTAAGGAAACCCATGAAAATATATTTTTGTATCTATATGACACAGATATGCATCTTAGGGTTTTATCTGTGCACACATACACGTACTACTGCCTCTAATTCTTTAAGAAGGAATTTTAAACACTGGATAATGTTGTTCTAAGTTCTCTGCTAATATAAGACGACAAATGCACAGCCTATTTAGCACTATTTCCATCCCTGCATTTATCCTAGCGTAACTCAGATTGACTGTAGATGTTTCTGAGTCAAGTAGCTTTTATGTAGCAGTGTAAATTAGGCCACAGATAAAGTAATCTGTATATTTTAAGCTTGAAACCATCAGTGTCACAGAGCCGAGAGGTAAACAGATGCCTTTGCAATTTTACTGAGGCTATGGCCAGATGTTCCTATTCACTCCCCTGTTGTGTGCAGGACAAACATATTGTATCTACTTCACACTGACAGCACACATTACCCACTGTTCTAATTGAAAAGTTGAAGTGAAGGGCAGTGTTTTTTCACTGCATGCTGTTACTGTTGATAACAACACTTTAATTTTGAAAAACATACTTACACTTTAGGCTTAATCTAAAGTGGCTTGCTCAGAGAACGCTCACACCTTCGTGCTCAGAAGAGGTATCACTGCCCGTTTCACTTAGCAAAAATTAAACGTTCCTGAAGCAATCCCCAAATTAAACGTGTTCTGAGTGATGTCACTTTCCATTTTTTATTATAAATATATTTTGTCTTGTAGAGGGAGGGATGTGATGAAGTTTGAGCATTCTCAAATTCCTCTGACTTCCCTACTTTCCAAGAAATAGTAACAAACTAACACCCATCATGTAGGTTTGTTTACTTTTTCTCACTACACACTGGAAAGTCACCAAAACGGTAATGTAAGCACAACTAACCAAACAGTGCTGGAGAGGCTTTACCAGGTAATAAGTAAAACTACCAATGGAATCTTGGACCCAGTGAGCGCAGTGACAGAACTCCCACTGCATGCAGCCATTTGGCGGTTTTACCACTGTTATGCCTTGACAAATGAGACACAGCCTAAGCAGATAAGTTACATGACTGCAGAGCTACATTTGAAAACCTGGATCAGGTGAGTGGATTCACAAGCGTAGATTTGCCACTGAATGCAACTCCCTGAAGGGCATGTGTGGAAACCCAGCTTCTCCTTTTAGGAAAACGTGTGTGATTTATTCACCAGTGGGAGAAGCAAATCACATCTACAAATACTGCATATTCATTAAACAACATGACATACCCCAGCAGCATATTTAATGCATCACTCCCATAATAACATTGTTCTTAAACAGAAGAAGCCCACCTGCTTCATCAGAATGAAATCCACGTACCAGGTACCTTAAATTGCTTTGGTAATGCCAAAGCATACATAAATTTACTTTTTTTTCTGTCAAGACTTTTACTTCTAACAAAATCTAATTCTCAGAATGTTATTCATGGCTTACATTCTTCAACTGAAGTTATACTTTGAGCCAGATCATCAAGTATTTTCTGGGTTCTTAAAAGAAGCTTCACTCACTGAAACAAATCAAGAATGGCTAAAAATGCCATTATTTCACCCCATATGAAACTACTCCACCAAGCAGGATTATCTACTATTTTTATGCTGTATGCTATTTTTATGCAGTATGTATAACACGGAAGACATCTTCATTTTGCCAAGCCAACTTCTGTACTCACATCTGAAAAGATCCATGTCAGGAGAAAAAGGGGTTGTACATGGTTTTAATACGTTTGTTTAAAATTCAGAGACAATCAAACTCATACAATGTTAAGTTAGGAGCGAAGTCCGTTTTACACACGGTAACAGCCACGGTATACTGCCAGTTTACTTTTAATTCTGAAGCGAAGCTGTGAGTTTTACCCCGAGGGGATATGAGCACTGTTTGGTTCCTGCAGTGGAACTCTCCAGAACGTACCTGTGACAGCCACTCTTCATCCTCCTGCCCGCTGTGGTCGGATGCTAAGCTGTCATAGGACTCGTGTCGAGTGATAGGCCCAGGGCTCCCTGGTGGAACCACTAAAAAATGAGAAAATTGAAAAATTTACCTTTAAATGCTCAGTTCTGTGTACCATATAGCATACAAAAGCACCTTTAAAGCCATCGCCATTTATACATATAACTTCGGGGAAAACACTACCGCAAACGAGAGAGATGCTATTAGAGTCGTTATTGTAAAGATTAATATTTCACGATTCACAGTCCTTGAGTCCCTTAAACACGCCAGCAAAGCTCACAGTCTGTGGTGAAGGCACTGCACGGCCTTAAGGATGACTCCATGTGTGGGAGAGCTGCGTGTCGCACTGGGGCAGTGGGGAGGGCTGAGCGCAGGGGGGGCTGCAGTGTGCGGCCCATGGAGGGACAGCTTCATGCTAACATGGGATGATCCCCGGTCACATTAGAGTGCGGACTGGAATTAGAACCAGTATCTTTATATCAGCATCATCTGAGCGTGACTCTGATTTCTTCAAAGTGATTTTTAAGAACCCCGATGTTACAGGGCTGAGCTTCACGCGGCAGCTTCCCACCCAGCGCTCCACAGGCTGGGAGCCCTCGATAACAGCAGAATGGCAAAGCAGACACAACCATACCCAAAAATACAGAGCGGCACCCCTACAACATGAACAGCATGGCGTTTTCATAAATCCATTTATTACATGACAAAAAAAAAGGAATTTCCATCCTGTTTTTTCAGTGCATTTTCCAAACACAACCTCAGCTATGGAGCCATTCTGAACACCTCGGTATCGTAGCATATCCTTATTCTGAAGGCTGTGACGTACCAAACTCACCTCCTGGCCTCACTTGTGACAGAACTGAGGTACGCAAGGAGATATACGCGCATCAACATCGACACTCGGAATGGCGGCAGCGCCAAAAGGACCCCGCCGCCTCCCCGCCGCGCAGGCGCCAAATCTCATGAGATGTTCCGGAGCGAGTTGGGCAGGGCGGGCTGAGCGCGCGGCCGGACCGCAGGGCGGGAAAGGTGCCAGTGCCGCTGCCAGGCGTGAGCCGTGTGCTGAGGTGCGTGGTGTGTGAGGCGCCTCGCGGCACGCCCTCAGCTGCAGCGGGCGGCAATGCAGCGCTGCATGTGCGCGCTTACAAAGGAACACTGACCCTGTCCTGTAATTCCGTGACTTACGGATGGGTCCGTCTGTCCTGTATCATGTGTGGTATTAAGAAAACACAGGTACCATCCTGGACTGCAAACAGCTGGCGGTTCATAGCACACATCTTAACACACAACCATTATACCCATTCTAATTCCTTGCCATTATTTTGACGCGTTCTGCTGTGGCCCCAATCTCCCCACAGCTCCCTGCACCCCACAAGAAACGCTGCATCCTGCAGAGCTGCCTGCTTCCGAGGGCACAGCCGGCCAGCTGCAGCCTTCCCTTATGGAGCTCTGCTAACAAACTTCACAGCTCCAGCAGATGTTTCTGCTTTCCAACCAACGGGAACTTTATGGACTGTTGTGAATTTTTTTCTTCTTTCTGTCCCAGGGGCAACACTTCAGCTGCCAAGCGCAGTGCAGGGAGCAGCAGCGCAGCACTGTGGGTGCATTCCTGCCCCTCAGGGCAAGCCGAGCTCCACAGCAGTTCAAGACTGCTTCGCAGTACAAAAGAAACAGTTCAAATCGAACAACAGGTTTGGTTTTCCACTCTCGCCTTTCCCTGTGGAAGCGCAGCATCGCTTGGCCCTGCGTAGGCAGGAACACACGTCTCAGTGCAACTCAGATGCAGCATTAACTCTTTCTACCAAGAAGTGACGACATGCGGAATTCCACGGGACGGCTCTGCCTCCGAGTTCACCAGCGGGGCAACAGTGATAAAGCCTCAGCTGAGGTCAAACCTCAATAATTTATTTTGCTATTTAATAAAATAGCATTTATGTGCCACACCTATCACAAAAGCAGGCATTTAAAGAGAGTCTGGTTTTGATAGCAGAATCCTGTAATGACGAGCCCGGCTTCGCCGCAGGCAAAGCACGCATTACTCCCACTGCCCGAGTGGAGCAAGCAGCACTTTCTGAGATACGGCCTCCTAAGACAAGTGATCCTCACTGGAGATTTGCCATGGCTGTGCTCCTTATTACAGATAGGCATACAGACATTTTTTTTTCAGGTTAAAATTGGCCTTGAAGTTACAGAAGCAAATATGACCTAAAAATGTAAGAGATTCTTTCTGTGTTTCTGGGTCACACACGTCTTGCATCGTTATCATTCGGTTCCAGGACAAGACCAAGTCACGGTCAGAGGGACATTTCCAGGAACTTCAGCTCGAAAGTAATACAGTATCTTCCTGCCGAAATCTTTAAGTCTGAATTCCAACTGGAAAGTACGACAGCTCCACACACATCAGTGCTGCTACTCCTACACCGTACCATACAGCTTTTCAGTTTTCAGATGATCTCTCTATAATGCTCACAATAATTCAAAAGTTTTGTATTAAGCTGTGTTTTTAGTTTCACAATTCTCATTCTTCTTTCTTTGGGAACACATCGTGTCACACATGTGGGTAAAGAGCAAGCCCTTCCTCCAGAGATATTTTGCTGGCAATTCCAGGTGCCAGTAATCCAATCCAATCCACTGTGTGGGTTATGCCAAATTTTACCTTCTTGCTATACTTACTCCATCATCTGGAACATACATATGCCAAATGTCAGAATGCAACTCAGTTCACTTTAAAAACGCACAAACATTCAGGAATTTTTACAAATAGCTGCAGAGTGAAGAAAAATACAACAAAACTGAGCATTTATTAAAAATCTAAGGTGAGAATTCAAACATGCAGTTTTTATTAAAGTAGTAGAGCAGAATATGATTTTCTAAGGCTAATTCATAACCACGGAAAACATAAGCACGCTGGCATGCTTTCAAGGTCATGCTTTAAAAACTGGAGTGCTACCCATGGCAGAAATCAGGGCTTTGCCATAAACGTCTGGTAAGAGGCAAAACCACCTCTGAGCTGCTTGGAAGTACTGTTAGGGACCTGAAACTCCGTCCTCCTTACAATGAAAAGTGATCTACACCAGCTCTAAATCTGGAATGTATTCTTATCCCTCTTTTCCTGACTAGCTCTACTGAACCACTGCACCTTCAACTAAGGAAAATCAGAACTGGAGTGGAAATTATTGTTCTTCATCTTCTTTCTTGACCTGAACATGGCCCTCTCATTTTCATCCCCCAAATAAAAGCTGCAGGTGGTTATCAGTGCTCTAAGGTAAAGTAAAAAAATAAATCCTCAGACTCCGTTCTCCGCTTTTGCAAGATTGATCTTACTACCACGCTGAAGATCACTGAAGGCAAGGGTCAAATTTTGGAGTTTGTGTGATAACTGCACAGAAACGACTGTGGATAGAAATGCTTCATGAGCCGAAACAAAGTGTCCTCTGAAACTCCAGGGCCCTATTCACACAGCTCAATGATTAATACAGAAAAAACTGTTTAGAAACTTTACCATTACTGATAAATTAGAAAACAGGCAATTTATATTAAACTTGGGAATAACTTGCATAGGCATTTTTGATGCGTGAGCAAGACCTAGAGAAATACATGTGCTTGGCAAATACTGGAATTAACAAACGGTGCTTTTGTTCATAGATGGGATAATTATATGATAAATACCTAGACCAAAGACAAATCTTTATTCATTCAAACATTATAAATTGACATCTTTCAGCAGCAGAGAAGTGTTGGAACAAAGAAACACTACAGCTCAATTGTTGTGCACACTTATGGTTTTGATTTGTGAACAATAAATCATCAGTTTTACTTAGTTTTGTGTACTTTCTGAACCAAAAAGTTTTAATTTTCTCATTTATATAAATAAGCTTTAGACAATTCAATTTAATTGAGTTATATATGAATTTCCCCAAGTGCTCTTTTCTAAGGGATGTAAGTTTGTCCAAGTTAAGAGCAAACAAAGGCATTTGCAGACTATAAAGACTGTTCTGTGCTGCCTGCCATACACACGTGCAGACACCCAGAAAGCTTTTCTTTTTCTCAACTAAATACACAGAATTTATCGTTCTAAATGAGACTGTAAAATCTAGTAGGCATAAAGTGTGCTCTTAACCAGTTCATCAAATCCAAAGTCTGTCCTTCATCCACATGCAGGCTGCAGTGATGTCCAAGGGAAACAGGTATACAAACGACAGATTACACACCACAGATTTCATATGAATCACATGCTAACATCTGATTTTTATGTTTTTTTCTATGATTCCTAAGTTATAACTAAAATCATCAGAGGCGGTTGAGAGACCTGTGGTAATCACATGCTTGTCAACAAGCTTCAGGACTACTCTTAAACGCCACAATCTGAATGACCGACTTCACACTGCTTCTGCAACTACTGCTGCACTGCTGACACCAGGCCACTTGTGACAAGCAGAATGTGATGCAGCTCTGCGTGCTGCCACCCCAAAACCAACAGGTCCCACTTTTCTCCATCTGACAATGCGATCTCACTCCCACCAGGGGCGGGATGTGGTGTCCCACAGCCAGGTGACTCACGTCACTGAGGGCCTTGCACTTCTAGTCCAACTACCGCTGATCCATTCTCACTTCAGGCACACTCCTCTGCTTTCCCTTCCAGCACCGATCTGACTGCTGGCTCTACCTCTTGGACAGTAAAGCAAAGACCAAATTTTCCTTTCAAACAGAATTCTTCTAGTCACATTTAAAACAAACTGCACTTAGCTCGGTGGTATACTATATGTACTTCTACTCGTGGCTGTAGGTTAGTGATCAATGTTCTGTTTTTAATGCATTTTTTAGCATGTAAACTTCTACAGGAGCATTCCATGCAAATTAAAATACCCTCTTCTATCCAAAGCTTCTTCCCACTCAGTTTTTCTCATGTTACGACTGTTTCTGAGATTCTTATATGCTCAAACATCATAAAATTACACGTTAAAAAATCTGTAAACCAGGATTTTACCCAGCCCAAGAGTTATTTCATAACACCAATTGACTTACAGATTTATTCATTATTTGTATATTGACTCCAGTTTACTAGGTGCTTTATAGACCATCCTTTCTCTGTATCAGAACTTTAATCTTACAGGAATAGCCAGCACTCAAAGCAGGATATGAATTCTCCTTAGATTTACCCCAGCCTGGCTGACTGCTTTACTTGCTCCTTACTTTACTCTGGTCTGACAGTCAACAGCTATGTTTTGTTTTCCCTAACAGTACTGGTAGTTACTCAGGCTACACTGTTCCTCTTGGTTGTGCTGCAATCAGGTAAATGTTCTCTGTGCTAAAGTTCCAGCTTCCTCTCCCAGTGCTCCCGTAGGAAAGCAATCAAGTACAGTGAGCATTTAAATCCGGGCAGAGCTAGAACCCGACACTCAGGATGGAGTACCTTAAGGCTGTTCAACACTTCAAATACTGAGACTGTGAGCAACTATCCGCTCTGTACCTAAGGATAACACATATATTCTTTCCTGAGTGAAAAAATAATTTCAACTGCATGAACCTGTGGTGAAATCCATCTGATGGCCATCTTTAAGGAATTACGGAAGAGGTAACTATTTCTATAATTCACTGACTTCAAAAGTATGTTTGACATTATTGTCGGGAAAATTATGTTAACCATGGATTACTGTTACAATCAAAGTATGTAGTGAGAAGTCAAGAGGCTTAGTAGTAAATTTTCAAAGCGGTGCGTGGGGATTTACCCGTTTGACTCCCATTAACGTCAATAGGAGTCGCGCGGCTAAATCCCTGTACACTGCTTTGAAAACTGACCCCTCCGTGTTGATGGACCCCTCTCTAAGAAGTTCCAGATGACCATGTAAGAATAGTAAAGAACTGTTTCAGCATGTGCCCTTGTTCATTATTGTTGTTTGTACACATCTGAAACTATTTTAATTCCTATATGCAGTGCTGTTTCCAGCATTTAGTATATAAAACACGGATTAAGACGGGCAAGTCCTGGGCAAACTGACGAAACCCTACACAGGTATATCTATGCATCAAAAAATTAACACAGACTGGCAGCCCCCAAAACACCTTACCGAGTTCATTTTTATCTGCCTGCCTATAGTGTTTCACAAACAGCGACTGCGGCTGAAGAACATATCAGGCTTAGCGCACTGCTTGTATGCAGTGATGCAGCTCTTCCATGAAATGGTATCTGCCCTGTTCCTGTTTACCCCAATCAATCCAATGCTCAGTCAGAAATTAAATTTGCTTCCCTTTACCACTTAATCCTGTTTCCTGTAGGGAGCAGGAAGTACAGGTTAGTTTTAGGGAAACTTCGCTTCCCCTCAGAAAACACCATGAACTACAGTTTCATTAGAAACATCTTTTTTTGGAGCAGGAAGGTGATACAGATTAGCTTGCAGTCTGTTACGCCTTGTAATGTAAGAAGCAAACCTGAAAATTCTGTTTTCACTGCCGGCAACTACTGGCAGCAAAACCCAAACACTCACAGAAGAAATCAAGGGACGGTATGCCTGTGTTCAGTAATCTGATACCATGAAAACAGAAATCCTAATCTAAAAAATGGGACATTATGAAAATAAAATCTATTCTTAGAAATGTTTATAAAGTCACTGAAATGCAGTGGGAAGAGAAGGAAGTACCATAGAGGTGGGCACAAGTTCCTTTGTTAGCTGGGACTGCTTAAGGAAACACTGTGCTGCCACTGCAGGAACTCTCCTCTTGGGCTGTTAACTTCTAAACTCTTGAAAACGTTGAGGGCAAACTGTACAACTGTAGAAGATAAATGTGCTCTTGGAAATAGTTTCACTTGTCTTTTTTTTCTTTTAATTATAGCCATAAAACACTTATTTTTAAGATCTCTTACAGTTTTCATGTGATGGCTGGAGAGAATACATCAGTCACAAAAACCGACTAACAATTGGTTCTCTGAAGTTCTGAAATGAGGTTTTCTGTAACTATATTAAAAATCACCTACAAAATTCAAAGGAATTAAAAATCATTCTGCAAAGATCTGGATTTTTAAAGGACATCTGAACAACTCCTTTGAAATTACTGGTGTACGGATCCAGGAAGTCCCTTTTAGAAGTATCTCGAATTCAGTTATTACATGGCAGTAACAAAATAGAACTTAATGAGAAGGATACACTAACTAGGTGTAATTTCAGGCAGAAGGAATAATAATGGCAAACTGAGAATCCAGAAAATATAAATATATATATAAAATTTCCCATCTGGATAATAAAGTTAAACATATGTACTGCAGCAAGTACTTGAAATCTCAGCCGTGTGCTGGTTGTACACAAAATACCGAAACAACATAACGCTGTTTCCCATCTTTAAGTATAACAACCACCCCAGGGTTACTGCGGTGCTCTTCCTGGTGGAGTCATTCACAGCAAACACAGCCCACGATCACTCAGGCTTCCAAATCACTGCCTGCACGTCAGCTCAGCGCAGACGAGGAGCCTTCCCTGCTGCCTCCCTGCAGGCTGTCCTTACTTCTGCAAAGCCCATCTCTGCCTCTGCCTTTCCTTCCATTGCATGTACTCCCCTGGTGCTGCAGCTGCAGATTTAAGCCCAGAACACTCAACTGACACGATTTTGTGGAAAGGCCATCATCCCTGTTTTACAGGTACATTGTTTAGGCAGCATTCGTATGATCAGTGGATAGAAATTCGGCAGTTCAAAATGTTAATGCACCTACCACTGCTTGTCCCAACCCTCTGCAGGGCTCACACTCAAGTGGGCTTTGCCCACCCCCAGCACAGCCAGAGAGCTTTGTTCACCCAGCCCAGCCAGCTCTGCTCTGAGCCCAACTGCCTCTGACCGCCGCATGCAGAGATGTCTCAGGAACACGGCAAAAAGGCTTTGAACACCTCGTAACTGCATGATAGCATAATTGTTGTTACAGAACAGGCTCTGGTTTTGATCAGTTTTATTATTTGAAACTGAGCTCCATTGTGACAGACACTGAACATACGCATAGCAAGATACAGCTCTTGCCCACAGAGCATGCAGTACATACACACTACAGCAACACATGCAGCTTGTGGTACATACCAAAATATGTATTCTTTCACATTAAATTCACTATTAAAACCATCCATGCAAAAGAGTGCAAGAAAAAAATAGAAGGCTGAGAAGCAGTAGAACACTGAACATAATTATCAGCCCCAGTTCATTAGCCTATTCCCAGACAGCACCACGTGCTCTGCTGTGCACAGAAAAAGCCTTGTGGAGCAGAACGACCAGATCCTCCTGGTACCTGCCCAGGTACTCAAATGGCTCCAGGTTGGGTGGGATTACGTGCATCATAACTTGTGCTTCACGGGCTCTGTCTTTATAGCACACATTCACAGTTACTTAATACTCTCTGCTCTCATTGCAAGTCCTGCTTTCCTCTGTGCTATACTCACTAGTTGTATGTATGGAATTTTTATTTCCATCAATGGAATGTATGGAAGGAATATAAAATAGGCAATAAAGAACCACAATGTTGCTTAGAGACAAAAGTCTCACTCAGGGTGCGTAGCTTTCATTCGAGGGAGCAGGAAGTGCAAACATGATGTCAGCGTTCAGACTATCAGTATAAATCGTGTTATCATTTATCCCAAACAAACAGCAAAGAGAGCTTAACCCCTTCCTTTGAAGACAACGAGCAGTTATTAAGTTTGACTTCTAATGAAAGCCATTTTCAGTGAAATGCTAAATATGTACAACAGTTGGTCCAGAAATGAAAATCTGTACAGCCAAAAGTCAAAGGCATGAATAAATATAGACCCTAATCTTTTCAAGAATCCCTTAATGAAGTCTATAAAACTGTTTATAACTTCAGGCCTAACTCAAGTGAAAATTCTTACTCAGAAATAAGTAATGGCCATGCAAATATTACTTGGAGACCGAAACAGGAACAAAGAACAAGAATATGCAGTCCTGTTCCAAGTTCTAAAATTGAAATACGAATTACCCAGCATTTAGATTAAACAGATTGAGACAGCAGAGGCCTCAGCGAGATGTCCATTCTTCTGGAAACACAATTTCCAGAAGTGGTCAGAGTGGGATAAAAAAAACACTGCATCATTCCTTTTAACACCACAGAAATGGTCTTTGATTCTTTAAAAGCCAGTTGCAAAGATCTGTCTTCAAAACCTCCTATTGGAAGTTTAATAGCGAAGAGGTGCAAGTACACTTACCAGCAACACTACAGCAAAGTAGAGACTTTTGTTTTAACAAAATCTATATTTATACGATTACATTTCCTATGGTTGAGGGCAGCTGTAATTAATGGATTTCCCTCCTTCTCCTAATGCAGTCATTTGTCAATTTAAACACAGAATGTCCAATCAATTTTGATGTATTTAGTAAGCAATTTGTCAAAGAGTCCTGCATACCAGTTAATATATTAATTCTTGTCACTGGCCTGCTTCTGACAACTGCAGGTCGTCTCCACAAAATTGGTCCCGATGAGCCAAAACTCTTGCCAGGAACGTGAAGGTGCCCTTTCCAGAGCCAAAGGACAGAAATCCTAACTAATGTTATTCATTATCTTTTGGGATCAGTTTTTGCTCTGATTTCAAGGTTTGATTCATCAACATGTTAATCATTCATGTGTCAGATATCTGAACTATGCTCCACAACACCTCCAGTGCAATGAAATTCAAAGGGGAGGAGTAAGAAAGAAGGGAAACGGGAAGTATGAAACGAGGATGTAAGACTTTCTGCTGGAATTCAAAGTCATTGCAGTTCTGTTACGTATCACGCCCGTGTCTGTATAAATTCAGACACGCAACAAGTCTGAAATCTGCTCCAGGAGAAGCCAAGGAGTTTCTCATGACTTGTTATTTTTACTCAGACCAACTGCAAAAAGCCTAAAACAGTTACAGGAGCAGGATGCGGATGCTTCCCGCAGGCCAGCAGGTTGTGAAGCTTAAAATGCAAGTTCACTTTCAAGCTACGAACTTACAGAAGGGTTCAAATCTCTCACTGCCCACTCCTTCACCTCTCCACACCATCCACGGCTGCACTGAAGCGCTCAGGTAGATGAGAACTGCATGCTCTGATCCAGGTTTTTGCAGCAGATGTCACTGAAGACCTCAAAGCAATGAAACAGCTGTGCTAATCCACTTACAAATACCCTTGGGATAAAGGTCTTGGACACTTGTTGTACAAAATATTTCTTCAAACAATGGTTCCTTGTTCCTTCCTCAACAGCTCTGAATATAACTCTAAAATCCTTTAATAATATTAGAAGTGGAACCGTGCATAAAAGATACCTACGTGCAGTATTTCTGAAACCTCTTTATCACAAGAATTTTATACTTTTCAGAGACTAAAACAGATTTAGGTTCTGTGTTTTGGCATCAGACTGCATAGTCAAGAAAACCTGCAAAGTACAGCCCTCCAAGCAGCCTGCCAGACGTTTCATTGTTCTGCCCGTCTGCTGACAGAGGTACTCTGTGCTAAAAAGCACACTGAGTATTTTTCAATGACCCAGGGGGCAAAGGTCACTTATTATAAATGGATAATGAGACCTAATGCAATGTTCTGAGTGTGGACAAAGAAAGGGTCTATCCATACCCCCTTGTGACTTGGTCATTCAGGCTTTTATTTCCCCTGCACACTTAATGGAGCCAAACAATTGGCAGAAATGCTATACAGAAACTGAGAGAAACTGCTGTATTCTACCTCTGATAGACAGATACAAATAGTGACCCTGAAACGGCGCCAGAATTCCTCTTACCACTAACGTGGCAGACAGATGTAACATTCACCCTAAGCCTCCTATTTAGCCATTTGCTGGCAATTAAACTTACTGACGGAAGTGATAGCCCATCAAACCACAGGCTGCAGCTAATGTCAGCCCATTACGCTGCTCCAGGTAAGCAGAGCCAGCTAACTTCGTTTCAGCCTGTGTTTGAGGGGGGAAAGCTAACAGGTGCTTGGTACTGATGTGTGCAAACCTTGTTTGGCTCCACTACTTCACAAACTTCATTGAGTAACTTCAGATACAACAATTCCAGAAGACAAATAAAGCTTCAAAGATCACATACACACAAAGTTCTGTTAATGTTAACTTTACTGTGCTCTAGTATTTATTATTCTGTATTGTCTACATTCCACACTCATCTGACTTAAGTCTGACAATATTATTTGCTGTTACTCAAATAATGGAAATTCATTATTTTGCTGGAATTTAGCTATCACTCTCTCCTCTTCCATTAAAAAGATTCCAGTATAGAAGACATTTGAAATAGACAGTACTGGAGTTGTTAATGAAATACAGAGAAATAAATACAGAGGGAATCCCATCCTTCCCTTATTTCAGGAGGAGGGATACGTGTATCTGTGTACCAGTGCTCACTGAAAGGCATTTGTTCAGCTGGTATCCATGTATTACTTACATTTCAGCAGAAACGAAGTTTACAAATACTTGTACAGAATGTCCAAAATTCCCCAGACAGCATTCTGTGCTTTTGGACGCGTACTGCAATAACTGCCTACCACATGCAATAATTTATGTATTTATAGGCTTGACAGCCGGCAGGAGAAATAGCTGAAGACAGCATGGAAGAGAAAGACGTCCACAACTAGAGCAGAGAATCTGGGGAGGGGAGAAGGGGGGAATGGAATGTTGGCCGAACAGACAAGCTGCAAGGACTCACAAACATAGCTAGCATCTGTGAATAAAAGCTGGCTTTGGAGAGCACTTCAAGATGACTTAGTATTGCTGTTTTCCCTGAAGACACTGTGTTTGTTAGCCTGGTTAGATAATTCTGCAAAGCAAGAGGCCTGACAGCCCTGAAGAACAATAAACATACACAGCAATGGACAATATCCTTTCGCTCTCTTTTGAAAATACTGATCTATGTTTAAATTTGTATCATAAAACGTTATACAACCAGCATGCATCCTTGCAATGACCTTTCCTCTCAAAGCAGAGCACACATACCTGTACGTGAAAGTAAAATAACACAGAAATATCAGAAAACATTCTGGCTAGAAAGCACAGCTCACTCAGTTTTGTGTGCTGTTAGTTACCTCTGCCTTTTATTTTCTACATTGTGGATTTTCTTCCCTTTCCTATGCAGCATGGAAAAAGGAAGAACCTGCAGGTTTCCCCAACATTTTGAGCTCTCAGTGCACTTAACAGATGGACAGGTAGAAGCAACAGATCTGGTCTGCTGCCAACGTCGCTTTTACCAGCCACCTTCAGCCATCCTGCCTCTCGGCCCAGGTGTCCACTTTCTGCATTCTGAATGCTCGTGTCACATAACTTGCTGGCATTATCTGCACTGACAACTGCACAGAGGCTCTGATTTCCCCATGAGTACCTCTGCATATGCCAAGAGTTGTGGAATTCAGCCTGTTACATCACTTCAGTCTTGACTACACCCTCAATAATAAAGAAGAGACTTGATAATACTGCTAATAGTCTTCTTTGAATTGTGAGAATAAAAAAAAATATTACTTTTATAAATAAAAGTACTCATTTATCCATTAAAAATATATGATATATACCAGAGCTGTATAACATGCATACATTATCTATAAATACAGGTAAATAAATAAAATGTTTGTGGACATGTGATACAACGGGTATCACCCCCTGTAAATGCGTGGCAGCACAGCATGGGGCAGGTGGGCAGCCACCCCTGGAAGTGGTGCCAGGGCTCCTGAGGGAAGCAGCTGGAAGCAGCCCAGCAATGAGGATTTCCAGGGAAGTGGGAAAATGCAGACACACTTGTTTGTCCCTGAATATAAATTTCATGAGAGGATATGGCTCAAAGCAAGAGAAGAAGTGAGGGGAAGAAGCCCTTAAGCCTTTAGGGTACCTAATGGGTCGCACTTGCAAGGCCTGCCAAGCACTCACTTTTTGCCTACACAATGGCCTCAAGAGCTTGACTCATACTGAAATGAATCTGCATCTGCTATTCTGCCATTGCTAGCACAGTTGGTTACAAGAAGCTCTTTTCTGAAGGTGAACACATACTGAAACCAACACGACTTCTTGCTGCACAGATGAGCTCATTTTGATACTACTAAACACCCATCCACAGATGTGCCTACCCATTCCCAACTTTTAATGTAACATGCATTTATTCAGCATAAGTTAGTACTCAGGAGGTGCCCTACAGCATCCCAATGCTGGTCCTTTCCCTACAGTTTGCTGTAATTTAACACAATGTACATATTTTGGCATATATATTAAAAAATAAAAAGAAAAAAGAACATCAGAGCATTATTTCTGGTACACATTACAAATGTACATATATATTTATACATTATAATGGAAATGCATGGAAACATTTTACCTTCCTCTGATGATATTATTGCTGGTACACTGCTACATTTCTACAACTTCATCCTCAATGGTAAACTGTCTCTAAATCTCCATCACATTTCAGTGATATCTCACACAAAAACCCTGCCCCTCCTAGTTCATTCATTACGAATTTTTAGAAAGTCTTTTGGCCAACTGCTGTCAATTTGTTTGAAGAATGCAGCTTGAAAATCCCTTTCAGAAAGTCATGCTCAGCTTACGGCTTGCACATAGGACAAAAAGTTGTCAGCTACTTACAGCCAGCAAGAAGATACTGGTAGTACTGTACTGCATCGGCAGCCAGCAGCAGTGGATGGTTTGCATTAAATGGTGGTTGCAGCTCATTCCACTGAGGAGTTCTGAGGTAAAACACAAGACTATTAATATTTAAGCCTAATACAGAGAATGTAAATCAGCATTTCTGTCATCACATGTAATTATCTATACAAGCTCACAAAATGTTTGTAATTACTTAAATTAGCTTGTTCAAACACTGAAATACACCACAGGCAGCTGTGCAGCACGGCCAAATTGTGCAGATTGTGAAGACAATACTTGTTTGTCAGCTGCAGCAAACACTGCACACAGAAATGACGAAGGAGGTTTAGATTATGCTGGTAAATACATTTAGGACCACGGTAACATTATTTAATATAAACACACTACAGAACCTGGGGAACTTCTGTGTTCTGTTAACTAGCATTGCTTCAATACTGTAAAGTCATTGAGCATTTACAAACTGTGAAAATAAAGCTGTGTAAAGTTATGGACTATTGATCCAATTAGAATTTTCAATTCCATTACAACCTACTCATTTCAACAATAATGGTCTAGAAGTCTGTGTTGTAATTTTAATTAGGGTGGGCCATTCCTAAATAGCTTGGTAAATCAAGTATTGATCAATCCGGCCCAGCAATAAGCAGCACTAAGGAATACAGGAGCCAAGAAAAATCGATAGGAAAATATTTTAAAACGTCAAAAGCACTGACAACAGCTCCTCATCAATTCTTGTTTACTTTCCTCCACATGTCAGGAACAATTTCTTCAGCTACCTCGAGAAATGCTACCTTCAGCTACTTACAGGATAACTCGCCTAACTCTGCAATGCTTCATCTTGAAAACCTCACTCATCTCTCATGGCAGAATTCTGTATTTATAAATATAAAATATATAAAAAACTAAATTACAAACTGATCATTTAAAATCACCAACTGATAAAGATCTCTATTGATCTTATACGTGTTCACTTAGCTCCATGTCTATAAGCACTAACAGAGCTACATGAAAATTCAGGCTTGAATTTGCCATTGAGTCCTCTTTCAATAGAAAGCTGCAGGAGTCTCTAACAGATAAAAACAACAGCAAAAATCATGATGCAGTTCGTTCATTCCTTTCAAAAAAAGAAGTCCATGCTCATTTTCGGGACAAAAAGGAGGAGAGAAAGACAAAGAGATGAGCTACCTAACCAAAGTCCAGCTGGCTCTCGGGCACGTCATCATTTCCAGAGGGGTGTCATCACTGATCTTCGGAGCGGTGCTGAGCGGACGCGGTTCCAACACGTGCTCCACGAGGCTCCCGTAGCAGCTGATGATGTACAGCGACTCCACTACAAACTGTTTTGATTGATCTGTTTGCGAGAAGAAAGAAAATCTTACTGCGATAGCAGAACAGGAACAGAAAAAACATCCACAGAAATCACAGACTATTCTTGGAAGTTGCCTGGCTTAATAAACCTGTGGTCAAATACGTCAACTAAAAGAACTGCGGGGGCTGGGGAGACAAAGAGAGAATCACAAAAAGCACAGTTAATTTTCAAAAAGCTTCCCTACCTTTTTCTCTTTTCAGCCCAGCATTGTTTGCAAACCACGATCTCGATGATCCAAAGACTGCAGCGACACAAAACTCTCCTCCCACAGACTTACTGGGTGAAATCTGTGGAGCCGGTTTGGTTTTGCTTAAATAAAAAATAGAATAAAATTAAGAAGATTGATTCTCAAAAAATGACGACGTCCTTTGCTTAACAGCCATTCTCAGGTACAAATTCGGAGGTGCTGAGTATCTGCAGTTCCCCTGTGATCTGGCAGGACTTGCAGATGCTCAGTGCTTCTGGATAATAGGTTCCAAATTCCCCTCTATCACTGAACGCATCAACTTGAAGAACAGCACTGCTCATAATGCAGAATTGGTCAGACTGTTTGGAAGACCCCACATTGAACATTTGCATTCAATGGAAACAAATTCCAAAGGGAATGCAAACATTTAGAAGTCCTTTGGGAATGAAAACACAGACCCTGGGGCAGCCACCCGACATGGCTGGTATTTCTCAGCGTTTGCAGAAGAGATACGTTCAGCTGACACTCACTGACTGCTGCTCAGCTACAACCCAGCGCAGCGAGGATGGCATCGAAACCATTGCAATAGACATGACCAGAGCAACAGGTAAGAGGGAGCAGCATGCAGAGGGCAGGAGGGAAGGGAAACAAGGTGTACACTCGTGCCACATGTTAAAACAAATCAGTAATTGCACCAAATAAAAAGAGTGAGAAAAATTCTCCTATGAAACTTCACCAGGTGCACGTAGCAGACAGAGCGGTTTGTCACTGTGTTGTATTCAAACATGACACTGCATTTTTATTTCCTTCTTCAGCTCCGTCCAGGTTCGTATGAATTCAGAGCTGTTTTCAGAGCACTGCCCGTTCCTTCGGCCATCAAACCTGGACCTCATTTGTTCCTTAACAGGAGCTCTGACTGAGAAGTTCACACAGGATTCCTTCTTATCCATGTCCTATTCTTTTTTCCATCTTTGCAATTTGCTTTCTCTCTCTTTCTTTTATTCTATATCATTGCTTCCTTCCCTTCCTATCTTTCCCTCCTTTCCTTTTTTCTTTCATTAATTCTTATTCCATAATATATCAATCTGTGATTACACCATCACATTATTTAACTTCTTCAATCCTAAGAATTGTGAGTGCAGATACGTTATGTGCCACAGGTCACAGATACAGCAAACCTGTGGTTACTGCAGAAAAAAAAGAAGAAATAAAATAAAATAACAACATGAAAACGACCTTCCAAAAGGAACTGCATTACACTGACCAGAGTCATCTGAAATATTCAGACGGACTCAGACCAGTCCTGAAGCTCTTCTGCTTACACCAGAAGGTGGAACGTCCCCAAAGAGCAATTGCAATTTATAGTCAGTAACTCCGATATTGAACTACCGCAAAGCACTTAATATCCACCTGTTACATCTGCAGTCACAGATTACCGGATCCAAAACCTGTGTTCCAAAAAGTTCCTGACCACAGTATTGGAATTCTGGATTGATATTAACATACTACTTACTAGCTGCTCATAAAAATTCAGAATAGATTTCTCTCACTTTGAATAGTCATCTGTCACATAAGCAGCCCTTTTAATCAGTTCAGAAACGATAATGTAATGTGTGCACCAATTACAGGCTTCTTACTTACTGATCTGTACTCCAAACAATAAATGATTGTTTCTAATATTAAACAAGATTATTGAGAAGGATTATGCTGCCCCTTAATCAGTACAAAGCCAACTATGGGTACCGACAGGATTCAGTCACATTCGCTTCCTCATAAACTCTTTAAAAATAATCTTTCTCTGCTATTCTAATACTCCTAATATTCTAAACATTTACACAACACAACCCAAGGTTACTGAGTTAACATAAAAAGGAAAAAAAAAACAAAGCAGGAGCAAATGTTATCCTCAAAGACAAACCAGAGGCATAACGGGCTCCAACCATTACTCCAAGCCTTTCAGCAGAAGGGAACCTGGGATCAACAATAAATTACAAAATCCTCGCTGAGTTTGGGACGCTCTGAGTCCCGAAGACCTCTGCTCAACCAAACACGGATAGAAACAGCGTTGGAGGAAATGCTCTCAACTACATTCCATTTACTCTATATCTTTGAAATGTACATCTTTCAAGGCATGCATTGAAGTGTTGGCTTCACTGCCAAAACATTTTCCATTCCTGAGTGGTGTTTTGTAGTCAGAGAGAGCAGACCCTGTAAAACACAATTACTCCCATGGTTAAACTTAGCGGTGCAAAAACAAAACCCAAGGACTGCATCACACTGGTTTCTGCATATTTCTGAAATAAGTGCAGGGATGTCAACAAGTCTACACTGAAATTATTGTAACTACGGAACCTTTCAGTTTCCCACCTTTTCACTTTAACCTGAGTTTTCATCAATACGTTCCAACTCAAGTTTCTTTCTTTCAGTAGATCTCAAAAGCCAAATTATTTTCTGTATGGGTAATGCCATTAGAAAAATATATTTTCATGTCATTACGATATTTTAACAACTTGAAAACTATAAATCCTCATCATTGCGTAGATGCAAACACCCTCTCAGCTTTATAAACGATAACAAAACAGTAATGTTGAAGGTAGGTGGTGAATGACTGGTTTCTGCTAAGAACTTCTGCTCTTTCCTTGCTCTTAGCCTGTCAGCACTTCGTAAATTATTCCATGAGCTGAAATTTAGGCACATTTGGCCTCACTTCTAAAAACAGTTAATTTCAAGGACTCTTCATAATATGCTAACATTCAGAATATTGCGCTGTATTGTTTTGCTGGAAAGGGTTATGATGCAGGAAGAAGGGCAGGTTGTTGGGAATCAACCCTAAGAAATAAGAAAAGTTAAACTAATCTGACCAAAACCTTCCCTCTTAATTTCAGTCTTCCACCTTGAGACACAACGGCCCTATAAGAGATGCTGAGGATAAATTGTTAGCAGACCTCTTCCTGTCTGGGTCTGCCCACCTACACCAAGAATTCACCACGGCACAGAGGTGTTCTTATCCCAGTGGTATCGATGCAGAAACCTACAGCAGAAGGTTAAAAAAAGGAAAAACATAACGCAGAAAGAGCTAATGGTCCCAGAGCTTATCTGCAAAAAAGAACCATTTCTGCTTATTTCACCCTAGGGGGGCAATAAGGGTTTTTCCTCCGTCACTCGAGCAGATCGTGCCCATCAAAGCAGGGACCCGAGGATCTCGGGCAGGCTCTGCCATCCACTTCCACTGCCGGGTTTGCAGAAAGCTCCCCCTGTTCTCCAAGCCCTCTGCAGCCCCTCTGCAAGAGGCCCCGGTGTGGGAAAGGCCCAGAGAACCACAGGGTGCAGCGTGGGGCTTCTTCCATTCAGTGAGCTCTGCTGCAGGAAGGATGAAGAACACTGCGGAGGAGAAGAGGAGATGGCCGTGCCCTCCTGCCCAGCACACCCACCCCGCTCTGTCGCAATGCAGCTGCTCGGGATGTGGGGCTGCTGCTCTGCTCCTTGGCTGAGCTGTAGTGCAGTGGCAACAAAAACCTTGGTGTTACATCACCCTTGTTCTGTAACGTTCTGCCTCAGCAAAGGCAATGCAGTGCAATTTCAGTTTCCAACAGGTCACGTTCACCTCTCCCACCTGAAGACAGTGACAAAGACACCCACTAGAACTCAAACTTCAGCTCAGTACAGGATGCCTGGGGAAATTTGTGTTGCTGATAATGATGATTCCCATTTTCAATGTAGGAACACTGAGAATAGATGTATACATAACCAGTAAAAAACATACACGTGCACTTTCTACGGAAATGGCACAAAAGTTGACAGGAACAAACTAAAGGTAATTAAGGTCCCACTGTCATCTCCTTAAAAAGATGAAGACTGCAGCAGGAGCATGAAGTTCTTTCATGTTGACAAAGCAACAAAAGATGAAGAGCTGCTGAAACAACTCAGCACTGGGACTGCTGGACTTCTCTAACGAACCCTAAAGTCTGCCACAGCTTCTGAAAGCGTGCTCATAACTAACCATCATAAAACATCGTAACTGTATCCCAGCTACTTTTCATTTGTTATTATTTTCCCACTTCGTGGAAGAAATAAAAAGAATTAATTACATTAAAATACTCTGAGAATCATCAGCAACTGGTAAAAACCACAGGGTGCCAGCAGAGCCATGTAGCGTGCCCCACAGAGCTCTGTGTCCTTCAGAATACTGCTGGCTGTTACATTTCTCTTCAATTTCAGACAGCCAAACAGTGACATGGCTTTAAATGTACAAACAAATTATTTCAGAGCCATGATATGAAGAAATTGACTTACAAAATCAAATGTTATCTACAAAGTAGTGCGATTCTCATTCTCTGCAGCCTGTTTGGTTTTGTATCACCAATGAAGAGGTTCTGAACGCATCAGATTCACAAAAACCAAAGCACTGATCTGTAGTCACTGCACAAATAATCCACAGAGAAATCCACCAAAATGGGCACGCTCCGTTTTTGAAGGGAAAAGTTTTCTCTTAAGTGGCCACAAAAATATCAGAGAAAAATACTCCATAACATTTACAGCTACAGAATTACTGAAAAATACACACATCTTAATTACTTTATCATTGTGCTGAGAAGAGGAAAATAAAGACATGTTCCCAGTTGTCAAATCATGAATAAAACAAGAGAAAGCAAGAAAGAAATAGCAGGCTCCTTTACTGGCCAGGCAGTAAGCTGTCAAATCTCCATTCATTTTGTTTACATAATTTAGGTCTCATTGAGACTTTAATGGAAACAACATGACTTCTTTCCCCGCCCAAAGTGTGTTTTTTATCCTAATTTCTCTCTAGGCTAGTAAAGCCCATATTTGTGAGCTAGCACAGGCATTAAACAAACCACAAAAGAGTCTTGTGAAAGACAGGCAACAATTTCTGAGTCTATTTCATATATTCCCCTCTTTAATCTCGGCCTTTTAATCTTGCTTCAATCTAAAATCATTGCTGGTTGACAAGCCTCTCAGCCTCGCTTTGCTGCAGCGCTGGGAGCCCACGCCATGCAGGGAGCACCCAACAGCCATTGGCCAGTGCATGCCGTGTTCAGCACTCTTCTTCCAGAGCCCTTCACTTCTTACATCATCACCAGTCAAAATCTGGGTTCATCACAGACTACATTTAGGGATGGTCCATAGGAATACCGCTTCGGGAGCCAAACACTTACTGTGCTGTGAACTCTTTCCCATGCAATGCTCACGTAATAACGATTCATGTGATAAGGAGTAAAGAAATGTCACCTTTCCTTTTGTCTCACAGTGCCTTTGCTTTTCCAGAGTTTGCACAGCTTACGTACCCTTCGTGAGCCACCCTCAGCCTGCCTCCTACCAAGACCTCTCTGCTGAAATAACACATTCACAAAGACACACAGAGGAACAAACTTCCATTAGTAGAGGTGAGAGCCACATACACGTACTAACACAGACCGACAGATGGAGTTGATACAAACCCTTATCTGAGCTTAACAGCAACCGAAAAAAATCCACCTCACCCCTAAAACCACGTACATTTCCTAAGAAAACCCCCACACCTTCCAGCTTCTTCCAATCTTGATGCTCGTAACTGCAGCCACCCAGCCCTCACGTGACAAAACGTGGCTGGCTGTTACAAAGCACTGTACGAATCCTGAACCAAGCTCTGGCAAAACAAGACTTAGGAACTGCTCTTCCTTTGAAACATTTTAAAAAATAATGAATTATTATTTCAAATATCCTTACATTAAGGGAACTGTGGTTTGTTTTTTCCTCAGGTGTGACAAGCTTTTTAAATTATTATTCTTTTGCAGTGCCCCCCTGACGTGCCTTATGTCTCTTACTGCAATACTTCACTGCCTACTCACTGCTAATCTGGCTGAGTATCAGGAGGTCATCATTGATGTTTTCTGTCTGCAAGCAACTTAGTGCTACAATAAGGGAAGCTATACAAAAAAGCAGACCTGCTTTGAGAATCATTTGCAATCCTTTTTGCCTGCTGGGAAACAATTTATTTTTTCAGCTTCTCTGCTACTTAAAAATTAAATGCCCTCTAAAGGTTAAAAAAAACTAAAAACAGAATGCATTTGTTTGACAACGCTTGATGGTGAATGTGCATCCACAGCTTAAAAGTGAAATTATGCAGTGCTTCCACCTATGGATCAGCCATGCAGTAAACAACTTGAAAAAAAAATCCCAAACAAAAAGTCTAAACACAGAGTTATATTTAGTGAGTACAGCAAATGAATTATAGGCATGCTGGGATTGAACTGGGAACTCACCAAGGAGCTTTTATGGAAAAACATCCTGCTCCAAACAGGTAAGGTCTTCACGGAAGGGGGAAAAATGCACAGAAATTAGATGAAAACTCAATTACCAACAAGTACACTCTACATCATGCTATTAAGATTTACTCAGAAGGTAAACAAAATAACTTTCATAACCATTCATGATGCCCTGAAAGAGATGCAGACCTCTCACGTCACCAGCATGCTGACACACGGAGCGGCGCCTGCCCAGCGCACGCTGCCACGCACAACGCGAGCGGCCGCACAGCGAGAGCTCACGGGCAGCTCCCCAAGCACCACGGCTGTGACACACACAATGCATCAGGTGCAGGCAGGCTTTGACGTTGTAGTTCAAGTTAGACACAGTTTAGTTCTCCTTCCTGAAATCTGCGGACAAATCTTAGGCAAATGCAGTCAAGAGAGCCTTAAATAGACACTGGGAGTCATAATAGACAAACAAAGTAAATTAGCAACAAGAGCAACAGATGTGTGGCTGCTCCCCATGAAACACTGAAGTTCTGCATGGGACAGCTTGGTGAATGTACTGAGCAGGGGTACGTGCTGAGCAAAAGAGACTGCAGTTCAAGGCACTACTCTGGGGGAAAGCTCTGCAGCCCCTTCCCTAGGATAGAAAGATACTGTCAAATTAACTATCTTTAGCCACTGGATGACCCAGAAATCTTATTCCCCCATTTATAAATTTGCACAGAATAAAGGAAAGAGAACCCTAACTTACTTCAAATGTATCTGATGTTAAAAATCACCCAATTCGTAGAGCTCAGTGCTTCTGGCCATTCAGCAATGTACCTGCACCGTGATTTGGTTGTAGCTGAAGTACTTGGTGCAGTGCATAGTTCTTAGAGTGGTATCACACACCATTAACTTTAGAGCATTTGGCATGGAATTTCCCCTTGTTTACATCACAGGCTGTTGCCATACTCACATTTGCATAAAATCTGAAAGCAGAACAGGAGGTAACTGTGGCTGCTCATGGCTCCTTTGGTTCCCATTAGGGATGTAACATTACCCACAAATTACTGAATGATTGATTTGGTAAATGCCAATGTGTTGTTTTTCTTCTCATCCCCGGACTCAGGGATGAATTCTGGCCAGTTGAAACAAGTGAAGTATTTTCAGGCGATCAGCTACACCCAACAGGTACCACTGCGAGGTGTAACGCACTCAGCCTGATGCATGCACATCTAAAATTACTGCAGCACAAAAAAACAACTGAAAAAACTAAATCTGGCACGAGTGCAACATCAAGGAACGCAGACATCTTAGAGAATGACCTTTAATGTGAAGGTAGAAAACTAAGACATATATTCTTCTACATTCTAAGATGTAAAAACCCAATAAGGAATGGAATACTGTGGAAAAAAATCCTGTGCTCACCCCTCCTTTGATGGAACCAGCTGCCTTTCCAGACATAACGCACTGTATTTGAACAAAACCCCAACCGCACCGCGTGAAATGCATGAACTGTACGCACTGTATGAGTGTAGGACGTCCCATACAGCCAATACTCAGTGCCTGATGGAGCTGAGGGCCGTTCTGATGGCTCAGCATCACATCAGCAAAGCACTGCTGCACATTTTAAGCACTGAATGGAAAGCTGAGGTTTTAGTACAGCCCACAGCCAATCAAGTTTAATTCCCAGGATCTATCCTGTGCAGATTTGAAGAGTTGCTGGAGAGTGGGCAGCTCTGACTGGAGCCTGGAATTTCTCCACCCCAGACATCTGGCAAGCGATTCCTTTTCCACCTGCCTCAGTTTCTGTGTCTGCACAAAGCAGGCCAATGATGCTCACATGAGTGCATTACAACATCGTGGAAATCTGGGGTTTTTAGCCCACCATGCTATACTGACCCAATTATATTTTCATGTCTAGTTTAAATACAAATTACCTGGGGGGATACAGTCTTCAGTAGAAGATGCTTTCTTGTTCTGTAGTGTTGCTGTGGTTATTAACATTTTTTCGTACACTGACTCAAAATCTTGTGTTATGTGGAAAATGTAATTAGTCAAAATTAGTCCAAAGAGTGAGGTATAGTCTTACCTATAGCCATAAGGAAGATAGAACATAGATTTTTACGTCCGTGAGTTCCACTTTCTTTGAAAATGACCATTTTTTTCCTGAGATATTTATTTAAGAATTGTTTTTCAGTATTTCCTTCACACAATATGGATGGTATGTTAATGTGGGGAGTACAAATTACAGGATAACCCAACCTTGAAAAGACAGCAGCAGATGGCTGCTCTCGATGGCAGTAACAGAGCAATGCCAAGGCAGAAACCTCTCTGAGGTTCTCTGCTCTCGTGGTTAGTGGGGAATTCTGAAGGAGAATTAATAACTGAAGATGTTTTATGATTCAAAATTCCAACAGCATTTTCTTAATTTCTTATCTGAGTTTTAGCAAATTCAAAGCTGAAATATTACTCAATTTTGTTACTTTTAATATAAACTTGCAACTATTTAAGGTTGTAATGAACTGTGTGATACTCACTTACTCAAACCCTCATTTCTATCCCGGCTGTATCTGCTATCAGTTACAGGAGTTGCTTTATAACCAAAATGCACTTTATAAAGTGTCAAAGCGACGTAAAACACGTCTGAGAAGTGAGCCTGAGTGCCTGCCTGCAGCACACACAGCAGCCGACCCATTTTAATGAATTCTTCAGATTTGCTTTTAATAATGTCTTCATTTTTAGTTACTGTGCCTCCATAACTATACTACGATGACATGACTTTGCACACCTTATTTCTGCTTGCCCCAGTAGAGAAACCTGGGATTAACCAAGCCTTTCTCAGTCAGAATAGAACAAATGATACCGGTGATGTTCAGTACATGTAATATAAGCAAAGAGAAACATTAAAATGATAATATCTCAGCCTGCTTTGACATCAGACACTTAACTGACTCCTCCCCTTCTTCAGGGTGTAATGAAGAATGAAAATGGGGAATTGGATGAAGAGCGGATGGATGTTTAAAAACTCATTATCCATGGTTACTGGATGGAAAAAATAAAAAGTGTTTCTACTCCTGCAAGATGCACTGGATGTCTCTGTTCTGACAAGACCCAACGAATACAGGGCACATCTTTGTTTCACTAAATCTATAATGAATTTGAGAATGAAGTACGATACAAATAGAATGACTGAACCGCTCGAGAAAGTTAAAGCCAATGTGCTGTCAGAGAAGTCAATTTTTAAGATGGTTTTTCTTTTGGGGCCATTACTCCATCTTTTATTTCCCTCCTTCCTATTACAGTGCATCTGTGTCCGCACGTTCTTACACTGGAAACAAACTACAACTCAATCCACAAACACAAGGCACGCTTATAAAGCTATTGCAAAGCACAAAGCTGTCCTCTAACATATTCGGATACGCTGCCTTTGACAGACAAGCGTGAGATGGACTGTACAGCTCTTCCTCTTTCCAATCTATAAGCTCTTTGTTACAGGAGCAATGAATTAACCCATTCACGAGACCTGAGAAGGAATTCAGCATAACTATTAAAATTCTGAGAGGGAAACTGAGGCACGGATCTATAAAGACTTATTAAACCTATCTCCTTTACTGTCTTGCATCCCCCTGATCTTTAAAACATTAGATGCTTCCTTCCTCATTAGTGCCGGAGCCCTTTGGGAACGTCTCTCTGCTCCTCAGAATGCACTGACAGCACAAACTGCAGGAAAGTGAGTCAGCGGGATGAGAAACGTAGGGACGAAAATGAAGTGCTTCTGGAAGTGGGGAAGTTGCACTGGGAGACCTGAAAACGCAAGGGAAGAAATGGAGGGCAAGGAACGGGGAAGCCGTAGTGATGGGTGAGAAGGGAGGAACCGCGCGGAGGTACTGAGTGCTGAGAATGGAAACTGGTCAGAATCAGAGCTCAATGCCCCACATCAGATAACGCTCCCAAACATACAAGCTTACAAGAAAAAAAGCTGTGATGAACAGCACCATCATGACACAGCTCCAGATTCTGGTCTTTCATTCCCATAGGGCTATGGTGAGCACTTCTAAAGAATTTACTGCCGTTCCACTCGTCAAATAAAGTGACGTGCATTGAGCTCTGCTGGAGACAGATCCTATTAAGAGCAGTGATCGGTCCTTTCACCTGAAAAATATTTTGCTGCCCTGGATACTGGCAAAACAAACCCCTCCATGGTTAATAAAACCTGAAAAACTTAAGTAAGATATCTTGCATTAGAGAAGCTAAAAGCAAATAGAATGGATGAATCCAGAGTGGGGAAATTATACGGCATTCTTTTCGGCTTGCTTTTTACTTTTCAAAATATACTGTAACAGAATAAATGTGTCGTTCTTTAAATGTTGAAACAACAGAAAAGGAATCAGCTTTAAGGGCCACTGAGCAGCAATGGTGAAATCCAACCGATTGCAATTCCGCCTCCTTTTCTGATCACTGCACAATCACAAGGTTAAGCAGCTGCTTCCAAAGAAGAGCCTTGTTTCCTTGGAGCGCTGCTTAAAGGTGCTGACCACGTAGGTGTAAATACATCTGTCTTTTGCCATTTGCAGTAATACATGCCTCCTACACTTCTCAGAGTGAGGCAGATGGTCCCTGTCCTGTCTAAATATTACACTGTACAGACTTACATTGCTATGTGTTTGCAGAAATATGAGGGCAGATGTTAAATATGTTAAACACACGCTTTGCCCCCTGGAGGTTTAAGTTAAGGCTGCTGTCTCAATTTGGTCATTTTAGGCATGCCAGGCTTCTTGGATGCGAGGCATTCCTCCTAAATCCCTGCTTCATAAATACAGCTTTTCATGTTAATTTTGTGTACTTTCATCAAACGTTTTGGACGCAGAACAAATGAAGGAAGCACTCAGCTGAACGTCACACATCTACACCGGCTTTGCTGAAATCATGATCCTCATTCATGAAAACTCTATTTACACAGCAGGGTGTTTCCCAGGACTGTTTTTTCCTCCCCTTACACAAACCTCACTGAGTATTTTAAATTTAATTAAGTTTAGAAATTACACACAATAAGAGGGCATGGGCAGGCTGAGAGCAGTAGATTTCCATCAAAGCAAACTACGGATATGGATGCTCTTTTGGGTACGTTTAAGAAAAATAAGGATAAAACATTACATTCAGAATGTTGATTTATTGCACTGGCAATGGCCGAAGTGAAGTTTGCAGGTATCATCGTGGCAGTAAAGAAGCTGCCTTTGTAGGGGCAGCTGTGTGAGTTATGTTACCAGCCAAGCACCTCCAAAACTGCCCAGAGACTGTTCTGTTTAAACCCTCGCCCTCACCGCCGCTCCTGTCGCTGCCTTCCCCTCACAGACCATCAGATGCCTTCTTATGTTCCTCCTATGTCTCATCCCACCTAGTCCTAAGAGTGCATTTCTTTGTGTCCACATTTCTGTTCTCCTCTGACTGTACTCCTTAAGAAACCTTTGTGCTATTTTCCTTTTGCAGGCACTGTAACTTGCTGCTTATTTCCACGCACCTTCCCTGAATTTCGTTTCCCTCCTGCCCTCACCCCAAATCCCACCCTTCTACACCTACAACATTAATCGGATTGCTGACACAATCTGTTCCCCTTGCAAGTGTTTAAATCGTTAGCAGAAAAGAAATGCAAAACAAACCATTGAAATGTGTATGTAGAAGAAGTCAGTCACAGCATTACCCTCGCACTACTTCTTCACTAGCACGTTTCCTAGCACTCATATACAATTATCTAGGGAGTCAGGAACACAACTGCAGGTAGCCTCTTTCCTTTGGGCAACTGAGTGTCTGCAGCTCATGATTTGGTTCTACAAATTGAATGAAATTGCTGTTTGCAGCAGTGAGAGCAGGACTGCACTGTTAGACAGACACACAGAGAGACACACATGTACACACGTGCACACAGATGCCAGCTTTGGAAGCCCATCATGCATACTTAGCACACTAAACAAACAGTAACAGATTTCACAGAATGTGGGAATTATTCGGGGAGAGAGGAAATACCCCTGAGCTCTCCTTCCAAAAAATAATTCCCGGACCATGAAACACAGGGTGGAATTCACCTCATTATTGATAAGCAAGAAGCCACTGAAGCAAAGCAGTGCCTGCACCCATTTACCAAAATGCAGGAAAATGCTATTAACTTGCAGGACCGACAGTTGTTTTGCCCAACCACAAGCTGAACTTGATCTATGTTCCTTACAAATATAAAGGCAGTCTGCAACTCAATGCATGAATCAGCCTTAGAAATTGTAACCAGAAAATATTCAGGGATTTGAGCTACTAAAAATTGAGAGGGTTAAAAAAAATCACCTGCTGGTTTTATGCATTAATTGCAAAACCTGGAGAATCGAAATTTAGCAAGAGAAAAATAACAATGGTTGAACAGAAAGAAGTAACCTGAAAACTGCCATAGTTTATGAAACTCGGAGAATCCTCTTTGTAGTTTCAGTGTAAATGTATTTAGTAGAGCTCTGCATAACAAGCATTTCTCAGCTCTTTATCACGGCACATCAATGAGCAGCAAAGTGCCCCTGATCCCAGAGAGAAAATCCACATGTGAATTTCACAGTACAGAACAGTCACTCCAGAAGAAAAATAAGGTCAAGAAAACATCAGGATTAAGTTTTCTCTCCACTCAACCTGGCTCACTGTCTTTCAGTTTCTGATAGTCGAAAAGCGTCTCTGCTTGAGAAGTTTGGAAATCAAAAGAAACAAACTCCAAAAAAAACCCCGACAACGTAAACCCATAACTTATTCTGATTGAATACAGCTCTGCTTATGTTTCATACCAATCCCTGGTGTGAAACTTCTCCTGATGTCAGCGTGCGGTGTTTCCCATATGGCAGACGGCAAGAAAACGTCTCATCCGAAATACTCCTGAATTCTTAGAGATCTGTGTTCAGTTTTTGTTTGCCTATCTGTGCTGGCTTTCTTTTCCTGAGCTCTCCTTCCCCCATACCCAACTGCTCTGTTACCGCTACGTTACACACACTGCAATTACAAATAAATGAATTAATTAAAACGGAACACAACTAGAAAGAAATTATTTCCATGTAAACTGCACATAACAAGGCTGAGAAAGGTCTGTGCACACGCACTTACCCTGTGCGTTTGGTGATGGTCCCCAACGTCATTGGCTGCTTGATTTGAGCCAGAGGCAACACCACGGTCAGACTGGGGAGCGGCAGCAGTCGAGGGTTCCCAGGGTTGTTGTTTGTGAAGTTATTGTACGTGTCCTGGCTGTTCAATTTACCTTGATGGGATAGAGACGTAACAAAACGTATGAGCGGAATTTGCTCCTGCGTTTATCATTTCTAACAATATCTAAAATAAGCCATTGGCAAAGAAAGGAAATAATGAGCTCCTTTTGTACACAAAAACAAACCTAAAACAGTCGCTTTCAATTCAGGTTAAAAAGACATCACGACAAGGGAAGCAGCAAACCTTTATTTATATATATGTCGGGGAAAGGTGCCCTTCCACGGCAAGGATATTCTTCATGCCGCTGCTGCTGCTTCCCTGGCAGGTTTGTTCACCAAAAGTTTGGGAGTTAGGTTTAAGAACAGACTCTGGATGCAGATCTCTATGGGGGGGTGGGGGGGGAATAAAAAGGAATATTCTGGAACTTCTTCCTGAAGGACCACATTCTCTGTTGGTAATTGGAAGTTCTGAAAAGGTCGCTCTCGTTGTCTCTCTAGATAAAGGCACACGGAATAGCAATCTGCTGAGCTAAGGAAGAAAGCAAATACCACAAGTAATGACATCAAGTAAAGCCATACCCAGCATCACCTAAAAATCAAGTATTGAAAAAGTCAAAGACTTGATATTCATTAAAAAAGAGAGGAATAAAATGGAAAAAAATGGTATTCAAAAAGGGAAGGAGAAAAACATAACAAAAAATCCCAACAGCCCCAAATTTAGCTTGTTTCAAAGAGGTCTGTGCTGGACACATGCCCGGTTTAGACACGCTTTCTTACTCTCTGTATCATTCTATAGTCACAACCTCTCATTCTTCAGTTAGAAAAGGAAACTCGCTGCAAATTTCATGGACAGTAAAGAAAGAAATGTGAAGAAACCAAAGAAAGAAGTTAAACAAAAAAGGGGCCAGTCTGTTTATAGCAGAATCAAAAGTACTTTAAATAGACAAGCAACCATGAATTAAAAGGTTTAGATCATTAACTTGTTTTTCTGTGCGCCTATAATGCTGTGAAATGCTTGCTTTGTTCTTAATCAAAAGGGAGCCATATTGGGAATTAGGTTCCTAAACAACCGCCGCATTCTCCATAGTTATTATACAAATCCCAGGCCAAATCCACACAATCTGACTGAAGAGCAGCCACCTTTTTTCGAGGAAGAAAAACAGCGCAGAAGAGGGTTTCTCACAGGAAGCTGCCTGAAAAGCTTTAATGATACTTCAGATGGGCTGCAAATAGGAAAAGGAAGGCAGAAAAATCTTAATGAATGTCTCATCATCTTAAAGACACTCAGTGCTTCCTTTACCCTTCTTTTATACTCTATAACTGTAAGCTCGGGGTTTTTGTTTGTTTTCCTGCAGTCTGCAGAGCTCTGCATCTCGGAGAAGCACAGCAACAAAAATGATGAAATTACAAAGTGTATTTTGTGTTAAGTATCTGGCCTGAGCACTGGTCAATACGTTTTAAGGGAAATACTAAGGCCTTAATGAATAACAAGCCTATTGAAGTCTCGGAGAGCAGATTTCATTAATAGCAATCTTCCTGGACCAACTTGGAATAAAAAGAAACAGGAAGGGGGGG